>JZKD02S1889006.1:405848-429754 GCA_000966675.3 Picea glauca
CATGGCAAGCCCCTTATTACGACTTTTACCTCCAATCCCTAGCCACCACATCACCCATCTGTATCTTTCAGCCACCGTCACTGGCCATCTCACCCCCAAATGACCCATTGTCCATTTATTACTGGATAACCTATCCGTTATCCAGGTGACCTATCTCCCGCGCCCAACCGACCCCATTTTAAATAAAACTATCGTTATTTCTCCTACTTTTGCTATTCACCCATCGCACCAGAGAAACTCATCGCTTACTCCTCCGTTACATCCCGTTTCCCTCATCCACATCCAGTCGCCCCCACTAATGTTGTGTTTATTAGAGGTATTGTTGCAGAGATGGCACCAAAATCCAAACAAACAGAAGGAGAGGAGAATCTGTTTCTCTCGCCTCCTGTCGACCTGGAAAAAATTCCACTGGTCGAAAAAGACCGATTAATTGCAGATACCAAATGCGACTTCGATTTATCATACCTCCAGTCATGGCTCAGGGAAGTTTTCCTGGACCAGAGTGATGAAATTGGACTCTGGGAGTCCAATTTACCCCTTTACCTCTTTCCCCAGATCCACCATTTTCCCGAGTTCGCGCTTAAGTTTCAAGCCCACTATATTCTCTAACAAAGAGTCGTCATCTCCTCGTCAGGAGAAATCCTTTTCCTCATCACGCCTGAGTCCATAGATCAGATGATGCAAATTCCTCGAGCCGACTCTACGTCTCCTTTCAACCTGGAAATCCTTACAAAGTTGTATCAGAAAATGAATTTTCCCCAAAGAGCTCAAATATTCGAGCTTTTCCTTCCCACATCTGCTCAATTCCCTTCCACAAATCCCCCTTACCTGTCGTCCATGTTCTCCAGTAAGGGAAGCCAGGTCATTTCTTCCCTTTGTGCTTTGTTGGTGTACTATTCCGACCAGTGGGTAGATCAGCCCATTCTGGGTTTTCTATCCATTTTATCCACTGATGAAAAGCCCACCACCCAGTTTGATTTCAGCACATTCTTGGCAGACAATATTCACGAATAGTTCATGAATTTTTGCACAGAAGGCATGTTCAGATATTCATCAATACTAGCCTACTTGTTCGTCTTTTTCCAGGTGGATAAGTTTGCATTTTCCATGCAGAAGATGGATGCAGATAGTAGACCTCAGGATGTCACATCATGGACCTCCTTGCTGAAGCACAACTCCACAGAGTATAGCTTCAAGGCGTTCATCGATCTTTTCTACCACCCTGTGGTAAGAATTCTAGGTGGCAGGCTCGAGCCTCGAATAAACGATGAAGTTCAGAGGATCCGACACCTCTCGGACAACACAAAGACCGGAGATTGGTACCTGCATCAGAATCATACCGAGATCAGAGTATACAGGTGCGATTTGGCACCTTATAATCTTCCCAAGTACTTGTCGGTCAGGATATTTGCTTTAGAGTATATAAGACAGTTTATGAATTCAGATGATATCCATTTTGTATCTTTGAAGAAAAAGCAGCAGCTTAGAATTAAGGGGAAGATTGGCTTCTTCATCTGCAACAGTCATGGCGCTGGGGAAGAAGCAGACCAGATGCTGAGAGAAATGAAATTCTTCCTAAGTTTCCCATGGCATTATGATCCATGTGGGATCATTTCAAAAATGTGGGTGAAGAACAAAAACATCCCGTATATTCATGTGTCGAAGCCCGAAATCGCGAAATTCGCCAATCAGACGGTATGGGAGCCCAACACTTTGGTCGAAGTGGAACAGCAGGTTCCCCCGACCACTGTGCCACCAACGACCACACCACAAGTCCCAAAAGAGAAGAGGCCAATGCAGGATTTATCTCTGCCTGTCACGGAGGTATCGTCCGAAGAGTTCCAATTGCACACTAAGAGGCCCAAGACAATCTCAGTTCCTGGCTCGACTGGAGGAAAAGAATCCCTGCGTACCATAGTGACCAAGTCGATTATTCCACCCTTCGGGTCGAGCCTCCATAAGGCCATAAGCTCAGTAGTGATGGAGAAATCTATGGATCCTCCATTGACCACCCATCCAAGCAAGGGGGGACCGAAGCTGAGCATCTTCGAGAAGTATGAGCTGATAAAGAAAAAGAACCAGACCTTGACTAGCAGTACTTGCGCTCAGTTTTGCAAGCAGACATTGACTGTGCAACATAGGCTATTGTCTGCATTTGATACATAAAAGGGAAAAATGCACATGGCCTTTCTCCAGGCACAGGTACCATACCCCAAGGCGATCACTGACTACAAGAGGGCCACCTTCGAGTTTTAGATGAAGGACATGCATCCGACTGACCAGATGGATCTGCACAAGCAGACAGAGGAAATGGTTTTCTACACGTTAGTGCACACTTCCGCTTCAATGTCTAAATTGTAGGTGTCCCTGAACAATGTTCAAACACAGCTCAAAATGGAGAAGATTTCATCCTTCGCAAAAGACCATTTAGAAGATCGAGGACATATACCCTGTTTCTGACTCGAAATATTTTAGTGTTTATCTTCTGATGTTTTCGATTAAGAAATTCTTAACTGCTTCTTAGTTGAAATTATCTTTCTCATCTTTTCTTATGTCCATCACTTAAGCTACTAAAAGATCCATTGATTATATTATCTCGCCCTGTGAAAGTTTTCCCTTTGCGTTTTTGGTTTGTATTTCATATTTTATTAAACACAGACCCCATAGCCCAATGGATGTGTAGACTGTCTCAACCAATTTAAAAACGTGAACCTTACTAATGATCAACCTGAACTTCTTTTCGGACCTGAAGTAGATGGTCGAGATGATACTGGTGAGGTCGCTCCTTTTTACATCAGTCTTAACGTACATGACCTGATCTTGCATAATGCTATGCTTGATTCGGGTGCTTCCCACAATCTTATTCCCAAAGCAGTAATGGAGAAACTGGGACTGGAGGTCACCAGACCTTACAAGGATTTACACTCATTCGACTCAAATAAAGTTAGGTGTATTGGTTTGATCAAGGACCTATGCATCACCTTGGTTCAAATTCCTGCGAAGAGCATGGTAATGGATGTGGTGGTTGCAGACATCCCGCCGAAGTATGGAATGTTGCTATCCCGATCTTGGGGGGCTAAGTTGAAAGGAACCCTGCAGCTAGATATGTCTTATGCCAATATCCCAGTTTTCGGGCAACAAAGAAGGTTATACAGAGAAACATTGATGAAATACATGGTCAGTAGCCAATAAAAACCTCACAACTATCCCCTCTACTCTGCGCATTCTGACTTGGATTCTTTTATCCTGTACAATGATGGTGACACGGGAGAACAAGAGACTCAGCTAGTGGAAGATACATCTAGTCAAGAGGAAGGCCAAGAAATCATTGAGGTATCAAGGATGAAGACCATGATAACTGAAGAGTTACCCGTTGATTTATAGAGTATGGATTTTGATGGAGCAGTAAGCAAAGAAGGAGCTGGAGAAGGACTCTGGCTGCATAATCACAGAAACAGGTATTCAAAAAACCATTCTTACAAATTAAATTTCCAATGCACTAACAATATTGTTGAGTATGAAGCCTTGATGCTCGGTCTGAAGTTGTTGAAAAGAGTTGGTGCTAAACAGATTATGGTAAGAGGTGATTATGAGTTGATAATAAAGCAGATAAAAGGTGAGTACGCTGTGAAACACCCACGTCTTAGAGCTTATAGGAATGTTGTTCTAGATTCCCTTAGATGTTTCACTGAAGTTGAGTTGCAGGTAATGCCGAGGGGACAGAACATTCTGGCAGACGGATTGGCTACGTCAGCAGCCACCTGTAAGATTCCTTTCCGCTCGACTCGCCCATACACTGTTGAGGTGAAATGCAGACCAACCGTTTCCGACAATATCAGGTACTGGCAAGTGTTTGGCAATGATGATCAAATCGAAGACTTTCTGCAGTGTAAAAATGATTTTGAATGTACAAATATAGATTTAGAGAACGAAGATGAAAATGTAAATAGTTCTGATTTTGAAATTGATAGTGTAAATAGCATAGATTCAGGGGAATTAGGCGATGACGAAATGGATGCTGATGTTTTACATTTGAAAATCAATGTTTTGCCTAGAGGTCTAGTTCTTTTAGAGGATTTGTTTGATTTTAACGACGTAGCCAAAAAACCGAAAATCGAAGCCCATGGACAAGAGGTAGAAAACTATAATATAAGGACTGAAGAGAAACCCAGGATAGTCAAACTGTCTAAATCATTACCCCCAAAGAAAAAACTCAAATACATTGAGTTGTTCAAAGAATATTCGGATGTCTTTGCCTGGGGCTATGAATATTTGAAAGCTTATGATACTAGCATTATACAACACAGGATTCCAATAAAAGAAGACCAAAAACCGTTTAGGTAGAAACTTAGGAGGATAAATCCCAATTTGCTTCCCCTGATAGAAAAGGAAATCAAAAAAATGTACGATGCCAAAATCATAGTTCCGTTGCGTTTTTCCAAATCGGTCTCTAATTTGGTCCCTACACGTAAAAAATCCGAGGAAATCAGACTCTGCATAGATTTTCGAAATCTGAATAAAGTATCCCTGAAGGATAATTACCCCTTGCCAAAAATGGACCACATCCTGCAAAGGGTGGTCGGGTCCAGTCG
This sequence comes from Picea glauca, assembly GCA_000966675.3. Classification (NCBI taxonomy): domain Eukaryota; kingdom Viridiplantae; phylum Streptophyta; class Pinopsida; order Pinales; family Pinaceae; genus Picea; species Picea glauca. Next base: position 410,441 of record JZKD02S1889006.1, read on the forward strand.
AATTTCTCTATTGGACGGTTTCTCAGGTTACAATTAAGTCCTAGTTCACCCGGATGACCAAGACAAAACTGCTTTCACCACACCATGGGGCACTTTCATGTATGTGAAAATTCCTTTTGGTCTGATGAACGCAGGAGCCACTTTCCAGAGGGCGATGGATATCGCCTTCGTGGAAGAATTGGGTAAGTTTATTGTCGTCTATTTAGATGATGTAACTGTGTTTTCCCGATCTGATGACGAACACCTGCGCCACCTCAGACGAGTCTTTGAGAAATGTAGAAGGTTTGGGATTTCTTTAAATCCTAAGAAAATCCTTTTTGGGTTAGAGGAAGGCAAACTGCTAGGACACATCATCTCCAAAGATGGAATCAAAATAGACCCCAGCAGAATTGAGGTCATACAAAAATCAGAACACCCAAGAAACCTTAAAGAACTACAGTCTTTTATCGGGAGAATAAACTTTCTACGAAGATTCATTCCCAATCTGGCAGAACTCCTCAGAAACATTACCAATATGCTAAAAAAGGATGTAAAAATAAAATGGGACTCCGAGTCCAAACAGTCTTTCGAACAAGTCAAATGAGCACTCACAGAAGCCCCAGTTTTGATCAGTCCTGATTTTACTAAGGATTTCTATCTTTTTTCTTTCGCTTTCGAACATACTATAGCAGCAGTGTTACTGCAAAAGAACAATGAAGGGCATGAACAACCCATAGCTTTCTTTAGCAAAGCATTAAGAGACGCTGCTCTGAATTACAAGATAATGGAAAAACAAGCTTTTGCTTTGGTAAAAGCTTTAAAAGACTTTAGAGTTTACATTCTTCATTCCCACACCATAACATATGTTTCGAATGCAGTAGTAAAATACATTTTGACACAGGACAACTCTGATGGGAGAAGGGGAAAATGGATTGTTGTTATTTTAGAATACGATATAGAGATTAATCCTACAAAACTAATTAAGGGTCACGGCCTAGAAAAATTAATGGTTGAATCGAACTTCCATGCTCTTGACATTAATTTTTTAGATGTGGCAGATGAACAGGGCGAGATGGTGACTCCAAGCGTGAGAGAGGTATTTCTCAACTCTCCATGGTACGCAGGCCTTATATTCGTTTTGCAAAATCTACAAGCTCCCCTTGGTTTGACTAAGACTAAAGCTAGATTTTTAAAGTTGAAAGCCTTAAAATTTTGTATTCTAGAAGGCAATTTGTATTGGAAAGATCCTCGAGGCATTCTGTTAAATTGTTTATTGAAAGATGAAGCTGATAAAGTGTTACAAGAATTTCATGTAGGAGAATGTGGTGGCCATCTGAACTGGAAGGTCACAGCCAACAAGATACTCAGAGCTGGATTCTATTGGCCCACCCTGTTCGTCAATTTGCATCAAAGGGTAACTGCATGTCATCAATGTCAATTGTTTGAAGGCAAAAGGAAACTCCTCCCTCTACCTCTGAAACCGATCTCAGTTGAGGCCCCTTTCCAGCAATGGGGACTCGATTTCATTGGATAAATACACCCCCCGTCTTCAGGCCAGCACAGGTGGATTCTCACTGCCAACGATTATTTTACCAAATGGATCGAAGAAGTACCAAGCATGCAAGCCACTGACTCTGTTATTATCAAATTCCTTGAAAATAATATTTTGTCTCGCTTTGGATGTCCTAGAAATATTATAACTGATAATGCAGTTTCCTTTCAGTCGAATAAGCTCATAGATTTCTACAACCAGTATCACATTGGTTTAGGGAATTCCACAGCCTACTACCCTCAGGGGAATGGGCTGGCAGAATATTCAAACAAAACCTTGGTAAATATCATCAAGAAAACATTGCAGGAAAGCAAGAAATCATGGCACAACAAGTTGGTATTCGCGTTATGGGCTAACAGACTGACCACCAAAAGGTCAATTGGTATGTCACCATACCAGCTGGTCTATGGCACAGAGGCAGTTTTCCCCACTTCTTTAGGAGTCCCTGTCATGAAGCTGCTTCAAGATGTACAAGATGAACCAAATTACTCACAGAGAAGGATCAACCAGATGATACATTTGCAACAATCTAGGGAGGACGTTTTCAACAAGACTCAGGTAATCCAAGAAAACATCAAGAAGATTTTTGAAAAACGAACCAAGGAAGATGATTTTGAGCTAGGAGATTTGGTGTTGAGATGGGATGCCAGAAATGAAGACAAGGGAAAGAATGGAAAATTTGACAGTCTGTGGACAGGACCATACATGATCCAAGCTTTCAGGGGAAACAATGTTTTCTTGCTAAACAACGCTGATGGGACAGATCTGCCAGGAGGACCTATGAATGGCAGAATGTTGAAACATTATGTGCCACCTCAGTAGAAGATTCAAGTTTTCACTCTCCATTGTACATCCCATTTTAATTTTCATATTTCACTTGCATTTTCTGAGTGAAGAACATTAGTCAGTTGGTTGAAGCCCGAAGAGAAGGCCCTAAGCTGCTGACCACTATTTTTCCATTTTTTGAGAATAAAACCAACGAAGGTCATGAGGCAGAAATTTTCAGAATGACAGGAACCAGGATTCTTGGCACTTCACAGGGAAAGTACCATCCCCAGGTGGAGCCGATGTTATCACCCTATAAGTTATAGGAATCAACTGGTGACTAGGATATTATCTGTCTCTAGTGTTTTTGTTGACAAATGATTTTTCATTCTACAAATAATTTGAAAAGAAAAAGAAAAAGAAAAGAAAAAAGAAAAAAGAAAAAGAAAAGAAAATAAAAAAGAAAAAGAAAAGAAAGAAAAAGAGGGCATAAAAGAATGGCAATAAAAGCCCCATGCAATAATAGTAACTTGGTCCATACCTTTCAAGCATGGCCAAGTTCTTTCTAAATTTGATGTTGATAGGGTAGTGAATGAATTTGGCTAAACAGTTTAATCTTAGCCAAAGTGTTTAGGTTAGATTAGTGAATAAATCTGGCTAGACTGTCTAATCCTGGTTAGATAGCCCCAGGGTAGAGTAACTTCTTAACCCAACAGTTTAATATGGGTTAACTGACATAGGAAACTAGGTTAGAACATAGGTTATTTGTTTTATTGTTTCATTGAAATAAAACCAGCTTGATGAAATTGTTGCACCCTGTTTCATATGCTTAGAAGATTATTTGGTCGAAGCCCCATGGTGGTGTCTACTTGAAAAGTTGGGGAAAAACCTATAAAATACATTTTATCCTAAGTTTTTCCCAGCGCATGTGTTTTCCGCTCTCCATTTATGCTCCCTGCACATATCGACGGTCCTGATCGTGGTGCCCAGATCTATGGTGTACAGAGCATTCCAGACCCCCCCTACCGTTCTGCTTTTAACCGGAGGGGGGGGGTCTGGAATCGCTGATAACATTTGAGCTCATATGGACGGCCGAGGGTCGAGCGCTTAAATAAATGATCTATATTGGATTCTAGACCCCCCCGTCCATTCTGCCTTTAATGGAAGGGGGGGGGGGGTCTGGAATGAGTGATAAAGGACATGAAAATATCTGTGGCTAGGAAACGAGCATGTAGATCAATGGCCCAAAATGGATTTCGGACCCCCCTGGATGATCTGTTTTTAACTGAGGGTGGGGGTCTGGAATGGTTTTCCCCCTTTGGCGGGTCCCTTCTTATACGTGGCGTCGGTCTATTTTCCCTGAAGTCCCGTCACCATGTGTTATCTGACAAACCCCCGTCATTTATAGACATCACCTTCCACTTGTCCCGAGTTAGTCACATCCCATAACTGTTGTCAGTCCCCTCCCCCCTTTCACTCATGGAAAGCCCCTTATTACGACTTTTACCTCCAATCCCTAGCCACCATGTCACCCGTCCGTATCTTTCAGCCACCATCACTGGCCATCTCACCCCCAAATGACCCATTGTCCATTTATTACTGGATAACCTATCCATTATCCAGCTGACCTGTCTCTCGCGCCCAACCGACCCCATTTTAAATAAAACTACCGTTATTTCTCCTACTTTCGTTATTCACCCATCACACCAGAGAAACTCATAGCTTACTCCTATGTTACATCCTGTCGCCCTCATCCACAGTCAGTCGCCCCCACTAACGTTGTGTTTATTGTAGGTATTGTTGCAGAGATGGCGCCAAAATCCAAACAAACAGAAGGAGAGGAGAATTCGTTTCTCCCACCTCCTGTCGACTTGGACAAAATTCCACTGGTCGACAAAGACCGATTAATTGTAGATACCAAATGCGACTTCGATTTCTCAGACCTCCAGTCATGGCTCAGGGAAGTTTTCCTGGACCAGAGTGATGAAATTGGACTTTGGGAGTCCAATTTACCCCTTTACCTCTTTCCCCAGATCCCCCATTTTCCCGAGTTTGCACTTAAGTGTCAAGCCCACTATATTCCCGAACAAAGAGCCGTCATCTCCTCGTCAGGAGAAATCCTTTTCCTCATCACGCCTGATTCCATAGATCAGATGATGAAAATTCCCTGAGCTAACTCTGCGTCTCCTTTCAACCTGGAAATCCTTACAGAGTTGTATCAGAAAATGACTTTTCCCCAAAGAGCTCAAATATTTAAGATTTTCCTTCCCACATCTTCTCAATTCCCTTCCACAAATCCCACTTACCCGTTGTCCATGTTCTCCACTAAGGGAAGCCAGGTCATTTCTTCCCTTTGTGCTTTATTGGGGTACTATTCCGACCAGTGGGTAGATGATCCCATTCTGGGTTTTCTATCCATTTTCTCCACTGATGAAAATCCCACCACCCAGTTTGATTTCAGCACATTCTTGGCAGACAATATTCACGAACAGTTCATGAACTTTTGCACAGAAGGCATGTTCATATATTCATCAATACTAGCCTACTTGTTTATCTTTTTCCAGGCGGATAAGTTTGCATTTTCCATGCAGAAGATGGATGCAGATAGTAGACCTCAGGCTGTCACAGCATGGACCTCCTTGCTAAAGCACAACTCCACAGAGTATAGCTTCAAGGAATTCATCGATATATTCTACCACCCTGTGGTAAGCATGCTAGGTGGCAGGACCGAGCCTCGAATAAATGATGAAGTTCAGAGGATCCGGCACCTCTCGGACAACACAAAGACCGAGGATTGGTACTTGTATCAGAATCATACCGAGATCAGAGTATACGGGTGCGAGTTGGAACCTTATAAGCTTCCCAAGTACTTGTTGGTCAGGATCTTTACTTTAGAGTATATAATATAGATTATGAATTCAGATGATATCCATTTTGTATCTTTGAAGAAAAAGAAGCAGCTTAGAATTAAGGGGCAGATTGGCTCCTTCATCTGCAATAGTCGTGGCGTCGGGGAAGAAGCAGACCGGATGCTGAGAGAAATGAAATTATTCCTAAGTTTCCCATGGCATTATGATCCATGTGGGATCATTTCAGAAATGCGGGTGAAGAACAAAAACATCCCGTATATTCATGTGTCCAAGCCCGAAATCGAGAAATTCGCCAATCAGATGGTATGGGAGCCCAACACCTTGGTCAAAGTGGAACAACAAGTTCCCCCGACCACTATGCCACCAACGACCACGCCACAAGTCCCAAAAGAGAAGAGGCTAAGGAAGGATTTATCTCCGCCTGTCACAAAGGTATCGTCCGAAGAGTTCTAGTTGCACACTAAGAGGCCCAAGACAATCTCAGTTCCTAGCTCGACTGGAGGAAAAGAAGCCCCGCCTACCACAGTGACCAAGTCAATTATTCCACCTTTCGGGTCGAGCATCCATAAGGCCATAAGCTCAGCAGTGACGGAGAAATCTACGGATCCTCCGTTGACCACCCATCCAAGCAAGGGGGGACCGAAGCTGAGCATCTTCAAGAAGTATGAGCTGATAAAGAAAAAGAACCAGACCTTGACCAGTAGTACTTGCGCTTAGTTTTGGAAGCAGACGTCAACTGCGCAGCATAGGCTGTTGTCTGCATTTGATACAGAAAAGGGCAGAATGCACATGGCCTTTCTCCAGGCACAGGTACCAGACCCCAAGACGGTCAATGACTACAAGAGGGCCACCTTCGAGTTTCAAATGAAGGACGTGCATCCGGCTGACCAGATGGATCTGCACAAGCAGATAGGGGAAATGGTTTTCTACACGTTGGTGTACGCTTTCGCTTCAGCGTCTAAATTGCAGCTGTCCCTGAAAAATGTTCAAACATAGCTCAAAATGGAGAGGATTTCATCCTTCGCAAAAGACAATAGGATCAAAACTTTGGAGGATTTGGTCCTCAAGATCAACTATGATCCTTCAAACGTCAAAGCAGCAAAGGAAATGATTAAAAAGAAGAACGTTGATATATCATCCTTGAGGAAACAACTGAATCTCCTTCCCACAGAGGACTCACAGGTGAAGGAGATAGCAGAGATAGAAGGCGAGAAGGATGAGATGCTAAAGCTGCTCATGGAGCAGAATGCATAGCTTAGAGAAATGGAAGATGAGATGGAGAAATTGTTAAAAGAGAAAGAGCAGCTGAAGCCAATGGAAGTCAGTCCATTGAGTGTTATCCCAATTGCAGGGGTAAGCACAACATCAGTGAAAACGGCCACGTCCACGACTCCATCGACATCTCAGGAGAAGACAGTTGATCTGGCTGAGTCCATGGAAAGGATGAACCTGCAGGAGACATAAATCAGCAGGCTTAAAAAGGAGATTGAGAACCTGTAGGAACTCAAATATTCCTTCCAGACCAGCCTTTCCAAGGAAAAGAAGGTAACAGAGTAGCTCAAGCAGGAGTTACAGTAGCTCCGGAAGCAGACAGTGGCAGGAAAGACATTGGCCGAAGTAAAAGAGAGTGTACGGATAGACATCACTATGTCCATGAATGAAATATGGCCAATGATCCAGATCATGTTTGAGAAAAATGAATTGGTCTAGAGGAGCAAACAGGCCATCGAGAAGATCAGAGTAGAATTGGGGGAGATGCCAACACAGGCGAATGATATCATCAAGTTCCTCAATTCTAAGACCAGAGAAAAGATAGAAGAGTTGAAGATCAAGGAAAGAACAGAGACCATACTTGAGGTCAAAAGAGTTTTAACCAAGAGAGGATTAACGATTCAACTGGAAGAAAAGGTTCAGACCATGGACCTAGGGATACATAGATTCTTCAGCAAGATTGAGCATCTCCAGAAGAAAGGTCTACCTGGTTTGAAGGTTATTAATGATAAACTGATGACACTCCCAGATTACAAAAAGAGATTGGCTGAGGTGTCCAAGGACAGTTCAAAGTTTGCAGGCATACAAGGAAGCATCACCGGCAAAACATTCCTGGATGCCCTTCAGTGGGACATCAACATCCAACACGAGGTTCGATACATATTCCTCACCAAGCCTACATTCGCCAAATATACAGAAATGGATGAAGTGTATCGAAGACTGCTCAAAGTCAACGTGCCTAGTCATCTCAGATGGGAGGAACTCTGTGATCTGATCAATTAGCAGATGAGTTGTCCAGGTCCAGCCAAATGTCCGGTCATATGAGGTCGTGCAAAGGCTTCATCAACGGTCTACCCAGAAATCAGCGTGTTGTTACACCAAGTCATCAAGCAGTTCCTAGATTTAGGAAACTTGTTAAGTTAGTTAGGCTAAAAATAGATTTAGCACATCCTGGTCATTAATGACAGGACCTTTGTAATTTGAGTTATAAATACTTCACCTTTCGAAGTATTGGGGGTTGTTGATCTTCACACCATGACGCTATCAGACTGTAATATTTTTGAAGAGATCTTCCATTAATAAAAAGGAGACATTTTTACAGGATTCTTGTGTGTATTCACTGGTGATGTTTTCTCTCTAAGTTGAATGTTATTCTTGCTTTGTAATCATCTTGTTTTCTAATTCTAATCTTTAAGAGTAACGAATGTTCCAGGATTTATCTTGTATACCCTGTTTCTAACTCGAAAGATTTTAGTGTTTATCTTCTGGTGTTTTCGATTAAGAAATTCTTAACTGCTTCTTAGTTGAAATTATCTTTCTCATGTTTTCTTCTGTCCATCACTTAAGCTACTGAAAGATCCAGTGATTATATTATCTCGCCCTGTGAAAGTTTTCCCTTTGCGTTTTTGGTTTGTATTTCATATTTTATTAAACACGGACCCCATAGCCTAATGGATGTGTAGACTGTCTCAACCAATTTAAAAACACTTTAAAGACAAAACGACCTATTTCTTTACCTATCCTAATATCTAAAATTGGAAACATAGCTAAATCATATAGAGAGATCCCTCTTTGAAGTTGGAAGGTCTAGATCCCAGCTTCAAAAGTGGTTGGATAAAGTTACCTTTGTAGATTTCTTCTGTTTTCAACCTCTAGGAAATTTACGAAGTGCTAACAGGTCCTTCCTTTATTATTATCTAGCAAATGAAGAGATATAACCTACAACACACCCGTTTCAATTTTTTGTTCTTTCTCTCACAGTCTCCTCTCACATAATACAATAATCACAATAATATATAGCCGCAATACAAATGGCCTCATACAAAAAAAAAGTGAGTTTCCTTCTAGGGAAAAAAAACTTGACATGATCTCTATTATTAGATATGTGACTTAATGATGAACGATCAAGATTGACTATGAAATTACAAGATACATTTACAAGGCAATTTTTCCTTCAGGGGATTCGTCCTTGAACCCTCACTTCCCCCCGTACCCCCCAGCCAGGGGGATGAGCCCCCCCGGACCCTGCAAGGGGGGAAATCTACCCTGCACCCCCCCTCCCCTGACGTGGAGGGGTGTATAGTCTTCCAGGGTGTACAATCTTCATGGGGTATAAACACGGCTGAAAAAAAAAGACCAATGAATCAGGAAGATAATCAGGCTCCACAACCAACAATATCCCACTTGGAGATTGATCACAACAACTCCAATGTTTTTGTATCTGATGGACTATGATCCTTCTTGGACCTGGAAAATTTATCATCTCCTCCTTCATACATGAAGACAAACTGAAACTGAGCATGAACTCAACTTTTCTCTGGTTACTACCTTTGTTAACATGTTTGCAGGATTCTGGCTAGAACATATCTTTTCCAACTTCAGTTGTCTATCTTCCAAAACTGACCTTATGAAATGGTACCTAAGATGTATATGTTTAGTCTTAGAATGGAAGGTTGAGTTCTTTGCAAAATGAATGAAACTCTTGCTACCATAATACAACCTGCTACTCTTCTGCTTCTTTTCCAATTCCTCCATAAACCTCTGTAACCAAATCATCTCTTTACTATCCTTTGTAGCAACAACATACTTTGCCTCTGTTGTTGAAAGTACAATAACCTTTTGCAGTTTCGAAATCCAACTTACTATTGTTCCTCCTACAGTAAAAGCATACCCTGTGGTGCTCCTCCTGCTCACCTGCCATATCTGAATCAACATATCCCTGTAGAACAATGTTTGAGCCTCCAAAACATAAATCATGAGTAGTAGTACCTCTCAAATAATTGAGAATCCACTTTACTTCCTCCCAATGTTCTTTACCTGCATTGTTCATATACCTTCTCACGACTCCCACTGCATGTGCAATATCTGGTCTTGTGCAAACCATCACATACATCAAGCTGCCAACTAATGATGAATAAGGGACCCTGGACATGTATTCTATCTCCTCCCGTGTCTTGGGACACATTTCCTTGGTTAATTTGAAATGGTTGTCCAAAGGTGTACTAACTAGTTTTTCATTCTGCATTTAAACCTCTCCAACACCTTCTCTATGTACTCACCCTGAGACAATGTCAATTTGCGATTTTTCCTGTCTCTTGATATTCCCATACCAAGGATTTTCTTTGCAACACCCAAATCCTTCATCGAAAATGAATTAGTTAATTTCTTCTTGATCACATTTATATCATGCATATTAGACCCTCCAACAAGCATGTCATCTACATACAATAGCAAGATAATATAGCTTCCATTTTCTAGCCTTTTAAAATAAACACAATGATCAGAATGACATCTATTATAACCTTGTTCTGTCATAAACCTGTGAAACTTCAAATACCATTTTCTTGGATCTTTCTTTAGGCCATACAATATCTTCTTCAACCTTCATACAAAATTATATTTTCCTTTGACCTCATACCCCTGTGTTTCCTGCATATAAGCTCTTCCTCCAAATCCCCATGGAGAAACATTATTTATACATCTAATTGTTCAATATGAAATTCTTCTACTGCCACAAGACTTACAATAGTCCTAATTGAAGTCATCTTGAAAACAAGAGAAAATATTTCATCAAAATCTATACCTTTCTTTTGTGCAAATCCCTTTACAATAAGTCTAGCCTTGTATTGTTTTTTTTCCTCCATCTTCTTCCTTCAACCTGTAAACTCATTTATTATGCAATGTTATTTTTCCTACAGACAACTGAACTAAGTCCCAAGTCTAGTTATAAACCAAGGAATCCATTTCCTCTTTCATGTCTTGCTCCCACTTATTTTTAGTGTCTACCTGCATTGCCTCTTCATAAAATTCTAGTTCACCAGAATCAGTCAACAATAAATAATACAATGTAGGAGAGTATCTGTCAGGGGTATACTTAACCTGATAGATCTTCTAACAACACTTGCAAGATTTTGAGGTACCTATTGCTCCTGTTGTTGTACATTTTGATTTTCTAGTACCTTTGGAAAAAAAAAATCAATAATCTCATCAAGCATTGTGTATTCTGGTTTTTATTTTTCTTATTTCTTTCCCTGTAACTGATCTTTGTACATGATCTTCTCATTGAATATGACATCTCTACTGAAATGATTTTATGATTTTCATAAATCCCATAAGTGATAATAAAAATCATTAACACCATATCCAATAAAGGTACACTTCTTGGATTTTTCTTCAAGCTTTGTTCTATTTTTTTTATCAATATGGACAAATGCTTCACAACCAAAAGTCTTCAAAAAAGAATAGTTTACCTTTTTTTACCTGTCCATGCCTCCTCTGGAATTCCACCATCCAAATATCTTGAAGGTCCTTTGTTTATTAAGTAAACAATGGTATCCACAACATTTCCCTAGAACTGTAAGGGAAACCCATCATGCAATCTCATACTCCTTGCATGCTCCATGATTGTCTTATTCATCCTTTCTGACACACCATTTTCTTGTGGTGTTCCTAGAACTGTTGTCTCTCTATGAATCCCATGGTATGAACAATAATCATCAAAATACTTTCTGCAATATTCAGCTCCATTATCTAATCTAAGAAACTTAAACCTTTTTCCTATCTCATTCTCAACCAAAGATTTCCATTTCTTAAAAGTATCAAAAATATCAGATTTTTGTCTAATGCAATAAACCCAATTTTTTCTAGTTGCATCATCAATACAAGTAACATAATAACGAGAGCCACCAAGAGATGATACCTGAGCTGCTCCCCATACATTTGTATGCACAAGCTCTAAATTTTCATTCTTATTTACCTTTCCAACTCTAAGAAATCTGACTCTCTTATGTTTTCCATAAACACAGTGCTCACAAAAATCCAAATCAATTTGTTTAAGATCTGGTAACAAATTTATTTTGTGAAGTATCTGCATCCCCTTCTCACTCATGTGTCCAAGCCTATGATGTCACATTGTTGTATCCACTCTTGTAGAATCTAAAGAGATAGAAGAGTCAATATTACCAGTACATAAATATAGTGTACTTACCTTCTCTCTTTTTTCTATTACTAATGCTTCTTTGGTGACCTTGCCCGCTTTATATGTAAATATATATATATATATATATATACAACCTTCACTTTCCAAAAGCCCAGTTGAAATTATATTTTTTTTAGTTCTGAAATATGTCTTTCCTCTTTCAACAACCATTGGTTTCCATTCTTTTGTTTTATTTGTACCTTTCCCATTCCAACAATTTTGCATGGTGCATCATCATCCAAATGAACCTCTCGAAAATCACTTTGAACATAATCTAGAAAATGTTTCCTATGGGGTGTGGCATGAAATGAAGCCCCTGAATCTACTACCCAAGACTCAAGAATATTATCTACAGAAAGAATCAAAGCATCTTGTAACACATCACATGTTACATTTGCTTCTTGATTTTTCTCTTGTTGTCCATCTCTTTGTTTATTTGGAGCTCTGTAGTCCTTCTTCAAATGTCCTTTCTTTCCAAAATTCCAACACTCTATCTTTCCCAATCTAGATTCGGATCTGCCCTTCCTAGAATTCCCATGATTCCCTGAGACCTTTCCTCTATCCTTTTGTCTTCCCCTGTTCTCCACAGTCAATTCATAACTTGATGTCTCACATGTGCTTTTCTGTCTCATTTACTCACTAAGGATAACACCAACAACATCATCAAATTTTAGAGTGTTTGAACCAAAGATAAAGTTACTTACAGCCATGACCAAGACATTCCATCTTTGTGGAAATGAGCATAGGATTAGAAGAGCCCTTACCTCATCATCAAAGTCTACTTTTAGAGAACTTAGTTGATTAGTAACCATATTAGTAACCGTATTAAATTCATTTAAATGATCTAAACAGACTCACCTTCTGACATCTTCATATTAAATAATCGCTTCATTAAAAATACCTTATTGGACGCCGAGGATTTTTCATACAGTTTAGCCAATGCATCCACTAGTTCCTTCGTTGTCTTTTCTTTTGAAATATTGAAATCCACTGATGTTTCCAGGCTTAGCCGTATCATTCCTAGTGCCTTTCTATCGATAACCTCCCATTCTTCGTCCTTCTTGACCCTAAACTTTTCATCTTCCTCCATTGCTCCCACTTGAACCAGGAACCCTCTTTTCCTGTGAGTTACCTTTTGCTATGATACCAGTTGTTAGAAAAATAGGACCGCAGAGCAATAAAATAAAACAAATGTGGAAATAAAACACATAAGATACACAATACAATAGATACACATATATACGTGGTTCACCCAATGTGGGTTACATCCACTAGAGAAATTTCCACATCCTTCCGTTATTATTATCCAACAAATGAAGGGATACAACCTACACCACACCCATTGTAACTTATTCTTCTTTCTCTCACAGTCTCCTCTCTCAGAATACAATAATCACAATAATACACAGCCGCAATACAAATGGCCTCATACAAAAGAAAGCGAGTTTCCTTCTAGGGAAGAAAACCCTAACATAATATCTATTGTTAGATCTATGACTTAATGATTAACGGTCAAGATTGATTATGAAATTACAATATACATTTACAAGCCAATTTTTCCTTCGGGGCCTTCGCCCCCAAACCCCCACTCACCCTTGGACCTTGCAGGGGGGAAATCCCCCCCCTGCAACTCCTCCGCGTGGAGGGGTGTATAGTCTTTCAGGGTGTACAATATTTGTGGCATATAAATACAACTGAAAAACAAAGACCTATGAATCAGGAAGATAATCAGGCTCCACAACCAACATAATGATGATAGCTTGCAAGTGAATTATAGTGGTAGAATAATGAGCAATATATGAAGAAAAAATTATTTTGCAACAACGCTAATGGTTGTAGCATTAATGTTGAAATATTGTAACTGAAAAGAGTATTATATTTATTATTGATGTATTATTCATTACATCAATCCCCTTTTGTGGATTGATCATGTCGGGTATTGTAAATGACCAAATCCCCTTTTGCGGATTGGTCAAACCCTAATTGTAATATGCTAAATGAGAAGTCGGCCCACATAATATATTAAAGTGGTTAAAACCACCTATAAATGATAAGTTGGCCCACATAATACATTAAAGTGGTTATAACCACCCATAAAGAGAAGTCGGCTCTGCCAGTGAAAAGACACGTCCTTTTAGCTCCTGCCAGATTGTATAAATAAAGGAGGCTAGCGCCTCATTTGTTCACTCACTCACTTGATCATCAAAGCACAATTTTGGAGTTGGAGTTGGAGAAGAAGAGAGAGAGAGAGGGGCACATACTTAGGAGAGGAATTTCTGTATTGTTTGGTTTATTCTCTTGGCATTGTATTGGCTATCTATATTAAAGAAGTTTTTGTTGGGTTTTCTCCCCCATGAGGGTTTCCTAGGATAAATGATGTGTCTCTTGTGATTGTGTATTTCTCAGTGATCCTATATATGTTATGGTTATCTAGTAACTTGAAAAGAAACCTAATAATATCTTAAACCTTAACATGGTATCAGAGCTAAGCTGAAGAGAGCATCTTTCAAAAGAAGAAGAAAAACGTCACTTTTGTCGTACATAAAAATTAGGGATTTTTATTGAAGAAGATTTTCAGCCTCAAAAACATATAGAAAAGTGCGCCCTAACCCACGGAATTATTTGTCACCTTCAGTGCACCTTTTAAGTGGGTAGATCTCCCAGAAAGTGAAACCCTAGTTTTCACAAAGTACTAGATGTACCAGAAAACCAAAAGTACTAGAAAACGAGAAGCACTAGTCCAGGAATCTGCTGGTCAAGTTTGAGGGGAAAAAAATTGGATTTTCAGAAATCTGACTGTACCAGCCTACTCGCCTCAGCTCAGCACATCTAGCCCCTGGATCAGAATTTCAAAATTTGAAGTTTGAAAAATTAGGGTTCCTCATAAAACCCTAAGTTGCAGTTGCAGTTGCAGTTGCAGTCTCAGAACCTATTGCAGTATCAATTGCAATTGCAGTTGCAGTTGAATTATTAGCCGTAGTACCAGTTGCAGTCACCCTTGAATTTTTTAAGATTTGGTGATCATTACCGCTGCTACCAGATGGTGCCACTACCTGTAAATTCCATCATAGGTATGTACTCACACATGTTTAAATGATTAAGCTTTAAAGGGTATTTGCAGGAGAAGGGATCTCTTTCCTTATATCCATAAGGATCTCAACATCCAACACATTCAGAGGAACAATGCAACCCAAGTTTGATTATTCTGATATGCATCTATTTGTTATGACATTATTTTGATCTTGGTTGCATGTTGAAGCTATGAGCATCATACTAACCTTTGGTCAAAATTAAAGTCAAGGTATTAGATGGATTAAAGTTGAGATCATAGAGTTTACCCTCTAATCCAACCTTCTGTCAAGATAGCATATTGTCTTAGTAAAGAAGACAGGTTGAAGAAAGCACTCATCATCCTGAGTGAAGGAGACTTGGAAGAAAAGAAACACACTCATTCTTTAAGACAAGGCTCCAGGTTCCAGGTTTGATTAATTAAGTTGATAAGATTCAAAGTTGCACATGAAAAGTTGATAACTACCCCTTTACAAGTAAAAAATATAGTTGAGATAGCAGTCTTTGAAAAGTATTATACTTGGTAGCATGTGAGCATATTGAGATAAATGCTTAAAGTAATCATTTGTCAGATACAACTAACATCTCCTCTAGGAGAAACTTCTTGTGTTGATCCCAGGTTACCATGTAGGAATGTTTGATCACAACACTAGAAGAGTGTTGATCTCATTTTGTATTATATTCCTTACTTTTGATCCTTATTTCAGACAGTTCACAAGTGAAATCTCTAAAGGAGGCACTGTGACGATTGTTCGTACTATTGATTTAATTACTATTATCAAAAGGGTATTATTCTTGATTGTTGTTTTGTTGACCTTGTTTCAGGTCACAAATGATAACCCTGAGGAAGCTATAGTGAAGGTTGTTGAAGGAAACGTATTATATGAGACATGAAGAAGACTATGTACATGACCATATACACTCATGTACCAAAGAAGATGAAGAAGAAGCTATCTTTTGATATTCAGAATATCTCATATGAAGATTAATTGTAAGGAGAAGAAGGCTCCAAAGATGACCGAACATTAGATCAAGATATCACAACAAAATTATTCAAAGGTTAATGAAGCCACCTTGACGAGAAGAAGAACTCTTTTGAAGCCTGACTCAGTCCTTCATACTTAGACTTGGTATTCAACACCAGGTATACCCTGTAAGAGATGATGAAGTCCTTGAAGACTCAGAAGAAATAGAGAGTAAAACTAATCTCAAAAGGGATCAGATGAAGAGACATCTCCCAGGAATGGGAGACAAATGTCGTGAGAAAATTAGATCGTATCTTCAAAAACTTCTAGGAGATATGAAATCTCCTGGGAAAGATTCCCTTGTTTCAGTAAAGGAAGCCAGTCAAAAAGACTAGGATATGGATTCTTCCATGAGACTATAAGAGAAGTCAGTATTGACTTCCAAGATTGATCTATACAAATCAAGCATGTTGCAGATGTACAAAGCCTGATGTGTCCAAAGGATTCTCCCACCAAAAGGGAGAAGACTATGACGAGACACTTATTGATGAAATTCCAGTATTTATGAAGACAACCAAAACAACCATGATTCATATATAGTATGAGATGCAGGGGGAGAAATCCCCATATTTAAAATTGAGTGGCAGTTGGTACAGTGCATTAGTTGGGTCATGGAGACATGACTATGATAAAAGATAGTGTTACCTCCATGAAAGAAGAAGAGCTATCTTCAGTATCAGTTATTGAGCCACTCTCATTTTCAGATGAACTTGTTTCCATGATGGAGTAGAGGATTTACTCCCATATTTCAACAGTCACAGTGAGAATGGAGAAACCATTCTCAGCCTTAGAGAAGGTGCAGGTGCAGAGTCCCAGTTCTTGAAGGAACAGTTGTAGAAAGAGGAGAGGACATACTCTCAATCAGTGAGATAGATAGTGCTTTGCAGAGAGCACATAGAGCTAGCACATGATTGTGCATATTGAGTTGCAGTTGAGCAAGTGTACCAGATTGGTACAATGTAATGATAAAATTTGATTTGAAGATTGAAGATAGAAAGACTCATGTCTTCTAGTTGAAGGAAGCTTTGTATGTGTTGAAGCAATCTCCTAGAGCTTGGTATGGAAGAATTGACAATTTCCTAACGATCTTGGACCTTACCAAGAGAAAAGTTGATTCTAACCTTTATATCAAGGTTATGAATGATGAGTCGGTTATATTGTTGTTGTATGTGGATGACTTATTCTTAACTGGAGAAGAAAAGATCATCACTGAATGTAAGAAGAAGCTCACTGCATAATTTGAGATGAAAGACCTTGGCCTAATGCACTATTTCTTAGGTCTTGAGGTATGGCAGATCCCATAGAGGATATTTCTTAACCAAGGGAAGTATGCATTTGAAATCCTGAAGAGATTTGATATGTTGGAGTGCAAGTCCATGAATACACCCATGGAAACAAAGTTGAAGCTTCTGGTAGACACTTCGTCAGAATTTTTTGATGCCACACTGTATAGACAGATCATTGGATCGTTGATGTATCTGACGAACACCAGACCAAATATATGTTTTGTTGTGAACACTTTGAGTCAGTTTTTTGGTAGAACCCAAACATGTTCACCTAGTTGTTGCAAAACATATGATGAGTTACCTTAAGGGTACATTAGATTGTGGTCTCAATTATGATAGAGATCATGACTTCAGACTGAGTGGTTACACCGATTCAGATTGAGCTGGAAGTGTTTATGATAGAAAGAGCACTTCAAGATGTTGTTTTGGTCTAAGGTCACCCATGATCTCATGGAAAAATAGGAAGCAATTCAACATTGCTTTGAGCACGACAGAAGCGAAATACATTGTTTCATGTTTCTCTAGTTGTGAAGCCATATGGCTTCAGATGTTGTTGACCAATTGATCTAAAAGTGAAGAAGTCTTGTATTCTTGAAATTATTTGCAAGATTTAATTTGTGTGTTAAAATGCAAATGGATCAACTTTGCAACACAAATTTTATATAAATTACTCATGCAAGATGCATATAAACAGCAACAATAAATAGTGAACAAAAAACACATAACACAACAAATGATAAAGGAGTTCACCCCTCTCTTGGGCTACATCTCCTGGTCCAGCTTCCAATGGATCATTTGTATTATTTGATCAAAGTGCTCAAAAATATGCTTTACAATGCTCAAAATGCCAAATAGATGGCTCCAATGGCTCCAAAACATCCAAAAACCCCTAGCTGGGCTTTTTCGGCACCTTGTTTGGCCAAAAATTGAAGAAGATAGGCTTCCTGGAAGTTCTCCTTCAAACTTGTTGTCTCTGGATCGACAAATTGCACCCTTGTTGGCTCAACCTAGCCCCCATGCGCATTTAAGCATTAAAACTCAACACTGTATGCAACCGCAGAAACAGTGCGAACTGTAGGACGGTTACGGGTGCACCTAGCTCCTAACCGCCAAGGTCGAGGTCATGTGGCCCATGTGACCACGTGCAAACGCAAACGGGGCTCCGTCCCAAAGGCGAATAGAAAAGGGACATTTGGCGGGCGTTATAACTGTTTAAACCATATACAAAACCAAATCCACGTGCGCCAATGGTGTGACCATGGGTCATATGATATGGTATACACGACCGGGGGATGGGGTTAAGCCCCAGCCCAGACCCCCACGCCAACACACAACAACTCAAACTTTAATATATTCAAAACCATATATATAATAAGGAATATGGTGGGGCGCATTGGTAGCGCAGACTTTGCAAAGGCTATACATGTGGGTGGAGGTCACGAGGTCGAATCTGGTGGACTCCAATAAATTTTTATACAAGCAACCAATAACATGGTGCCACGTGGTAGCCGATGACTAGGCCACGTGGCACCATACAACCAACCAAAATCTGCCACGTGTCACAATATCATTCATCCACATCTGTCAACTGTTCGCCACTCATCCCTACCACGTGTCGTACGGACTGCCACGTCAGCATTCGTACAGACTGTACGGACTATACAATCAACATCCCTTTTTTTGCTTGTTTGTCATTTTGAACATAATGTGATATCTTTCGCTACCGATGTCCGTTTGAACCCAAACGAGTTGCGTTGGGTTTGTAACGATGATGCCTACGCTCCCGTTCGATTTGAAGTGATTCCAAGCACTTTGAATTTTTGATCAAAATTTGATCCCCTGGATAACACCTCCCCATTGGAAAGCTTTTGGACCTCCAAAAGACTATTTTCAGTCTATCTGAATATGAGGGTATAGTTCCCTCACCTTTCCAACCTCAATCCACTTGGATTTGCTTGGATTTGTACCTTTAAGAACAACTTGAAGATACTCCACATTTCCTCTTTTTGAAGTTCGCATTCTCCTGTCAAGGATTATGTCTTCATGCAATTCTGTAAGATATTCTGGGGAAAAATCATCTATAGAAGGAATATGAACATGCTCTCCTTGATCATCAATCAAAGGAGACTCATACAATTTCAAATTCTCAACATTAACAAATGCATGCATTTTCATATAAGGAGACAAATCTAAACGGAAGGCATTGTTACCAATCTTGTCGATAATCTTGAAAGGACCATATCGAATTGGTTTCAATTTTTTACCTTCTCCTTTAAGCCTCTCCTTACTAATGTAAATC
>JZKD02S1889006.1:432972-458329 GCA_000966675.3 Picea glauca
TTACCTCTCCATTGTACATTGGCAATTCGAATTTAATATCAAGCTTTAACGAAGGAATTTGTGAAGGAGTTTTACCATGTCCTTTTGGAGAATTCAGAAGAGGCCTTGAATTGGTAGAAGAAGAAGAAGAAGATGGAGGTGAGGGTGGTGGAGAAGCACCATTCCCTCCATTTCCATTTGGATTTTTATCACCATTATCTCCCTTGTGCTTTGAAGGGTTGGAGCCTTCACCTTGCAATCATGTATTCCTTTCCATCAAGATTTTCATCATTTCTCTCATTTTCATGACAACCTTTCTGAGATCTTCATCTTCTGCAGGAATATGTTCATGACTCTCTTCATGAGCCATACTTGGTGAATGCCTCCTTGAAACTTGCGGTGATGATATAAGCTTCCTCCTTGAAGGATGAAAACTTGGCTCTACAAGTTGACCTTCTCCTCTTGTGATTTTCAACCTTGTGAGCATCAGAAAACAAAACACTTGCAAATAATCAAGTCTTCAAAAACCTATGCTCTGATACCAACTTGATCTAAAAATGAAGAAGACTTGTATTCTTGAAATTATTTGCAAGATTTAATTTGTGTGTTAAAATGAAAATGGATCAACTTTGCAACACAAATTTTATATAAATTACTCATTCAAGATGCATATAAATAGTAGCAATAAACAATGAACAGAAAACACGTATCACAACAAATGATAAAGGAGTTCACCCCTCTCTTGGGCTACATCTCCTGGTCCAGCTTCCAATGAATCATTTGTATTATTTGCTCAAAGTGATAAAAAAAAATGTGCTTTACAATGCTCAAAATTCCAAATAGATGGCTCCAATGGCTCCAGAACGTCCAAAAACCCCTAGCTGGGCTTTTTCGGCACTTCGTTTGGCCAAAAATTGAAGAAGATAGGCTTCCTGGAAGTTCTCCTTCAAACTTGTTGTCTCTGGATCGACAAATTGCACCCTTGTTGGCTCAACCTAGCCCCCACGCGCATTTAAGAATTAAAACCTAGCACCGAACGCAACCGCACAAATGGTGTGAATTGTAGGACGATTACAGGCGCACCTAGCCCCTAACCGCCAAGGCCAAGGTCATGTGGCCCATGTGACCACGCGCAAACGCAAACGGGGCTCCGTCCCAAAGGCGAATAGAAAAGGGACATTTGGCGGGCATTATAACCGTTTAAACCATATACAAAACCAAATCCGTGCACACCAATGGTGTGACCATGGGTCATATGATATGGTATACACGACCGGGGGCTGGGGCTAAGCCCCAGCCCAGACCCCCGCGCCAACACACAACAACTCAAACTTTAATATATTCAAAACCATATATATAATAAGGAATATGGTGGGGCGCGTTGGAAGCGCAGACTTTTCAAAGGCTATACATGTGGGTGGAGGTCATGGGGTCGAATCTGGTGGACTCCAATAAAAATTTATACAAGCAACCAATAACATGGTGCCATGTGGCAGCCCATGACTGGGCCACGTGGCACCGTACAACCAACCAAAATCTTCCACGTGTCGCAATATCATTTGTCCACATCTGCCAACCGTCCTCCACTCAGCCTTGCCACTTGTCGTACGAACTGCCACGTCAGCATTCGTACGGACTGTACACTCAGCATCCCTTTTTTTTCCTGTTTGTCGTTTTGAACAGAACGCGATATCTCTCGCTCCCGATGTTCATTTGAACCCAAACGAGTTGCATTGGGTTCATAACGATGAGGCCTATGCTCTCGTTCGATTTGAAGCGATTCTGAGAAATTTGAATTTTTGAGCAAAATTTGATCCCTTGGATCACCAATCTATTTGATCTAGAGATGGAAGCCACCATGATTCTATGTGATAACCAAGTTGTATAAAAATGATGGAGAACCATATGTTCCATGATGAGTCGAAGAACATAGAGATCTGGTATCACTTCACCCATGATATGATGCTGAGAGGAGCTATAAAACTCCAATATGTTGAAACAGATGAATAGGTTGCAGACGTGTTAACCAATACTTTGTCTCGTGTAAAGTTTGAGCACTTTCGAGACAAGTTTGGTATAGTACAAAAGGACCTTCCTCAAAAGGGGGAGTAGTGTTGATGATACTATGGTGTCCTGATCAGTAGTGGTAGTTCTGTTAGGATTTTTATAATCCTATGGAATCTTATGATTCATGGGAAGATCCCGAAGGTCCAGTAAGGACGGTTTGTCAGAGTACCATGTGGTAGCTCCATTAGGATTTTATATCCTAGGGAATATTATGATTCCTGGGCAGCTCCTTAGGAATTATCAGAGTACCACAAAATGATGATGTGCCAGCTTAATTGTTGTGATGATGTGTTAGCTTAATTGTTGTGATGATGTGTTAGCTTAATTGTTGTGATTCCAGCCTCGTGCTGGTGACATGTCAGCCTCATGCTGTAATGATGTGCCAGCTTAAGTGTTGTGATGATAGCCTCGTGTTGATGACATGTCAGCCTCATGCTGTGATGATGTGCTATCCTCGTGATGTGATGATGTGTTTCCATCTTCGTGTTGTGATGCCAGCCTCATGCTAAAGACTCTCAGCCCAGTGTTGATGTTGATGATGCTCCATCCTTTGTGTTGTGTTGTTGTTGTTATTTATGATGATGATGTATTAGTGTTATACTAATCCATGTTGATGTATATGTTGATGATGCCACTTCAGCTTCTTGTTGAATATGATGTTGATGATGCCACTTCAGCTTCTTGTTGAAGATGATGATGATGATGATGTTATTTCATCCTTGATGTTGAATATGATGATGTTACTTTAGCCTCACTCTAAAGATATCGATGATATTATTTTAGCCTCATGCTAAAGAAGATGATGATGTTACTTTAGCCTCGTGTTAAAGATATTGATGATATTACTTTAGCCTCATACTAAAGAAGATGATGATGCTACTTCAGCTCCATGCTGTGAACAATGATAATGAGAAAAAACTTCTGATGATTTATAGATATGCCAGTCAGTGGTCCAAGATGTTGTTGATGATGTTGCTCTCTCTCTCTCGCCTGATGTTGTTGTAGAATACCCTTCTTGTTAAGGGGGAGTGTTGAAATATTGTAACTGCAAAGAGTATTATATTTATTATTGATGTATTATTCATTAGATCAATCCCCTTTTGTGGATTGATCATGTTGGGTATTGTAAATGACCAAATCCCCTTTTGAGGATTGGTCAAACCCTAATTGTAATATGCTAAATGAGAATTCGGCCCACATAATATATTAAAGTGGTTATAACCACCCAGAAATGAGAAGTCGGCCCACATAATATATTAAAGTGGTTATAACCACCCAGAAAGAGAAGTCGGTCATGCGAGTGACAAGACACGTCCTTTCAGCTCCTGATAGATTGTATAAATAAAGGAGGCCAACGCCTCATTTGTTCTCTCACTCACTTGATCATCAGAGCACAAGTTTGGAGTTGTAGTTGGAGAAGAAGAGAGAGAGAGAGGTGCATACTTGGGAGAGGACTTTCTATATTGTTTGGTTTATTCTCTTGGAATTGTATTGGCTATCTATATTAAGGAAGTTTTTTTTGTGTTTTCTCCCCCGTGAGGGTTTCCCAAGATAAATGATGTGTCTCTTGTGATTGTGTATTTCTCAGTGATCCTATCTATGCTATGGTTATCTAGTAAATTGAAAAGAAACCTAATAATAGCTTAAACCTTAACAATTAATTTGTAACAACAAAGAAAATTACTAGGCCAATCAAGACGCCCCCTAGGGCACAAGAAGGCTTGTATCATGTAGAATCAAATCCAACTTAAACAATTGCAATATCTCAATATTTCACGTATACTAATGCAAGAATATTAAATCTCCAATGAAAATAGATTAATGTCTTACCAATTGGGTTAATGGGGTCTATTGTTTAAGATCTAGGGTTTGTTACTTCTCTAGGGGTGTAAGCCCTTTTACTCCCTAAAGCAAATAGAACCTAGCAAGGTAAACCTACAAGGGTGTAAGCCATTTTACTCCTTGTAGAAACCTTTGCAAAGTAGCTTATTCAATGATAAAAAAGTAGATCTTGATGGAGGGTGTATTCCCTTATAATCCTCCAAGGGTTTAGACAATTTAGCTTGAAACAAGAAGAAAACAACATAATTAATGCATAAAATCCTTACCAATTCCAAGGAAAACATGAAGAAACCCTTCCTTATCAAGAATATTCCACCAACATACCAAGAATAAAGCATCCAAGAGATAACGCCTAGATTTTTTTCACCAAAGGACAAGAGATATCATCCACCATGCACCAAGAGAGAGATAGAGAGATAGAGAAAAATTCCCAAATAGGGAGAAAATTTCAGCCAATGTTATGCAATTCTCAAGTGAGAGTTTCGTTCAAATGAAATAAAAGTGACCTTTATTTATACAAGATCACTAAAAACCAATTTGTCTACTTTTCCAAAAGTCAACATAAAACTAGAGAGGCTGAGCCTCCCTATTTGTCCTTTACAACTTAAAATTGCAAATACATAAAGTGATTTCCCCTTTTAGGGGCGACATCGTGCCCTAAAGGGTGACGTTAGGCCTCCTGGAGAGACGTTGAGCCCTTTGGTGAAGATCGTTGGGCCTCGAAAGGCCATGTGTCCTGCCATCAAGTTCTCTACTACATGTCAAGTGTCTCTC
The DNA here is from genome assembly GCA_000966675.3 of Picea glauca. Lineage (NCBI taxonomy): Eukaryota > Viridiplantae > Streptophyta > Pinopsida > Pinales > Pinaceae > Picea > Picea glauca. Next base: position 437,635 of record JZKD02S1889006.1, read on the forward strand.
TCTCCATCAAACCATGTCACATCACCATCAACCATGAGAACCCCATCAAAAACCCTAGCTTCCATGTGACATCTACGACATAGAAGATTGTAGTTTAGGCCTTCAAAGGTCAATGTTGAGGAGCAAGGGGATACATGTAGTCATCTCATGGTATCCAAGTGCCTCCAAAGGCAACATTCATCCTCCCAAGTTTCCAATGGGAGGGGCGCATCATCCAACATGTGGGCTTCATGCCCGTATGAAGGTCCAAGTAACCTTGTGCCTTCACAAAAATATTTTCACCTAGAAAGGCCCTACAAAGACAAAAAAATTCTTCCTCCAAGGTTCCACAAGTCACAAGTATCATGCCAAGTAAGCCATATCTAATAAAATAACCACCCAAACATGTGCATCAAATCCCCCCTTTTCAAAATAAACAAATTCTCAAAGACCTTATACAACTTGACAAATTTAAGTATGGGAGGGTTGTCATGGTGACCTACCGGGTAGATCATTCCCCAAGTCAAAGAGTGTTTCCCAAGAGGACCCTCTCTAAGTCATGTACAGGGTATGAGGTGGATGGGGGTGTGACTTCTAGGCATGGGGTCTCTTCAAATACAAGAGCTCATATTGTCTCATTTATGGGTGCTTCTATAGAGGGTGCACTTTCTCTTGAGTTACCAACTATTTAGGTGTTATTTTTCCTAGACCCCTTCTTAGCCATCTTTCCAATCCCTGATTTCATTTATTTGTAATTTTCTAGTCCCCTTTATAAGGTTTCCAATCTTTGGCATTTGCAATTTGGGACTGGGGTGGGCATTGAGTAAGCAGAGCTTAAGTTGGACTGGATTTTGATGGTCCTTATTTGTTGCGTTCACTTTCTTTTCAGCATTAGTTTCTTATTCTTTTATAGGAATTGCAATCTACCTCTAAGCATTTATCCCCTTCTTCCCATGAAATGAGGTACAAGCCCTTCTTGGGTCAATATGCCTAAAAACCTAAAAGATGAGAAAATGAGAGGGAAGAAGTATGGAAAGTGAAAAGTATGTGCAAGAGTGGTATGATGAAATTTCAAGGAGACCAGCTAGTAGCAACCATTTTCCCAAGGGTGACCACTTACTAGGACAACATGTCAACCCCCAAGGTAAAATGAAGCAAAAGGCATAATTTCCAAGCAAACGTTTTCAAAATCAAGAAAGGACCCTTTACAACACATTCAAATGCTTCATTTATTGGAATGACACATACCACAACACTGAACTTGTTACCTCATGGATAAAGAAATGTTCTCCTCTGTGAGCCAAGCTGGTGTGGTGGATGATGTTTCCTTTCAATCAAATGGTGCTATGTGGTAAGATATGGGCTATGCTTGCTCCTCTGCCTATGGGTACTCCATGTCTGTAACATGAGGGCCTCAAGACATCATCTCCTTAGTTATCCCTAGCATAGGGGGGTGTGTGGGTGGGGGATATCAGGACTTTCTTCACCCAATGAGAGTTTGAGAGGTCACAAGTATACTATTTAATTTCTTTTCATTAGAGTGATTTGTGGATCTAGAAGGAACAAATTACTATTTTATTGTAAGGAGATGGAGATAGAACTCTATTTCAATAGTAGCTCTCTCCATTATTTGATATGGTTGCATTGATATGGAAAACCTCTCTAAGCCTAGTTGAAAATCATGTAGGAGGTGGAAGTGAAGGTACACCGTACAAGTAAACATATGTGAGGCTCTCTTCATTCATCTATTTTTTCTTCGATAATTTGGGTTTTATCATTATGTTTGAAGTAGTTATTCTATATTGTTGTTGGGATAATCTTTAGAAGAAAAACCTTTTCACATGAGAAGGGTCTAAGTGTGAGGTTGTTAACCCTCCTTAGCCCTTATTGTAATCCGATATATTGGGAAATTTATCTCTATGATGATAGATTTGGTATGACACATGTTATGGCTTGCTAATCTTATGGGGTTGTATGTGATAATGTGAAATCTGGTTGGAAGTCTCTCTACATAATATTGTTTTCTTATAATCCCATGTTATAGTTTTCCTTCATTATGCTATGGTTGCACATTATTTTTTGGTGACAAATTCATAGTGTTGATGGTGCATATTGCATAAGGGCCTGCATGTACTCTCATATACCCTAAAGAATCTACTTGGATTAGTCATGACATATCAATGTATGGCTTGACTACATCTTCTCTACATTACTTCAAGCCTTCTTTGTTTGTATTACTTGACTCCGTAACCCTTGGATTGGCACTGGTATTAGGAACCCACCTTCCATCTATTTTTTTTAAAGTATATAATAAATTTACTTAGGGAAACCCTCCCCGTGCCAGAGGAGAGCCATCCTAAAGTGAAAGAGAGAGCCACTGTGGTGACAGTGGGTAGCCCCTTTGAGTTCTCTTGGGGTTGTACTTGTGTTTTAGGGCTTTACCATTTGAAGTGCAAGTTTGGGAGGTAACATCAAGAAAAATAATTAACTTTCAAAAGAACTAGGTAGGCTTCCAAACAACATGATAAGCATTTTCATCATGAAGTTGTGAACCAATCACTAATAGATGCTCCAACAAAGTTTTGAAACAATTAATTACTTTTTGAATCAATTATCTTCATTAGGAAAATCCTCCTCAAGCAGTCTTGTAATGACATATGGAGATTCACACATGTTTACCAGTGTGTCCCATGCTTCTTTTGATGTTTAGGCACTACTAATATAAGTATCTCATTATCATGCTCAAAATTATGCAAGTCACAAATTTACAATCTTTAGGTCCCTGTTATCTCTTGGATTCTCCTTAGAGGAAAAGTCCCAACCTCTCAAAGGGGAAAACCTACGGACATGAACAAGAAGAACGTCCACTATCACCTCAATGTTGTCGCCTCTGCACTTTTAAGTTTGGATGAATGTTTTCCTCCCTAAGGGGGGGAACCCTAAGCTAAATCATAAGCCTATTGTTTAAGTTTCAGGTGGGAAAAAAGCTAGGATTTATTTTATGCTAGCAAAATATGATCACAAACATATTTCTTTAAATGACAAATGTTGTTCAAAAGTTTATCATGCATTTAAAATTTCTTTAGTAATCAATTAGACTTGTGTGCTTATGAAACAACAATATTCTAGGCAAGACCCAAAAAAATAGAAAAAATGGCTTTAGTCAAGGGTGTGCCATATACTACAACCCTCAAATATACATGTAGGTTTGGACAACTATGGTCGAGAGAGTAATATTCCCGAATGTTGTTTTCGGTGCATTGTAGTAGTCTGGTGGTCGAATGGTTGGTTTCATGATACCTAGTGGGGCTTCCGATATACGTGAAGGTACATGGAAGTGAAACTTCGGGTTCAGGTGTTGTCTAATGCAATACTACTCGAGTGGGTACCAACAAGGGTTACATGGAATTCCAATAGGGGGAGATACAATCTCTAAATAGCCCTTTGAAATCACAATGTATCCCTGCGTGTATTGATCCCAGACCACAATTTTCAATGTTAAGTGACAACTCCCTGTCGTTATTTATAAATGTTGGGTGCATGTCTTCTAGCATAGATAACTAAGGGTCTTGCCAAGAATTGTGATAACATCATCATTTGCTTGCATTTAATTGAAAAAATGAAATACTCAAATGACATCCACACCAATGTATTTTCAATATTCGTGTATCAACAAAATTTCCAAAATTTGAAATTCAAACCATATTAAAAAAATATTGTCAAAATAAAACACCACAATAATTACAATTTATCAATAATCTAAAATAAGTCTTCAAAGTAATGCTTGTCTACCATGCATGTGTTAAAACCAACTCTAATAATCAACCAAACTCAAAACATGATTTCAATATCGATACTACCAAACATCAAAATTAAAACATGTATTCATTATCCACACATCATTTATCATTTGATTGTCAAATGTCCCACATTTAAAGCAAGAGAAATATTCCACTTTTCATTATCTCCAATTACCAAGGCATCTAAAAAAGATTTTCAAATCAATTATTCACTAATGATACCATGGTTCGTTTCTCTTTTTTTTAAATCAATGTGCCATATCATTAAAGTGAATTTATTAAAATAGAATTTTAATGATAACCCACAGTGTCAAATCTCACACATGTTCAAAGGATTAAAATAAATTTTAAGCATTAAAATTTATTTTAATGGACCATTAAACTAACATATATAAAATCATGAGATATGAAATTGATTATTGCAAAGGAGATATTAGGAGAAGCCGAATTCAACGACTTAAGTATAGTGTAATAAAATCATAATGTTTAAATCGAACCGTGAATATATTGTCATCGCATAAACTATTGCAACGACAGAGGAAGGTATCGATAGCCAAGTATACAGGTCCGATTTTAATCAGTGAGGACATCGGGACGAGGGTATGTAGGTCGCAATTTTGAATGCAGATCAGAGGTATTTATGAACAGTCGCTCGACAGGTCGATGGAAGACAGAGGTAAAACTAAAGACTGGATCAACCCGCGAACAATTGTAATTCAGATCTGGATTTTATATATATATATATATATATTTGTGAAGATCAACCCGCTAACAATTGTAATTCAGATCTGGATTCCATATATATATATATATATATATATATATATATATATTTATGAAGATCAACCAGCGAACAATTGTAATTCAGATTTGGATTCCATTTTAATGCTTAAAAAAACAATCTTGAAAAACAGATTAGCACAAAAATTTTAAGTGAAAGATGAATCATTAAAGTTCAAAAAATATTAAAATTTGAGGAGAAAAAAAAATTTAACGGGTTTGTTTTCATTGGAAAAAATCTTAAAAGGAAAAAGGCTCTGCCATTGGGCTATTGGGTCTTTTAGATCTAGAGTTACTAATTTATGATGTGCCGATGTCTTCCGTCACCACTGAGGGAAGAGCATCAGATCTAGGTAGTTAGGGCTTCTGCTAAAGGGGGTCGAATCAATACACGGAAAACAACCTAGAACATGCTAGTATTTCAGTGAAAATTTCAGATATAATGGAAGAAAACCCTAGGATCTTTCTTTCAAATATATCTAAAGTAATAAAGAAAACATAAGTAGTCAAGGACTTGGGGCCTATTGTGGGGGACAGTGATTTTCACCCAGCCCACCATGAATCAAACCCCATCGAGACTTATACCCGTTGTGATAAAGCTCAAAGGGTAGGCAACCCCCTCGGGACGTCTTGACCTTTGTTGAGTCACAAGTTATTGGTATATCTGGCTTGCGGGCTGTTGGATATACTCTTGGGTTTATAGTGGTAGCCGACGGATTTGAACTTGGGCCATGCCTAGGGAATCCCGATGTGTTACCAATTTCCCCATGGTTAAAAAAAAAATAAAGAAAACATAAGTGAAGGGCTAGAGTTACCTCCTAACTCTCCAACATATTCTCTAACATGCACCGCTTCCGCTTCGACATAAAACATCTAAGTCACCCTCCATTCAAACAAATAAAAAACCCAAGAAATAATAAACAATAACTTCAACAAAATATTTTTACTTTTTTTTCTGCAATAAATTTCCAACAGTTTACAAATGAGAGGTCCTCCTCTTTTATAGATGAGGAGGAGGCCTAAAACCACTTTACAAAACCATGGTAAGAACATAACTCCATGGGTAGAATAAAAAACCATGAGCAAAATGCTATTTCGAATGTGCTCTTACAAATAGAAATATGATTTTTCCGCTTTTCATAGTGCACAGTATTTAGGAAAGGGCCAAAGTGGACAAAAAAGCCCAACATGCTACTTTTTTTATGGAAAAAATCATGGGCCAAATCAAAATTTTCTCTTTGACTTAAGTTGTGAATTAGGCATGTCCTCAAATAGGAAAAGGGGGCTCCATGGATCAAATAATACTCCAATGTGTAATAATTACCTAAGATGATGGGTTTAGCCTCCAAGGACATCATTAATTTGTAGTTTCCAAGTGACAACTTCCTAGAAGCATAACAATTAAATTAATTTTGACACTTTCTTAAGTTTTACATGTTAGCCTATGACTTACCTTTACCAATCACGAAGTCTAAATTGTCACCTATATCTGTATTATTCATTTAGGATATGAGTAATATATCCTCAAGTGATGACTAATGATTTAGTTAAGATTGCCTAGCCTATTCATCATGCATGATTTTAGGATCTAGAGCAAATCTCTCTATGAGGTGGCATCATCCATTGTACTATAAATATGTAACATTGGTGTGAATACATTGAGTGTTGGCTAGTGAGACTTTTTCTCCATTTTGTTGTTTTTATTCTTTGTTTTATCAATTGGTATCAGAGCCACAGTGAAAAGAGGATGAAAATATCATATATCTTATGGTCTTAAGGACCTAATAGCTTCTCCATGGTGAAAACCTTATGAAAGTATCAGAGCCATGGTGAAAACTGTGAAGGAAGAGCAACTATACTGAGTGCAGTTTTGTTTTGAGGACCGTTTCACAGACTGTATCAAGGAATGTATCTCGGACTATATCATGGACTGTATTGAGGATTGTAACGCAGATCATATCTGTTTTTAGTCTGGATTTATTTTTTCAAGGAATGTCTTCAAGGAGAGTGATGAACCCGTATGGAGGAGTGATGTAGGACATTTGCCCAAGATAAAAACATCGATCTGGTACCTACAATGATCAGTTCAAGAGATAAGTTTTCATGGCATGTTTATTCTATGTATTTATAATGAACAAATCTCAATTTCTGTGTGAATTGAGAATTATGAGATGCCTTTAGTTGTGTCTCTTGATTTGTTTACATGGTGGGTGTGTTTTTGCATTGACGTTTCCAATCAATAGTCTTACCAGAATCCTCTCTCTACAATTTGTGTGATTAAACCCTCGGTTGAAGAGATATGTACCAGTCACCCTCCTTTGATATACACAGATCTAAAGCGGTCTCTGGCCAAGCAAATGTAGATTTGGCCAATAATGAGGAAAGGGGATTTTTGTGATTGTGAAAAGATGCAGATGAATAATTTCCTATCGCTGCCTTTGACATGTGAAGGAGGAGAGCCTGTAGCTGCCTTCTGTGATCTGGGAGAGAGTAATGAGAGTAGCAAAAGAGGAAAAAACGTCATTGGAATTGTGGATCAATTTCGGAGCAAATGAAGACGAATTCAATGATTTCATGATTTGGGTTTTGTGTAGAATGGGATCTATTGTGTGACTCAGGAGTGTTTTCTTGAGAAAATTCTTGGTTTAAGAGATTTGCAAGATTCTCTTAACCACATTTTTCAGGAGTGCATGAACAACATTTTGGGACCTACAAGTTCCCATTGAAGATTGATCAAGCGTGAATGATCTGTATTTGCCTACAGCGGATCAGGAGTTTTCCGGGCTCTATTTGTTGTTTCGGATCTAGAAGAGTAATCCTGTGTGGGAGCATATTTCCATTCAGTGGAAGGATTGTGCCCGTTCTTTGGCATTCTTTGCCAAAGCCTTCTCTTAACTTCCTATGCAAACAGAACGCGCCTCCTATCACAACAACCAACAATATCGATGGGGCTCACGACTTTCCTTTTTTTGGTGGTATTCTCATCACATGAATCGATCCAATGGTCGAGGTATTTATCTTTGTTGTTTTCTGCAATATTGTGATTTCAAAGCGTGATCTGGATAGGCACAAAAGAATAGATATTGAAGAATATCAATTATTGTTTTCCTAGTTTTAGAGCTTGTGGAGAGCTTCAATCATATATACCCCCCCAAACAAAATCAGGGGCGTGTATTTTCAGGGTCCTATTTTCATCACAATCAAGATCTATGTTGGTTAATTAATAGAATTGATGTGAGTTTTGTTGTCGTCCTTATACACACTTGCAAACGTGAGCTAAGTCATGCTTACTTAGTGTGTCCTTGGAGGCACAATAACTAGGTTCAAATCCCAATGTCGCCTCGAATTGAACCTCTTACGTCTAGGCTTACTCCTAGGGAAGCCAAGGGGGGTAGACCCTAGTTACTATGTGACATTAGAGATTAATTCTAGGAGTTGGTTTTAATTAGTTAAAAGGTTAGGGGGAAATATATAGCCTATATGCAAAGGCATCGATGCAATGTGAAACAATTCAAATGAAAATCAAGCCTTTTCCTAAGACAACTAGAGACTAGTGCCTAAGATTGGGCAAGGGGTCAACTAAAAATTGAGGGAGATAGGTTTTACAATAGTTACACAAAATTACAAAGAACTAGATACAATACTACAAGATTAGATAGAAATATATAACAATTAGATACAAGGTTACAAAATAAGATGTAGGAGATACAACTAAACATAAGATACATAGATGATACAATTATGAACAATCAGATACAAACACTAACTAGATTGTTTGATTTGTGCAGGGAATGAAGATATTTCAAATGAAAGAAATTACCAACACATCAAGCCAGCATGCTCAACAATTAGAGTGCCTCTAAAGGATGTGCAACTCTATTGTGACTGCCTTCAATGGAAAACACAAATTAAACAAACCCAACAATGAAGTTGCCTCCAAAGGATGCACAACTTCAAGGGAGTCAAACCAATATGCCAACACCACACTTAAACAAAAAATGAAATGCTTGGAAAAAAAAGGGCCTCCAAGGGCGAGGGCGCAACCAAAACCACTTAGTTAATTATCCACAACATTCAAATAAAATTGCATGGAAATGTAAATGAGAAGTGAAAGTTTGCAATATTTAAATGTAAACCATAAGATGATGTATGCCAAAGTGAAAATCCCCAAGTTGAAAGTGGATTAAGGATTATTAAAGTTATTAAGTTAATGATTGAATCCTAACTAAGTGTCAACCTCAAGACTCCCCCCGCTTGTACCAAGTAGTTGATGGGTGCTTAAGAAGTCAGACAACAAGGCCCCGACCTAGCTCCATAGGTCAACCCAAGGAAAGAAGTACTCCCAGAAAGGATGTTGAGTGCCACGAGATCATCCCCGACCTATCACCTTCCATTACTTCCTTTCAATCCTCGTTTAAGTGGAAAAGTTAGGTCAATGGTGAGTTCCCTATTAAGTCTAATAACTTTTAGGCCTATGAACTAAGGTAAATTAAGTTAGTGTAGATGTTAGGCAATATGTTGCTTGCCAAAAGTTAGGTGCTTGAACCAAAAACGAAATGGAATTGCTAGAAAATAATGAAAGTGTTTAACCATAAGATATAGCTTCAAATAACATGAAAAGAACATGAACAATAACTTGCAAGAAATGAAAGAATAAGTTTCCTTAAACCATTAACATTATTGCATGCCCATGATACTTTGCAAGAAAATAAAAGTGCTTGTGAAAGATTAGGAAATAGAAACAAGTACTTGAAGAAATGGAAACTTGCAATGAAAGATTAAGATAGCATTTAGAGATAACTTTACCATGGGCCTAAACTAGTATTAATGGGTGTTACTTATACCTCTAGATAATTTTTAAACCATTAAACTATCCATATGATTTTGGGGGTTGGCTAAGCCAATCTCACACCAAGATGTAGGCACAAAATAAAATGTAAATTGCAGAAAATTATTAACAAACAGTGCAAACCTTTTAGGGGCTCCCTAGGGCTTGCTTACAATGCTAGAAAATGAGAGAGAATAGATGGGTATTGTTACCCAACAAAGCGAGGTCTTCCTTGAGTGTTTTGTGGCCTAATTTGGGCAGAAATTCCCCTTGTACTAGAAAGAATATGCAAAAAACAACAAGCTATTGCTTGCTGGAAATGCTGCAAAACACTAAAAAAGTCAAGGAATTTTTTTGTTTTTACACAGAAATTTTCTGCATACAAATTTCATCAAATAAAATAGTTGAAGTGACATATTCTAAAGTGTTAAGAAACCCAAATTTCTGAATTAATATGAACATAAAATAGAAATAGAAAGTAAGGAGGCTCAAGGTAGGTTATGAAGGCAAGCTTCCAACTCAAAGCTAGCCTTGTAAACCCTTGAGATAACCTGCAACTTGTGAAACAATCTATAAGATGAGAGCAAAGATGAGTGAGTAAGATAAATATAAAAAACTAATTTGCAATATCTACTACTCTACTCACATAGATTTACAACAACACTATTGAAAATCTACCCAAGCAAACTAGTTTGCTTGGGAAATCTACTCTATATCTCAAGGAAGCTTCAACAAATACAATATAGCCTCAATATTCACAAGTGCATCAAAACAAGTCTTTGACACCCCATTGGTCCTCCAAAGCACTTCTATTAGCAAGTAGGAAGTTGCAACAACTAGTTGCTACAAGTTCCTCTCCAAATGTGAGACCAAGAATGATGAGCGCAAGATGGGAGAGATGAGGAGAGTGATGAGAAAAATGGGTAGCATAATAATAGCATAAGAATTCTTAAGAAATGAGGGAGAGAGGGCCTTCATGTATACTTGGAGAGACAAAGTTACTCCTCTTGGATCAAAGCCAAGTGTCCACCACCAAGCACAAGTGAGCATCTCAAGGAGGGGGGCACAACTTTAGGGTTTAGGAGGTGGATTGATGAGGTGGAGTGAGGTGGAGGGTGTGGGCCAAGTCGAATGGATGAGTTGGATGGATTAGGAGGGTGCACCAATGTAACATCCTCGACCACCCATGCCGAGCCATGCTACTCCAGAAAACAATTTCATTCTCTGCTCAACATACTATAACATACCCAATATCCAACTGAGCTATGCCACATAAATTTTCCGAACTGCATGCAATTAAAACATATACAAACATAACTCTTGCGAAAATTTATATATAAAATGTAAAAATAAAAATACATATTGTAAATGCATAGATTCATACTGAAATAACAGTAAACATATACATGCAACATATACATGCAACATATACAAGAAATACCCATAAATATAAACATAGTTATAAACCACACATAGGATAAACCCATAAAAATAAACACATAAATAATTATGCAGCATGTAATTTATCATACAATTGACATTTATCTTGGTAAGTATATCACCAACTGTGTGTAGGCCTTCCATGAACCTCCCATCCTTAGATCACACTGCTCATCACTCTCAGCAGTGGGTCACCCCCAAGCTAGGACTAAACTCCACCTGAGTAAAGGAATTTCCTAACTAGACTAATGGATCATAGATAACAGGAAAGGCTCTGTCACGAGTGCCAACTCAAACTAACAACCTACAATCCTTCATTTCCCACATGCTTGTTCCACCCCAGGAAGTCTGCCCCTTCTCTTCTCAACAGTCCTTCAGCTGCCCCACTTCCTTTATGGGCTTCAACAACAGGCCGGACATGAAGTCTTAGAGTCCTGTAGCTGTAGTTTAGCACCTTCAAGAAATCAATTCCCAACAATTCTCTCACCCAGAGAGAAATTTCCCACGGGCCTAACAACCCACCTCTTCAATATCCCACGGGCCTAAAAACCCGCTTCTTCAGTCCAGCTCCCAAGCTAACCATCTACACAGACAAGTATGGCTATTGATACATGTTCAGATACAATGACAATAAAGTATGGAGGATAGTTGAATGAGTGTGTGAATGATGATAGAGTGATTGACTGAATGCTGGAAGAAATGATAGGAAAATGAACTAAGTCCAAACAATATGTATGCATGTCCCCAACTTGACACTTGTCATGTTGGGAGCTACTTTGGCCCACTTGTCCCCAACTTTGGAACTTAGGATAAAATAATTATACATACTTTATACTTTAATAAATATTAATATAATATTCCTTTTTGATTTAAGCTCCCTAGTTTAGCCACTTTTCCTTAACTTTTAGCCCCCCCTTTCCCTAACTAGTGGAGTTTAGTCCCCCATACTCTTTTATCGTGGTTGGTCTGTGCGCAACGATGTATTTTATATTAATTATGAGACATATACAAAAATAGGCTCATTGGCCTTTAACATCTATGCTCTCTAGCCTAATCAAAACATAAGCATCCTAGCTTATAATAACTGGCTCACCAGCCTATAAAACACAACATATACACAAAGGCTCCCTAGCCTCAAAATTGCACGTACTTAAGTTGTTGCACGCCTATAAAATGATGTGCACACTTCATCATTTTACTGCGCAGTACATGCGCACACTATGCCATGAAAGGTGCATACAAAAATGATATCAAACAACTCACTCGCTTATGTACATTTGTATTTACATTTACAATTGGGTTCGGCCTAGGGATATTACAATCCCCTCCCCTTATTTATGCATTTTCCTCTACAATGCATTATGTGCACATATACAACAAAATTTTCAAAAATCCTCAAAAAGATGCAGGTATTCTTCCCGCATTGCATCCTCATGCTCCCAAGTAGAATCCTCAGGACCGTACTAGGTCCATTGGACCTTTACAAGCCCTATGGATAGATTCCAGAGCTGTTTGATTTTCTGGTCCAGAATGCGTACCAGATGCACTTGGAAAGCGCCTTCTTGCTCCACCTGAATCACATTCCAATCAATAACATGAATAGCATAAGGTATATATTTCTTTATCAATGATACATGGAATACATTATGAACAGACATAGATGCATGCAATGCAATCATATAATCCATTGGACCAATCCTCTCTAGGATTTCAAACGGCCCACAATAGGGAGCTGCCAACTTTGAACAATTTCCCAACTTCAAGCAACTTCTGTTGGCTTTCACTTTAAAGAATACATGGTCCCCAACTTTAAATTCCCTGTGAGTGTTGCCCTTATCAACATAGTTTTTCTGCATGTCTTGGGAAGCCTTTAAATTTTGATTTATTTTTATCATTTTCTCCTCCATTTCCCTGAGTAAATCTAACCCAACCACTGCTATATCAGCTGGGTTGTCCTAGCTTACCGGTGTGTTGCACTTTCTGCCATAAAGTGCCTCGAATGGGCTCATCTTTAGAGATGTTTGGTACCCATTGTTATAAGCAAACTCTACTAAGTGTAGGTAGTCTTCCCATTTTAATGGTTTATCCATAACATACATCCTCAACATATCCTCAATCACTTGATTCTCTCTCTCTGTTTGTCCATCTGATTATGGATGGTAAGCTATGCTAAAATTCAAATTTGTTCCAAATCCATTAAATAATCCCTTCCAAAAATTTGAGGTAAATTTTGGATCTTTGTCAGACAAAATTGTCTTGGGTATGCCATGTAATCGAGTTATTTATCTCATATAAATATCAACAATGTTGGCTGCCTTGTGAGTTAGTTTAACTGGAATAAAATGGGCAGCTTTAGTAAGCTTATCCACCACTACCATGATAGAATCATGTTGCTTGTTTGTTCTGGGTAGTTTTGTGATGAAATCCATTGTTACAACTTCTCATTTCCACTCAGGAATGGGTAATTCCTGTAGCAACCCAACTCGGTGTCTATGCTCAACCTTTACCTTTTGACTCCCAAACATTTGGCAATAAAATCTGCAACTTCTTTCTTCATTCCTGGCCAATAATATTGGTTCTTAACAACTGCAATAGTTTTCTGATAACTTGGGTGCCCAACATAAGGTACATTATGCATTTCTCTCAATATCATATTTTTAATTCTTGAGAATTTGGTACATAAATTCTGCCCCTCTACATGAGAATTTCATCATTATCTAGCTTGTATTCTTTAGTTTTCTGCTGCAAATTACCTTGTTGTAATTTTACCACTAATTCCTTGTATTGCAAATCAAATTTTGCAGCCTCCAAAATTCTTTGTTTCAAATCTGATTGGTACATGCTAATGGCTGTAGCATGCAATTCATGCACTCTTCTGTTGAGTGCATCAACCACTTTGTTCTCTTTCCCCTTGATATGGTTTATATCAAAGTCATATTCACTTAGAAATTCTAACCATCTGCTTTGTATTGCATTTAGAATTGGTTGTCCTCAGTTCAAACCTTTTCCCCATGAGGTAGTGTCTCCATTTCCTCAAGAAATGCACTATGGATTCCAACTCCAAATCATGAGTGGCATAGTGTATTTCATGCTCGTTCAACTTCCTTGATTCATAACATATAACAAACCCATTTTGACTAAAGAATCCACCAAGTCCTTCTTTACATTCATCTGTGCATACAATGAAGTCTTCATTTGTGTCTGCAATCCTTAGTATTGAAGAACTTGTTAATAATTGTTTCAAGTGTTGGAAACTCTTTTCACAATCCAATGTCCACTGAAACTTCACACCCTTCTTTTGCAAGGAAGTGATTGGGTGTGCAATCTTTGAGAATCCTTCAATAAATCTCCTATAGTAGCCTACAAGGCCCATGAATGATTTGACCTCTGTCACATTCTTTGATGCTGACCATTCTCTAATGGCTTCTATCTTCTCAAGATCCACTGCTATCCCATCATTTGAAATGATATGTCCCAAATAATGAATTTGCTTCTAATAAAATGAGCACTTGCTCAATTTGGCATACAATTGATGCTCCCTTAATACTTGCAACACCATCCTCAAATGTTTCTCATGCTCTTCTTCTGACTTAGAATATACATGGATGTCATCCAAAAAGACAATGAAAAACTTGTCTAAATATTCTTGGAAAACACCATTCATTAAGCACATGAAAACAACTGGTGCATTTGACAACCCAAATGGCACCATTGTGTACTCATAATGACCATACCTTGTCCTAAAGGTGGTCTTTCTGATATATTCCTCTTTAATCCTTACCGGATGGTATCCTGACCTAAGATCTATCTTTGAAAATATATTTTCATCCTTCAATTGATCAAAGAGATCATCAATCCTTGGCAGAGGATACTTATTCTTTACAGTCACTTTATTTAACTGTCTAAAATCAATGCACAATATTAATGTCTGGATATTTCTTGTTCACGAACAAGATTGGGGAACCCCAAGGTGACACAGTTGGGCATATATACCACTTCTTCATAAGTTCTTCAAGATGCATTTTCAACTCCTTCATCTCCGGTGTACTCATTCTGTAAGTAGTCTTTGACACTAGAGCTGCTCGAGGCATTAAATTTATAGAGAAATCAATATCTCTCTTTGGGGGTAGTCCTAATACCTCCTTGAACACATCTTCAAAATCTTCTAGGACTGCATGGTATTCCAAATTTGGCACCTTGTCTTTAGGTGTCTCTTCCATATGAGCTACAAATATTTGACACCCTTTTCTGTAACATTTCTTCAGCTGCAATGCTGAAATTTCTCTGATGGTTACTGCCCTGGGAATTCCCTACACTTTCCTTAGGGTCCCTTCCTCATTCAAGCAAGTAAATGTCTTGTTATGACAGTCTAGGATATCATGATGTTGGTCCAACCAATCCATCCCAATTAGACAGTCATAAGAACCTAAAGTAAAGATGTTCAAATATGCCCTGGTGTTTAGTCCATTCATGTTCATAAGACATGACTTAACCATCCCATTAATTTTTCTTTTGGCTCCGGTAGCCAGCCGCATCAACCAAGATTTTCCATACTTGATTCTTGGAAAATGCAAACTTTCCACCATCTTAGGATCTATATAACTATGACTAGCTCCCGAATCAATTAAAATAACAATGGTTTGGTTGTTGATCATACCTTCCACTTCAATCATATGTGACTGATACTCTACTTGCTTGTTGTCCAGGGCTACATAGATCTTTGGTACATTTATGCCCATGTCCTCCACTGTTTCAACTTGTTGTACATTGTGAACAATCCTCACTTTTTCACCTCTGTGGGGACAATCTCTGAACATATGATCTCCTTTACAACCCCAACATTGAATAGGTGGATTATTTGGCCTTTGACCCCCTGCCTCAATTGTTCTGGGTTCTCTAGAAGTTGTCTGTCCCTGAGTATTATTTCTGCATAATGGTGCCTTAGTTCTCTTCTTCCTCTGATTTATCTTGAATTTCTTTTTGTCTTCCCAATATTTTTGGAAAGTTGGTCTTGATGTTTTTTTATCATATAGGCATTTAACTCGCCTTATGGTCTCCTCCAATGTCTTGGGATCATCATACTGTATTTTGTCACTGATGAATGATGGAAATCCACTCAAATACCTCTGAATCTTAACTATCTCATCCTTGATGAAAGAGACATACTTCATCAGTTCTAAAAACCTTCTCTCATATTCATATATGGTCATACTCCCAAGCTTGAGTTCAAAGAAATCTTTCATTTTCTTGTCATAGTATCTCTTACTCAAGTATTTCTTCTCAAAATGCTTATTGAATTCCCTCCAAGTGACACTTTTCTCTTTAATGTGTTGCACCTGCACAAGCTGATCCCACCACATGGATGCCTTTCCCTTGACTTGATAGATGGTAATTCTTCCTTCTGCATTAGATGAATAATTATGCAATTGTAAATACTTTCTCATGCCCAACAATGATGTCTCTGCATCTTCATCCTTCTTATGCTCACCGTCAAATGTAGGAGGTTTGATTTTAGTCATTTATCCTCGTAGCTCATCCACCCCAGACCTCTTATGATTCCTGACAGGGGATGGAATTGAGTTGTTGTGTTCCCTAGTATTGGAATGCCTCGAGGAGTGATGGTGATGTCTGCTAACACTTATGGTTCTTCTTTTCTCATCAGGAGACCCGTGACTTCCAAATTTGTTTGAGCCACTCTCTTTATCCAATTTCTTTTCTATTATGTTAAATCTCTGCATTAACTTCATGCTGAATTATTCTTACTGCTCCTTGGATCTCATAAACCTTTCATTATCGACTTTATGGCTTTGGAAATCCCTCTGCAAATTTTTAATGGTCTATACCATATTCATGTTTTCATCCTTTCCTTCTCCATGTCCATTGGAGTTTGTTCCTTCAATGCCCAAATGGACATCCATCCCTCTAATCTCATCTTCCTGGATGTAATTCCCCCATGCATCTTCCATTTCTCTGGACTCTGTGTTTATCCTAAACTGATCTAGTTTTTTTTAACTCTACAAAATGTGCAGCCAACAAAAATTTGTCAGGCTAACTGACTCAACAATTTTATGAAAAATATGAATCATTCTAGTTCAATAATATATCAGAATTATTTCTTTTGATTTCCTAAAAAATTGAAGTCCATAATCAATTTTTTGGGTGAATAATTATATTCTAATGTCCGATACCTTTCCAATCCCTGCTCCCATGCTCAATTTTGAGTCTTGAGCAAAAAATTATGGTTATTTGAAAATTGTCCAATAATTTTTCTGTTCACACTTCAACTTGGCACAAATCTGCGTTGTAATTAAGAAATTTTGCACCTACTCCATTGGATTTTTCGTAGGAGCTCAATTGGGTTTCTTCATATACATCTTATGGACACTCTGTCCAAGTTTCACCTTTTTCTAGGTTCCGGGCTGCTAGTTACAACCTATTGAAGTTCTAGGCCAATTCTTGTTTTTGGTATGGAATGCTACAGGTACCTTATTTGCCATATTAAACAATTTTAACATGCCCAAAAATTTAATTCAGCTCTGGGACGGTCTTCTATGGTTCAATATATTTCCATTGACTACTTCTGCACCTCCATTGGATTCCAGAGTGGAAAGTTATGGCTCTTTGAAGTTAGTTGGGTCTTAAAATTTACCCTCCACTATTAGTGTTGTAACTTTCTCATAAAAGCTTCGTTTGACAAATGGTTTACACCATTAGAAAGATATATCCAATCTATTTTATTTGAGCTACATAGACTTGGTATAATTTTTTCTTGTGGTTTTTGAGTAGCTAAAAACATTGTTAAGGACCTCAAAAACGCGCTGCAAAAAGATGATGTTCAATTGATATAAAACGTCGCAGAAATTCGCTAGTTTTTTGTTGTTGTTCACCATCCAAACGACTTCTCATGCACAAATTTAAACATGTACACCCATATTTAGCATACATAATAACACCACAAGGTAAATCATTCTCCGCACATCCATAACTACCGTGCATCACTTCTCAGTCACGCCAATAACTTGTGCGCACTACTTTTGTGTCGCGTGCCATTATCCACAGCGCAAAATTTTGGTTCTTTCCCTATTACCTGTTAGGCGCAATTTTTGTATTGAGCACTGCTATTCCATGTGCATTTCACTCTACACATTGCACCATGCCAAAGTTTAGTACGCCCCCACCACGCACCATTAACTAAATTTTCATGCAACAACATATACCCACATTGTGCGCTTACTAACCAAACTCTACGCTCTGTCAATACTGCACACACCATGCGTGTCATTATTATGTGTGTGCACACCGTTCACACCTTATTATGCATATTCACACTGCGCAATGCTAATATTTCTCCGCACGACGCCAGATTTTAGCGCGTGCACCCGTAGGCCAATATTTTTCCGCGCAACGCCAAAATTTAACGCATGCACCAACACGCCAATAATTTTCCACGCGGCATCAAAATTTTTACCGCGCTCACCCGCACATGAATTTTTTTCTATGCGGCACCAAAATTTAACGCGCGCACCCGCACACCAACATTTTTCCGCACGGCGCCAAAATTTAGTATGCACACCTGCACACCAATATTTTTCCGCCCAGTGCCCAATTTTTACATATCACAAGATTTTTACTGCACATCATGCAATTTTAGTGCACCCATCTGCGCACATACATTTTTATGCGCATCAATTCCTCGTGAATTCCGCTGCAGAAATTGGGGATTTTTTTTTTTTTTTCAATTTCACCCCGATAACACCAATTCAGCCTCTGCAACAACAAATCATTGTGGTTTGACATTTCTGAAACAAATTTTTCCCAAACTCGTTTCACGAGTTGATAATTTTAATTAATAAACTCACTCCATCTGTCATGGCTTCACTGTAACTTCAAATTCAACCAATTCCAGGTCTAAATTTGCTAGAAAAAATATTAAATCAAGAATATCTCACCACTTGGCCAAATTTCTCAATTTTCCAATGAATTTAACAACAAAAATTAGGGTTTTTTCCCAATTCTATGTCATTTCTTCTAAATTTTACCATGGACACTCTGTCACTTGAAATTTTTCTACTTTGAATTAAATCCTCTGTGACATTTCGCTTCAAATCAACTTGCTCGGCCCATCCTAGCTCAGTGCTGAAAATTGAAGCTCTGATACCATATTGTAACATCCCCGACCACCCATGCCGAGCCATGCTACTCCAAAAAACGCTTTCATTCTCTGTTCAACATACTATAACATACCCAGTATCCAATTGAGCTATGCCACATAAATTTTTTGAACTGCATGCAATTAAAACATATACAAACTGAACTCTTGCGGAAATTCATATATATAAAACGCAAACAGACAAATACATATTGTAAATGCACAGATTCATGCTGAAATAATAGTAAACATATAAATGTAGCATATACAAGAAATACCCATAAATATAAACACAGTTATAAACCACACATAGGATACACCCATAAAAATAAACACGTAAATAATTATGCAGCATGTAATTTATCACACAATTGACACTTATCTTGGTAAGTATATCACCAACTACATGCATACCTTCCACAAACCTCCCAGCCTTAGACCACACTGCTCATCACTCTCAGTGGTGTGTCACCCCCGAGATGGGACTAAACTCCACCCGGGTAAAGGAATTTTCTAACCAGGCTAATGGATCATAGACAACAGGAAAGACTTCGTCACAAGTGGAAACTCAAACTAACAGCCTACAGTCCCTCATTCCCCACATGCCTATCCCACCCCAGGAAGTGTGTCCCTTCTCTTCTCAACAATCCTTTGTCTGGCCCACTTTATTTCCAGGCTTCAGCAACAGGCCGAACATGAAGTCTCAAAGTTCTGTAGCTGCATTTTAGCACCTTCAGGAAATCAATTCCCAACAATTGTCCCACCCAGAGAGAAATTGCTCATAGGCCTGACAACCCGCCTCTTCAATATTCCATGGGTCTGGCAACCCTCTTCTTCATTCCATCTCCCAATATAACCAACTACACAAACAAGTATGGCTATCGATATAGGTTCAGATACGATGACAGGAAAGTATGTAGGATAGTTGAATGAGTGTGTGAATGATGATGGAGTGATTGACTAAATGTTGGAAGGAATGATAGGAAAATGAACTAAGTCCAAACAATATGTATGCATGTCCCCAACTTGACACTTGTCATGTTGGGAGCTACTTTGGCCCACTTTTCCCCAACTTTTGAACTTAGGATAAAATAATTATCCATACTTATACTTTAAGAAATATTAATATAATATTCCTTTTTTACTTAAACTCCCTATCTTAGCCATGTTTCCTTAAATTTTAGCCCCCCTTCCCCTGACTAGTGGAGTTTAGTCCCCTATACTCTTATCGTGGCCGGTCTGCGTACAATGATGTATTTTATATTAATTATGAGACATATAAAAAAATATGCTCACTGGCCTTTAACATCTAGGCTCTCCGACCTAATTAAAACATAAGCATCCTAGCTTATAATAATTGGTTCACCAGCCTATAAAACACAACATATACACATAGTCTCCCTGGCCTCAAAATCACACACACTTAAGTTGCTACGCGTGGTATCCTGGAATGTGCACACTTCATCATTTTATTGCGCAGTACATGCGCGCACTATGTCATGAAAGGTGCATACATAAATGTGTTGGGTGTGTGTTATATTCTTTGCATGTGTGTGTGTGTGGGTGCGTCAGATACGACAACTGTGTCTGACGATCCCTTCACCTTTTTTTGGGCGGTTTTTGCTATTTTTAGCGGATTTTGCTATTTTTAGCTGATTTGTAAATTAATCCTGGATTAAGGGATTAGGGTTTTGGTATCTACGGAATACCTAAAAACAT
>JZKD02S1889006.1:479572-493211 GCA_000966675.3 Picea glauca
TTTTTGGAGACTTTCTAGAAGGGAGGCACACCACTTTAGGAAAAGTGACGTTTTTGCTTAATGGCTAGGTGAGGGGGTGATGTGAGGGTTGGAAAAGGTTAGGAAAGGTTAGGAAGTGTTAGGAAAAATATCTCTCACACTTTTCCATCATTACTTTACCTTATTTTCTCAAAATTACAAAAACGACATTTTTCCTAAGTCATAATTTAGCAATTAAAATTGTTGTTTGACTGACTGAGACTCCTGGTGGAAAAACACCTAGCAAAAGTTGTATGACTGAGCTGAAACTTGGTCTAAGGGTGTAGGGGGTCTCATTCCATTTCTTTTGAGCACAAATACCCCTATCAAAAACCCAAGGAACTAGTTTTAAATATTTGCTCAAAAACAATTAATTAATTAAATAAATAAACCTTCAACCTTAGGACAATTTAATTAATTAAAAAAAAAAACTATCTAGACTCGACGAAATTCCGTGAAAATTTCTAAGATGTCATACATGGTAATTTAAATCATTCCTAAACAATAGTTACCAGAAGATAACCCCATTAGAATGCATTTCACCACTTTGGAGGAATTATTGTTGGTGGGAGGGAAAAACTCAAGGGAAAACAATTAAGGATGAAAATCCCAATTAATAACCTGAGGATAAAAAACCCTGGATGAAAGGAACTCCCTTAATGAATAAATCACAAGGTAAATGACCTAAATATGATCCATGCAGACCTATTACATTATTAACCCACGTAGGGGTGCAGAAATTTCGTTTACAAAAATTTGTGCTGGAAGCATAAATTGCCCAGTAGAACCAAACTGTTTTCGACATATTAGCATCTGATGATGCATCTCTTCATGGAACATGGAGTTGACCCCCTAGTTGAATAGGCGGTCAACAAGACCTAGGAGCAGTTAAGAAGAATGATATGATCACATCATTGACCTTCCTCTTATGCTGGGATGATAAAAGCTTGTAAGTTATATCATGAGACCTTTGTGGACATTTTCCCATTGAAGAAGACCCACTTGAATTTGTCTAGTTATTTTTGCTTCCCCTTGTTGAGACACGTCCTCCTTATTGTTTATGTGGTGTGGGTTTTTTCTAGTCACCTTTACTTGTTGACTATTCTAATTAATATTTTATAATTAAAATATTAATTATTTTATCTGATTATTTTATTTTTGTTTAATTGTTGGGTTTTAACCTAACCCCAAAATTAGGGCTATTTTGCTAACCCTAATCTACCTACCTAAAATATATAAGATAAAGATGTCTCCTCTCACTATCACATTCATTCCTCTTCTTCCAAGCTAAATCTTGGTTTGAAATTTGGTTGTGACATCCTTGTTTGTTCTTGACGGTTTATGGTGCAGTTTCCTTGGATTGTTCTTGCTGAGTTTAGGTGCAGCCTTCTTGGTCTGAGTTTTGTTGGTATAGGGTACGACCCTCTCCCTTGTCTCTCTCCTCTTGTTGAGTAAAGGTTGTGGCTTCTTTCTTGGTTGTTGGTTTAAGGTTGTGGCTTCCTCCTTGGTCTGGTTTAGAGGTGCGATTATCTTATTGGACATTATTCTTGTTGGTTTAAGGTTGCAACCCCCTCCTCTCGTCCTCTCCAGCTTGTCGCCACCTTATTTGTTGGTGTCTTCCCTCCTTATGTTGTTGTTGATGCCACCTATTGTTGTTGTTGTATATTTTCTAGTCTGTTGTTGATATCTTTGTGTTTCCACTGCCACTTGTGCATGGTACTTATTCTACAGCCTTTAGGGTTTGGTGAGATGAACCTAAATATTCTACCAAAATCTGCCTATTGTTGTAGCAGTCCCTCTTCTTGGACATTATTTTTTAGGGCTACTAGTGGCTTCTCTTTAGCCTCTAGATTGGACAGTTGTGTCTTTGTTTCATCCCTGTACTTGATGAGTGGTATGTTGTTTGGTTTTTTGTTATCTACCTAAAGTTCTTCTTGGAAAAAATATTCACAAAGATCATGATGAGATCTACCCCTGAGGGTTTGATCCATGACCATAATAGATTTTTCTGCACATATAGAAAAGACGACAACAACAAGCACATCAAGTAAATATGTTCTTTGTTTTTGCTAAGGTAATGTTCAGATCTGTTCCTTGTTTTTGCTAATGTAATGTTCAAATATGTTCTTTGTTTTTGCTATGGCAATGTTCATATCTGTTCCTTATTTTTGCTAATGTAATGTTCAAATCTATTCTTTGTTTTTGTTAAGGTAATGTTCAAATCCATTGTATTATTTCTATTATTGGTTTACATTAGAATTTGTGAATATATTGTTGATCCAAAACTGCAGTAGTAAATAAAATTAAAAGATATTTATGTTTCTAGTTTTCCCTTAAATTTATAACATAGTATCAGAGCTTAGGGCATGAAAAGATCTCAATTGTGGAAGATTTTTGAGCTTGCATAGATACACACCTAAGGGTTTGTTTTGCAAATCAGCAATAAGTTTTTTTTATATCAGATCTTGTTACCAATATGGCTTCATCTTCAGTCAAAGCAAAAGATTGGCTTGAAGGGTCTTCAAACTTCAATGCCTGGAAGGCTAGGGTTTTTAATATCCTAGAAGAAGTTGACTTGGATGAGCTGGTTACTAGGGTGATGGAAGAACCTACTTCAAATGCAGGAAGAGAAACCTATAAGAAGGGGTGATCCAAATCTATATGAAAAGAAGGCCCCAAATCAGAAAAGGATTTTGAAGAAACAACTACATACATTAAATATGGGAAAGGATGAAACTATCTCTTCCTTCTTTTCCAAAATTGCTCAAACAAGAGATAAACTTGCAACAATTGGAGTTGCAGTGGATGATGATGACCTTGTACAAACAACAGTAGATGGTCTTCCTGACTCATGGGAGACATTTCTCTCATCAATAAATGGAAGAGAAGTTCAACCCAACTTCGAGAGATTATGGCATGATTTCCTGGAAGAAGAGGGCAGACTTAAAAGCATAAATGAACCCTCAATGGTGAAAGACCATGTTATTTCAATCAAAGCCAAGAAATGGAAGAAGTTTCCTCAGCACAAAGGCAAAGGTAATAAATCCCAAGGTAAACACTCTCACTTTCACTCTCATTTGTCTAAAGTAAAATGTTTTCACTGTAAAAGGCTAGGTCATTATGCAAAAGACTGCAGAAACCCTCCTTCACAATAGAAATGAAAAGGCAGGTTCCTTGCCTCAGTTGCAACTGAGGAAGAAGAACCTCAAAGAAGGAGAACTAGAGCTGCTACTAAAGAAAAAGAACAACGCAGAGAGAGTTATCTTGTTTTATCTCTTTGGTACTATCACCAAATCGGAAGAAGTTTGGTTAGTGGACAATGGGGCCTCCAATCACATGAAAGGATTCAAACAAAACCTTATGAGTTATCGAGATAAGAAGTTCAATGTGAAATTATAATTGGGTGATGATGGAACCTATTCCATCAAAGGATTTGGATCAATATCTTTTCAGCTTCAGTCAGGTAATTTATTTCATATTGAATAAATTATTTATGTTCCTGGATTAAAGAAAAATCTTATTTCAGTTGCAGTTCTAGAAAGTAAAGGGTACTCAGTAGCCTTCTCCAAATGAAATCCTCTTATGTGGCCCTAAAATGAAAGTATTAGCTCATCCATGACAATCAGAGCTCAATAAGGTGGACTTTACAAAGTCATTGATCAAGTTATTCAAGCATTAGCTCTTGAGATGATCAACCCCTGCAAACTATGGAACAAAAGGTTTGGATATATCAACTATAATGCTCTCCCGGGTTTGCAAAATATGGTAACATGTATGCCAGTTTTTTATTTTGATCATGATAGTATTTGTAGAGGTTGTGCTCTTGGTAAAAATACAAAGAAATCTTACCCTCACAATAATAGAAAAACTAATGGTATCTTATATCTGATTCATTCTGATCTTTGTGGATCTATGATTTCTTCGTCCATGAATGGTTGTGTTTATTATATCATTTTTATTGTTGATTGTTCTCGTAAAACTTGGATTTATTTTTTGAAAACTAAAGATGAATCTTTCAGTAAATTTCAGAATTTTAAGAATCTTGTTGAGAATCAGACAGGTCGACATATCCATGTTTTCATAATAGAAAATAGAAAAGAGTTTGACTCCCACAAGTATGATTATCTTTGCTGGGATTTTGGGATTAAGAGAGAGCTAATTGTGCCTTATAAGCCTCAACATAATGGGGTTGTAGAAAGAAATAACACGACAATTTGTGAAGCAGCTAGAGCCATGATGTATGATCATAATCTTCCGTTATCTCTTTGGGCCGAAGCTCCAAGCACTGTAGTCTATATTCAGAACATGTGTCATCATAAATCCCTAGAAGAGAAAACTCCAGAAGAATTCTTCACGGGTAAGAAGCCTTCAGTTGACCATTTGAGAATTTTTGGTAGTCATATTTACATTCATGTACCAAAAGAAAAGAGGACTAAGTTAGAGCCCTCTGGAAATAAAGGCACTTTTGTGAGATGCAATGAGACCTCAAAAGCATATTGAATCTATGTAATAGGGTAAAATTTCATAGAGGCAAGTAGATATGTGACCTTCCATGAGGAAGTCACCTTTCATCGTTCCATAGAGTTTCCATGTAATACACAGGAGTAGGAAGCTCCATCTCCAAAACCTTCAAATTCACCACTTTCAGATGAGCAGAGGGAGGAGGCCAGAGATCCTTCAATGGATTCCATAAGGGATTATGTTGAGTTTCCCTAGAGAAACCTCATGTCAAAAGCATGCAACACCTAAAGGTACCTTCAGAGAAACAAAAAAACCAGATAAATACTCAGGTCTGATAACTCAGTTGAATCTTGTGATTGATTCAAAACCTTCCACCTTTGATGAGGCTGCCAAACATAAAGTGTGGAAGGATGCCATGATAGAAGAGTACGATTCAATATTGAAGAATGATGTATGGAAAGTGGTCCCAAGACCTCAAGGAAAATCAGTAGTAACCTCTAAATGGATTTACAAAATAAAGCATGCAGCAAATGACAGTGTTGAAAAATTCAAAGCTAGATTTGTGGCTCGTGGATTCTCTTATAAAGAAGGAATTGATTATGACGAGATCTTTGATCATGTTGCTAGGTATACCTCTATCAGAATCACCATCTCTCTTGCTTGATTTTTTGATTGGAAACTTCACCAAATGGATGTTAAGACTGCCTTTCTTAATGGTGAAGTTAAGCAAGAGATTTATATCGATCAACCCGAGGGTTTCATGATCCATGGGAAAGAATCCCATGTCTACAAACTCAAGAAATCCTTTTATGGATTGAAACAAGCTCTGAGATCTTGTTATGGAAGAATTGACAGTTTTCTTTAGAGTCTTGGGTTCTCCAAGAGTATAGAAGATCCTAATATTTATATAAATATTGTGAAGAACAATCATGTTATCTTGGTTTTATATTTGGATGATTTGTTCCTTACTGGAGAGGAACATCTAATAGCTCATACTAAGAGGGAGTTATCAGTAGAATTTGAAATGAAGGACCTGGGTCTTATGCATTACTTTCTTGGATTAGAGGTGTGGAAGAAACCTGGTGAGATCTTTATCTCACAAAGCAGGTATGCAGTTGATGTGCTTCACAGATTTGGGATGTTGGACTGTAATTCCATGACCACACCTATGATTTCTAACCTGAAGAAGTTACATGATCAAGCTATAGGTTCATATCCAGAAGACCCTACCATATATCATCAGATTATTGGATCCTTGATGTATCTAGTACATACCATATTGAACATTTGTTACGTATTAAATTCCCTCAGCCAGTTCATGTGTGAATCAAAAAACATTCATATGGTTGTTTCTAAGCATATTCTCATATATGTCTAAGGGACTATAGCCTATGGGCTCATATACACTTCTAGTGGAGGTGTAATGCTTCATGGCTATACATATTCAGATTGGATGGGCATTATAGTGGACCAGAAGAGCACTTTTGGATATTGTTTCAATTTGGGTTCAGCTATGATCTCCTGGTCCAGCAGGAAGCAGGGCTCCATAGCCCAAAGCACTGCAGAGGCATAATACATTGTTGCAAGTGTTGATAGTAGAGAATCAGTTTGGCTCAGAAAGCTACTCTCATATTTGTTCAGTGATGAACTTGAACCCACAATAATTCACTGTGATAACCATGGTTGTATAAATCTCTCTGAGAATCCTGTGTTTCATGACAGATCGAAACACATTGAGATGAGATATCACTATGTTTGGTACATGGTGCAGAAGAACATTCTCAGTATTCAGTATGTTTTGACAAAGCAAAAAACTGCATATATTTTGACCAAGCCTCTGTCATTGACAAAGTTTGTGTACTTTTAATACAAGCTTGGTGTTACTGAGAATGCCTCTCTTGCTGAAAGGGAGTGTTAAAATTAAGCAGATGCAAGATCCATTCTCCAGGAGGATGGTGTTATCGCCTAAACTAGGGATAAATAAGGATATCATGTCTCAAGACCCATAGGTACTAGAAATGGAGTGTCGAGAGCCGGTTGACCTGAGTATGGCCCCGGAGGGCCCCTCTTTTCTTCAGTTCAACCCATCTATCAACAACAATATCCATCCCACCAGCCTGGTCTTGAAGTAGCAGTAAGTCTTTCTCCATGAGGTAATGAGTCTAGGTATCATGGTATGTGTCACTCTGATTATTGAAGCACTTTAATATGTTGCACTGAATTCTCCTTCGTTTCATAACATATGCTTGGAAATTATTCTCTTTGACTTGTTCATACCTGGAAGGGTGACATGATACCCTAGTAAGTTGATCTCCCTTTAGGATGGGTTGCTACTGGGTGGGTATATGAAAGTTCATCGTCCACTCCCTCCATACTTACCACTTTCCACCCTTCTCTCATTTTCCCCTACCTTTGTTTTGTTGAAATATTGTAACTGCAAAGAGTATTCTATTTATTATTGAGTCATTAGTAATTAGATCAAATCCCTTTTGTGGATTAATCATATCGGTCATTATAAATGACCAAATCCCCTTTTTTGGATTGGTCAAAACCTAACTATATTATGCTAATTAAGAATTCACCCCCCATGCTCAATTAAACTAGTTTTAACCACTAAGAAGAGAAGTTGACCCTGCCCAGTGAAGAGACACATTTCGAGCGCCTACCAGCTAGTATAAATAAAGAAGGCTAGCGCATCATTTGTTCACTCACTCATTCAATCATCAAGTGCGCGAGTTTGGAGAGTTGTAGTTGGGAGAAGTAGGAAGAGAGAGGCGCATTTCTCAATGTTGGATATTCTCTAGTATTTTGGTTTATTGTCTTGGCATTGTATTGGCTATCTATATTAAGGAAGTTTTGTTGGGTTTTCCCCCCCATGAGGGTTTCCTGGGATAAATGTTGTGTATCTTGTGATTGTGTTTCTCTCAGTGATCCTACCTATGATATGGTTATCTAGTAAATTAAAAATAAACCTACTAATAGCTCAAAACTTAACATGGTATCAAAGCTAAGCTAAAGAGAGCACCTTTCACTAGATAAGCAAAAAAGTCATTGTTGTCATACAATAAAATTAGGGCTTTTGTTAAAGAGGATTTGTTTCCTAAAATCCATCTAGAAAAGTGTGCCCTACCTTAGTGAGTCTTTTGGCATCTTGAGTACACCGTTTTAGTGGACAGAACCTTCGAAAATTCAAACCCTATTTTTGACTAGTACCAGAAAACCAGAAGTACCAGAAAAACCAGGAAACTAGAACCAGTACTAGTCCAGATTTCTGTAGGTCAAGTTTCAAGGGGGAAATATTGAAGTTTTTGGAATCTAAAAGCTCCAGAAACTCCCCTCATCCCAGTGCATCTAGTCCCTTGATCAAAATTTCAAAATTTGAAGTTTGAAAAATTAGGGTTTCCTCATAAAACCTGAAGTTGTAGTTGCAGTTTCAGAATCAGTTGCAGTATCAATTGCAGTTCCAATATCAATTGAAGTATCAGTTGCAGTCACCCTTGAAGTTTTTAAGAGTTGGTAATTATTACCATTTCTACCATATGGTGCCACTACCTGCAAATACTATCAGAGGTATGTATTCATATATGTTTAAATTGTTAAGCTTTAAAGGGTATTTGCAGGAGAAGGGATATTTTGCCATAGATCCAGAAGGATCTCAGATCCAACACATTCAAAGGAACAATGCAACCTAGGTTTGATTATTCTGATATGCATCTATTTTTTATGACATTATTTTGACCTAGGTTGCATGTTGAATCTATGACCATCATACTAAAATTTGGTCAAAATTAAAGTCAAGGTATTAGATTGATTAAAGTTGATATCATAGAGTTTATTCTCTAACCCAACCTTTTGTCAAGATAACATATTTTCTTAGTACGTAAGACATGTTTAATAAAGCACTTGTCATCTTGAGTGAAGGAGACATGGAAGAAAAGAAACACATTCATTCTTGAGGACAAGACTCCAGGTTCCAAGTTTGATTAATTAAGTTGATAAGATTCAAGTTGCACATGACAAGTTGACAACTACCCCATTACAAGTAAACACTATAGTTGATCTATCAAGTTTTGAAAAGTATTATACTTGGTAGCATCTGAGCATATTGAGATAAATGCTTAATGTAATCATTTATGAGATACAACTAACATCTCCTCTAGGATCAAATTCTTGTGTTGGTTCCAGGTTACCATGGAGGAATGTTTGATCACAACACTAGAAGAGTGTTGATCTCATTTTGTATTATATTTCTTACTTTTGATCTTTGTTTTAGGCAGGTCACAAGTGATAGCTCTAAAGGAGATACTATGAAGATTATTCGTGATATTGTTTTATTATTATTATCAAAAGAGTATTATTCTTGCCTGTTGTTTTGTTGACCTTAGTTCAGGTCAAAGGTGATAACCCTAAGGAAGCTATAGTGAAGGTTACATAAGGAAACAGATTAGATGAGGCATGAAAAAGAATATGTACATGACTATATACATTCATGTACCAAATAAGATGAAGAAGAAGACATTTTGAGATCCAGAGTATCTCATATGGAGATTGATTATAAGGAGCATAAGGCTCCAAAGATGCCCGAACATTAGAACAAGAACTCACAATAGACTTGTTCAAAGGATAATGAAGCCACCTTGAAAAGAAGCAGAATTCACTTGAAGGCTGACTCAAATTTTCATCTTTAGACTTGGTATTCAACACCATGTATACCCTGTAAGAGATGATGAAGTCCTTGTCGACTCAGAATAAATCAAGAGTAATCCCGATCTCATAAAGGATCATACGAAGAGACAACATTTAGGACTGAGAGACAGATTCCATGAGAAGACTAGATTGTAGCTTCAGAAACTTCTAGGAGATATGAAATCTCCTGGGAAGATTCCCTTGTTTCAGTGAAAGAGAAGGAATCCAGTCAGAAAGACTAGGATATGGATTTTTCTGTGAGACTAGAAGAGAAGTGAGTATTGACTTCCAAGATTGATCTAACAGATCAAGCATGTTGCAATGTACAAATCCTGATGTGTGTCCAGAGGATTCTCCCATCAAGAGGGAGAATACTATGGCGAGAAGCTTACTTCAGTAATTGAAGAAATAGTTCCAGTTGTTATCTCCTCAAATAAATCAATCGAGATTTTGCATCTTAGGTGATAGGGAGTCTTTTAAAAAGGTATTTTTTTTTAATTTTTAAAGGTTAATTTCTCAAAGCTTTACCCATGTAATAAAGTTTAAATAAAAGTTCATTTAGTTTTTGTTTGATCTAATTCAAATATCAGGTTTCGTTGGCTTAGGTGAACATATCGATTGTTAATTAGCCACCGAAAGCCTTAGCTTTCAGAAGCTTAAATAAAGGAATCCAGGGCCATTTTAGCCACCGAAATCGTTGAAGCAGGGAAAGACCCAACACGTCCTATCACATGTTTCAACCGATGGGTTTGACGTTTCCATGATTGCACAAGCCGTCGAAAGGACTGGAGAAAGAACCGTTCACGACCGGAAGCTGATCCCTCTGTGATATAAGCAAATCTTTCCAGATTGCTATATCATTAAGCCATTTGTTTATGTACTCTCCATTTATTTCACTTATTCGCCATGACTGCTGCAAATCATCAACTATTTTTCCACACTCCTTGCAATCAGTTCCACATTCAAAATCTCACCTTAGTTATCTCAATTTTATCATAGCCGAGCCGATTTTCGCTAAGTCTACGCAGTGTAACTCTTCCCGAAATCTGCTCCTTCGATCACAGGTGTGCAAAAACATCGTGGCAAATGAAGAAAGGAACGTAAACCCTGAGGAAGGAGCTCAATGATATCAGTTACCTGGAATCCCACCCGGAGGTATGTCAAATGTTCAAGGATGCAGGGTGTTACAGTTTTTGCAAAAAATTATAGAGTTTTCATCAACAGGTGGCAGAGGCCTTCGCCCTCAATTTTGATGGAAAGAAAGCAATCATCAGCCAGGATGAATTTGAGATTGATGAATCCCTCATAGCCGAAGTAACAGAGCTTCCCACGACTGGAGAGAAATGGTTTAAAACCACTATTATTAAGAATGTTGAATTCGAGACCTATTTAAAACCAGAACACAGGGGTTTCATATGGAAGAAAGATATTCCTGTATCTTTCCTTGAAGAGAAATGGAAATAGTTATTGAAAGCTATAATGGTTTATATAACCTGTGAAGGGTGATACAACAGGGTGGATGATTTACCATTTTAAACTTATAAACCATTTGACTGGTAGAAACCCACTCAATCTGCCATATTTCCTCCACCGAAGCTTATCCAAGATGGCTCATCAAGTCAAGGCCAAACCTAGTCAAGTTGCAGGTAGATTATCTCACCATAGTTTAATCAAACTATTGGTTTTTGAGCTGTTGCAAAGAAAAGGTAAAGAGTGGAATTACTTCTTATTCTGGAATGATTTCCAGACTGAGTTTCAGCCAGAGGGAAAAAAGAGTCCTCATTCCAAGAAATCCTCCACTCTCGGAAGTGGAAAGAGGAGGAGGAGAGATATATGTCCAACCCCAGTCAATCAACCCTCTCCTTCCTCTAAGCTGGGAAAAAATAAGAAGAAATTGAATTTCAATAGTGAAGAAGAAGAGGCCAAAGAATCCCCAGTAAACAAAAACATTCTTAATCTTCCTTACACAGACTCAGAGAATGAAGAGAAGCAATTTGAAACAGGGCACAAAGATTTAGTTACCATAGGGTGTGACAATTCTGTTTTTGTGGATATATACACAACAAGTTATGAGAATCTTCCATCACCTACACCCCGAGAAGAACAAGAACCACAAATTGTAGATGCTTCATCTAGAAAATGAGTGAAGAAGAATAAATCAAAAGAAATCAAGAAACTTAAGAAGAAGCTAGCCAAGCAAGAAGTGCTAAAAAGAGTAATAAAAACCAGGTATGAAACTCTATCAAAAAAATTTGCAGACAGAAACTCAGCTTTGGAAAGATTAGCCCATGAAAGCATAAAGGAGAAGAAAAAGAAAAACAAGATCGTAAAGGACTACAACAACTTATGGAGAGTAGCTCAGGGTTTGAAGAAAAAGGTCAGGGCTTTGAGGAAAAAAACAATGTCTTCAAAACACCATGCTCATGCTTCTCTTGAGACCCTTGCAGAGGTGGCAGTTCAGTGCAATGAACCAGAGGAAACCAGTAACCCTACAAATTTTGAGCAAGATACAGAAGCCTAAAAAGATCCGTCCTGAGGCGTTTTTGCGCTAAGACTAGGGTATCTTTAAAATTTTGATAATCTCAGGTTTCGGTGGCTTAGGCGAACATATCGATTGTTCATTAGCCACTGAAAGCAGAACTTTCGGTATCTAATCGACCTGAATTCTATCGACTCTAGCTACCGAAAGCACTGATAAGGCAGAAAGCTAATGTTTTTGCACAGGTCCAAGTTTTTCTTGTTCAAAATCCTCAAAAATGGTTCCAATCGATGGAAGATAATTAATGACATCTTTATCAAGAGTTTGTTTTGGTTTTGGAGATGCTTTAAAAGACAGAAAAGGTAAACAATGATCAGCTATTTTCAAGGATATAAGACTGTTTGAGTGTCAACAGGTGTCAAGTTTGACTCCTCCCATATCACATGAGATCCAGCAGCCTCGAAAGGCTCACTACACCTGTCAAGAATCTGAAGAGAATAAAGATCAGCCGAGAATTTGAATTGATCTAGTCTACTTGGGCCAGTCACTGATTTTCTATTTTTGGAAAAATTTGATCCAGTAATCTAGGATCTGGAAACTGTTTGTAAAAGGCTATAAAGGCAAGAACATATGATGAACAGAGGGTTCGATTTTGAGTTCTATAATCCACTGTTATTGTAAAGAGACACTTTCTTTAATATATTAAGCCTGCAAGCTTCTTTCATTTGTTATTGTCAGACTCTCCTTCATCTTTGTCTATGCATATGAGTTGAAATCATTATTTTGTCTATGTTTAATGGTCCCATGGTAACTTTCATCTTACTTTTGACTGTTAAGCAATAATCATAAGCATCTTTGGCTAGTTTGTTGACCCATCATATATATTGCCTATGTGTGTTCTTGTTAACTGATTAGTTTTCTTATCCATTTGATTTAAAAACCTATCTGATAATAGCTCTTGAAGGTTGTGTATTGCGTGAATATAGCTAGACTGTCTTGAAGATACAAACTAGTGATCAAGATATCCATCTTGATCTAAACCCACACCCTGTTAGAAAAACAGGACCATGGAGCAATAAAATAAAACAAATGCGAAAACAAAACACAAAAGATACAAAATACAATAGAGACACAGATTTACGTGGTTCACCTAGTGTGGGCTACGTCCACCAGAGAAATTTCCAGGTCCTTCCTTTATTATTATCTAGTAAATGAAGGGATATAACCTACAGCAAAACCCGCTGTAACTTCCTCTTTTTTCTCTCACAGTCTCGTCTCTCTCAAAATACAATACTCGCCATCATACATACCCACAGTACATTTCCCTCATGAAAGAGGGTTGCCTTCTAGGGAAAAAAACCCTAACATAATCTCTATCGTTAGATCTGCGACCTTATAATAAACGTCTAGATTTACAATGAAATTACAATATACATTTACAAGGAAATTTTTCCTTCGGGGGCTTCGCCCCCAAACCCCCATCAAGGGACGCTGCCCCCGAACCCTCGCTGGGGGCCTGCTTGCCCCTAGACCCCCCAGTTGGGAGGATAGCCCTCCCGGACCCCGCAGAGGGGGTACCGCCCCTCTGCACTCCCACGCATGGAAGAGTGTACATACTTCTGGGGTGCAAATACTTCATGGAGTACAACCATGGCTGAAAGTAAAAGACCTCTGAATCAGAAAGATAATCAGGCTCCACAACCAACAATCTCCCACTTGGAGACTGATCTCAACAACTCCACCGTTGTTGTATATGCTGGACTCTTAACCTTCTTGGACCTGGAAAATTCCTCATATTCATATTCATTCTTGAATACCAATTGAAACTAAGCAGGAACTCAGTTTCTCCCTGGTTACTCCCTTTGTTAACATGTTTGCAAGATTCTGGCTAGTGTGTATCTTTTCCAACTTCAAATGTCCATCTTCCAAGGTGGATCGTATGAAGTGGTACCTCAACTGTATATGCTTAGTCTTCGAATGGAAGGATGAGTTCTT
>JZKD02S1889006.1:496059-513646 GCA_000966675.3 Picea glauca
ATTTACGTGGTTCACCCAGTGTGGGCTACGTCCACCAGAGAAATTTCCAGGTCCTTCCTTTATTATTATCCAACAAATGAAGGGATACAACCTACAACAAAACCCGTTGTAACTTTCTCTTCTTTCTCTCACAGTCTCATCTCTCTCAGAATACAATACTCGCCATCATACATAGCCATAATACATTTCCCTCATAAAAGAGGGTTATCTTCTAGGGCAAAAAACCCTAACATAATCTCTATCGTTAGATCTGCAACCTTATAATGAACGGTCCAGATTTACAATGAAATTACAATATACATTTACGGTACCCCCCCCTCTGCACTCCCCCGCGTGGAAGAGTATACATACTTCTAGGGTGTAAATACTTCATGGGGTATAAACACGGCTGAAAGTAAAAGACCTATGAATCAGGAAGATAATCAGGCTCCACAACCAACACACCCATTATTGAGAAAATAGTTACCAAAAAGATCAAGTTACCAGACATCTCTGATATACAGCCTATGAGAGTTTCCTAGAGTGATAACACCAGTATTCATGAAGACAACCAGAACAACCATGATTCATATATAGTATGATATGCAGGGGGAGAAATCCCCATATTTAAAATTGAGTGGCAGTTGGTGCAGTACATTAGTTGGGTCATGGATACATGACTACAATAAAAGATATTACCTCCATGAAAGAAGAATAACTACCTTCGGTATTAGTTATTGATACACTCTCAGTTTAAGATGAAGTTGTTGTCGTGATAGAATAGAGGAGTTATTCACAAATTTCAGCAGCCACAATGAGAATGAAGTAGTCATTCTCAACTTCAAAGAAGTTGCAGGTGCAAAGTCCCAGTTCTAGAAGGAGCAATTGCAGAAGAGGAGATGACATACTCTCAAGCAGTGAGACAGATAGTGATTTGCAAAAAGCACATAGAGCTAGCACATGATTGCACGGATTGAGTTACAGCTGAGCAAGCATACCAGGTTGGTACAAAGTGATGTGAAAAATTGATTTGAAGTTGAAGATAGAAAGACTCATGTTTGCAAGATGAAGCAAGCTCCTGAAGCTTGGTATGGCATAATTGACACTTTCCTGATGCGCTTGGGCTTTACCAAGAGTAAAGTTTATTATAACCTTTACCTCAAGGTTACGAACGATGAGTCGGTGATGTTGTTACTATATATAGATGATGTATTCTTGACAAGATGAAGAAAATATCATCACATATTGCAGAAAAAACTCGCTACATAATTTGAGATGAAAGACCTAGGCTTGATGCATTATTACTTAGGTCTTGAAGTTTGGCAGAGCCTAGAGAATATATTCCTTAACCAAGGGAAGTATGTAGTTGAAATATTGAAGAGGTTTGATATGTTGGAATATAAATCCATGAACACACCCATGGAATTGGTCGATGCTACTCTGTACAGACAGATTATTGGTTCGTTGATGTATCTGATGAATAACAGACCAGATATATGTTTTGTTGTGAACACCTTTTGAGTCAGTATGTGGTAGAGCCCAGACATTTTCACCTTGTAGCTGAAAAACATGTGATTAGATACCTTAAGGGTACATTGGATTTTGGTCTATGTTATACTAGAGATCATGACTTCAGATTGTATGGATATATTGATTCAGATTGAGCTAGAAGTATTTCTGATAGAAATAGCACTTCAGGATGTTGTTTTAGTTTGGGGTCAACCATAAATTCATGGCAGAGTAGGGAGAAATCTAGCATTTCTCCCAGCACGATAGAAGAAGAATACATTGTTGCATGTTCCGCCAGTTGTGAAGTCATATGGCTTCGTATGTTGTTGACAAATATATTTGATCTATAGATGGAAGCCATTGTGATCCTATGTGATAACCAGAGTTTTATAAAGATGATGTGTTCCATGATGAGTCGAAGCACATAGAGATCCGGTATCACTTCATTCATGATATGATGCAAAGGGGATCTTTAAAGCTCCAATATGTTGGCATAGATGAGAAGGTTGTAGACCAAGCCTCTGTCTCATGTAAAATTTAAATACTTTCAAGACAAGTTTGGTATAGTCCGAAAGGACCTCCCTATAAAGGGGGAGTAGTGTTGTTGATACTATGCTATCCTGACCAATAGTGGGTAGTTCAATTAGGATTTTATATCCTAGGGGACTGATCATCCCTGGACAGATCCTTTGGATCTGTGAGAGTACCACAAAATTTTGTTGCACCTACCTCATCCTGTTGCACATGATGTTGATGACATTGTGCCAGCCTTTTGTTGAAGATTTACAACTTCGTGTTGATGTTGATGTGATTCCAACCTTGTGCTGAATATTTCCAGCCTCGTGTTGATGTTGATGTGATGCCATCCTTGTGCTGAATATTTCCAGCTTTGTGCTGATGTTGATGTGATGCTAGCCTTGTATTGAATATTTCCATCTTTGTGTCAATGTTGATGTGATGCCAGCCTTGTGCTGAAGACTTCCAACTTCGTGCTAATGTTGATGTGATGCCATCCTTGTGCTGAAGATTTCCAGCTTCGTGTTGATGTTGATGTGATTCCAGCTTCGTGCTAATCTTGATGTGATGCCAACTTAGTGCTAAAGATTTCTATCTTATTGTTGATGTTGATGATGCTCCAGCCTTCGTGATGTGATGTTGTTCTTGTTGATGTTGTATCAGCCTTGTGTTGTTATTGATGATGATGATGTATTAGTTTTATATTAATCTTTGTTGATGCAGATGATGATGATTCCATTCCATCTCCTTGTTGTGGATGATGATATTTATGATGAGAAAAACTTCCGATGATTTATAGATATGCCAGTCATTGTTCCAGATGTTGTTGATGTTTCTTCCCTCTCTCTCTCTTGATGATGTTGTCGAATACCCTTCTTGTTAAGGGGGAGTGTTGAAATATTGTAACTACAAAGAGTAATCTATTTATTATTGAGTCATTATTAATTAGATCAATCCCCTTTTGTGGAGTAATCATGTCGGGCATTGTAAATGACCAAATCCCCTTTTGTGGATTGGTCAAACCCTAATTATATTATGCTAATTAATAAGTTTCCCCCAGGCCCAATTAAACTAGTTTTAACCACTAAGAAGAGAAGTTGGCCCTGCCCAGTGAAGAGACACCTTTCCAGCGCCTGCCAGCTAGTATAAATAAAGAAGGCTAGTGCCTCATTTTTTCACTCACTCATTCACTCATCAAGTGCGCAAGTTTGGAGAGTTGTAGTTGGGAGAAGAAGGAAGAGAGAGGTGCATTGCTTAGTGTTGAATATTCTCTAGTAGTTTGGTTTATTTTTTTGGCATTGTATTGGCTATCTATATTAAGGAAGTTTTGTTGGGTTTTCTCCCCCATGAGGGTTTCTCGGGATAAATGTTGTGTATATTGTGATTGTGTTTCTCTCAGTGATCCTACCTATGCCATGATTATCTATTAAATTGAAAAGAAACCTAATAATATCTCAAAAATTAACATGTTTGGGCATTGGGTGTGCCACACTAGGAAGGGTTGTACCTTACCTTATGGGAAGAAGGGGCTAAAGGCCTAGGGGGTAAAAGTAGCTGGAAAAAGTTAAGAGCCAAAGAAGAAACCTTTGAGATGTTTCACCTAGGGATTCCCGAGAAAGCAGTAAAAGGCTTCTTAGTAAGAAAAGGGAACCCATAAGATAATAATGCTCAAGGTATTAGTTGGTGGATGGGAGGTCTCATCACGAGCCGACCTATTATGACCATGGAAATGTAGCAGTATGACACTACCATCTATCTGGTCACCAAAATAGGGTAGTGGCTCTTGGTGGTATAGCCAAGAGAAAGAGGGTCTCATCATGAGCGAACCTTCTCATCTCCGTGAAATTCTTGTGGATAACGTTGTCACCTCTGGTCACCAAGATAGGACAGTGTCCCTCAGGTTTTCCCTTGAAGCATAAAATAAAAGATAAAAAGAAATAAAACTAAGAATAAAAGGCATTGAATGGGATAGGAAAGAATGAAATCTATGACAAGGTCCAGCTCGCCCTCTACAAAGGAACCCACATGTAAGATCTACATTTCCCTGTTATCATTGCACCCCATGCCCAAACACTTCCTCAATGCCACCTCACACACAATTACATGATCTAGATTGGTTCCCACCTGGGAAACACCCCAAACTTAAGGAGGATTAGCCCAATAGAACACCCTAAGGCCTCCTCCAAACCTGACTTGTTACACTGCATAACGTCTTTGAGCATTTGTCTGGGTAAAGGGGGATTTGATGCACATGTTTGGGTAATTTGATTATTATATGTGATTGACATTTCTATGATCCCTATGACTTATGGACTTATGGAGGGCGTACTTGTTGTTGTTGCAGTACTTTTCCCGATGGAAAGGTACATATGGGGAATCATTAGCTCAGACCTCCATGGGGGTGAAATCCCACAGATGGATGTTGTGATCCCACCCAGGGGCATAGAGACATCAGAGACTTGCACCAGGAAGATAGAAGGATGTTTCACTTAGAGACACTCTGACAGACATAGACCCAGGGGGATATTTTTCTTCCACCTGGACGTTGACCCTTGAGATCCCATGACATCATCGTTATGACCCTGGACGTCATCCAGAGCTAGGGTTTTCATTTATGAGGGAATTTGTGTGCTTGTTGGCTCATGTGGAATCATCCAGTGCCTTTGGATGCCAAATGTTCTACATATGAGGCCCAACGTTCCACCCTAAGGGGCTCAACGTCACCCTAGAAAGGCATGGCATCACCCTTGGAGATGATTTCAGGGGTTAATTACTTTTATTTATGTAAAAACTAGCTTTTTTATGTAATTTGGCAAGGTTGGCCTTTTTATGACCTAAAATTAATTAAGGGTCATTGATATTGTATAAATAGAGAGAAAGTACTCTCATTTTTCATCATCACTCATCACACATTAAGTTTGATATGAAATTTGCGCCCTCTTTAAGGGTGATTAGCTGAAAACTTGCGCTATTTTGAGGCTACTTGGATTTTTAAGGAGTGGTCCACTAGCTTTTTCTTGGATTATTTTGTCTTGGTGAACTTATCAAAGGATTTATATTGGAAAATTGTGGCTTGATGCATGATTATTATTGTTATAAGTAAGTATTTAATTTTTCTATTAGTCATCTTTTATGGTTGATAGTCTATTTTTCTTGCTTGTATATGGAAGATTATGAAATTGCATGTTGAAACCCTAAGTGTGGAGAACTAAGTCATTTACTTCTTCATTCTTTGT
The DNA here is from genome assembly GCA_000966675.3 of Picea glauca. Lineage (NCBI taxonomy): Eukaryota > Viridiplantae > Streptophyta > Pinopsida > Pinales > Pinaceae > Picea > Picea glauca. Next base: position 501,300 of record JZKD02S1889006.1, read on the forward strand.
TTGTCAAGATTCCTTTCCTTGTCTTACCTCTAGAAACCTAAGCCTATATTTCTAAAGGTGTTGACCTAGACTCTCCTAGGAACCTAACCCTAACTTCCTAAGGTGACGTCACACTTCATAGACCAAGGAAGAGGGATGTGATAGGGCCTAGCAAGGCTACTCTCTAGTACTTCTCCTCCACTGGGCCTGAGGATAGGGGGACTAAGGCCATTACTCCTCCCTACCTCCAAGATCTTACCCTTGGCATATTTAGCTCAAGGAGGCAAGAACCCCAAGGTCCTAGCTTGCGCTACACTCATAGAGGCTTCTTGCTCGAAAGAAAAGTTGTTGGAGGACTAAAGAGTTACTTCTCCACATTCTTTCTCCTAACCTTGACCCTGGATCCATTGCCATTTCCTCCTCATAAAAGCTAAACACCATCTTTAGACTCCCTTTTACCCAACACAAGGCACTAGTCAAAACCCTAGGTCTCAAACCCTAAGGGCCAAAACTTTCAAACAACCTCTTAAAACTATTCAAACAACCTCTTCTACTAACCAATTTTGTTGCAAGGATTAACTCCTTTGGGACTTCACTTTGTGATCTGCTAGCCTTTCCTTGTTGCATGACCAAACTCCTTGTGGAATTTTTGTCATTTTCAATTCTAACCCTAACCTATAGCCATTTGGACTTAGACTCTTCATTAGACTTTGAGATATTGGTTATGCATTGTATTTACTCTTCTTTCTAGCACTTGACAAATCATTATCAACTTCATAGATTGTTCTTTCCGTCAAAGATTTGTTGGGATTATTGTAGACGATAGCCCTTTATTACTTCATTAATTACTTTGAGGCATACTTGTTATCATCTAGTGCTATTATATTTGTAATTTACATCAATTTTTTAAGAATAGCATCATTTATTATCGCACTCATTGGGATATCTGATTTATTCAGTCTTGATTGAAGAAACATTATCATTTGAATACTTACTCGTGCCTTCCCCTCTAGTAAACAACTCTTTGCAAGTCACCAACTCTTTTAGGCTTCACCCTCGAAGACTTAAACTCAAAGGTGACCAGTGACAGGGGAAGAATATCCATCTGACCTAAGTTATTTACCCCCCTTTAGTCACCGGGGACGTCTCCCCTGGGGTGTCCACGTGATTTCCCCTAAAATGAAAGGGATCTCATGTTGTGGTGACAATGGTAGGTTATTCCTATTTACGTCAATTTGATCCACTTGCCTTGGGCTTTGAGAAAATTAAAAATTGTGCGATAACAGATGGAAAATACCCTAGCTGAGATCTAGGGCCCCTAGTACACTCCTGGGGTTCTTAGTCTGGGACCATGCAGTTAGAGCCATGGAAAAAGGCCCTAGTGAGGGCCCCCAGTATATTGATGGGGTTCTTGGTCAAGTACCAAGCAATTTGATGATGTAAGTACCTATATGTGTTCTAGGGCCCTTGGATGTGATCCAGGGAATCCTTGCTCGGTGCCTGGATTGATCCTTGGTTGTGTACCTTGGTAGATAAGACCCTAGTGGTGATCTAGGGCCTCTAGACATGTTCTAGGGTATCTTGGTCCTAGACCAGGATCTGGTCTAGGACCAGGAAGTTCTTGGTTAAGTACCAAGATGAGATGATGTGTGATATTCTTCTCTCCCGGGATGGTCCATGAGAACTAGGAGCAGTTAAGAAGAAGGACATGATCACATCATTGACCTTTCTCTTATGTTGGGATGATAAAAGCTTGTAAGTTATATCATGAGACCTTTGTGTACATTTTTCCATTGAAGAAGGCCCCCTTGACTTTGTATTGTTATTGTTGCTTTCCCTTTTTGAGCCACATCTTCCTTATTGTTTATGCGGTGTGGGTCTTTGCTAGTCACCTTGACTTGTTGACTATTCTAATTAATATTTTATAATTAAAATATTAATTATTTTATTTGATTATTTTATTTTTGTTTAATTGTTGGGTTTTAACCTAACCCCAAAATTAGGGCTATTTTTCTAACCCTAATCTACCTACCTAAACTATATAAGGGAGATACCTCTCCTCTCACTATCACATTCATTCCTCTTCCTCCAAGCTAAATCTTGGTCTGAAATTTTGATGCGACCTCCTTGTTTGTTCTTGTTGGTTTATGGTGCGGCCTCCTTGGATTGTTCTTGCTGCGTTTAGGTGCGGCCCTCTTGGTATGAGTTTTGATAGTATAGGATGTAGCCCTCTCCCTTGGCTCTCTCCTCTTGCTGAGTAAAGGTTGTGACTTCTTTCTTGGTTGTTAGTTTAAGGTTGTGGCTTCCTCCATGGTCTAGTTTAGAGGTGTGACTATCTTCTTGGACATTATTCTTGTTGGTTTAGGGCTGTGGGCCCCTCCTCTTCTCCTCTCTAGCATGCCGCCACCTTCTTTGTTGGTGTATTCCCTCCTTGTGTTGTTGTTGGTGCCACCTATTGTTGTCGTTGTGTCTTTTCTAGTTTGATATTGATATGTTTGTGCTTCCATTGTCACTTGTACATGGTACCTATTCTACAAACTTTAGGGTTTGGTGAGACAACCCTAAATCTGCTACCAAAATCTACCTATTTCTGTAGCAATCCCTCTTCTCGAACATAATTTTGTTAGGGCTGTTAGTGGCTTCTTTTCAACCTCTAGATTGGACAATTATGTCTTTGTTTCAACCTTGTACTTGATGAGTGGTATGCTGGTTGGTTTTCTATTATCTACCTAACATTATTATTGGAAAATATGTTCACAAAGATCATGATGAGATCTACCCCTGAGGATTTGATCCATGACCATTATAGATTTTTCTAAACATATAGATAAGAGGACAACAACAAGCACATCAGGTAAATCTGTTCTTTGTTTTTGCTAAGGTAATGTTCATATCTCTTCCTTGTTTTTTCTAATGTAATGTTCATATCTGTTCTTTGTTTCTGTTAAGGTAATGTTCAAATCCATTGTATTATTTCTGTTATTGGTTTACATCAAAATTTGTGAATATATTGTTGATCCAAAACTGCAGTAGTAAATAAAATTAAAATATATTTTTATTTCTAGTTTTCCCTTAAATTTCTAACAACCCACATGGAACTATGTGTACCTTTGGCTTCAAGTCACATTGTGGTATTGCCTTAAATTCCTATGTTACCCATTTGGAGTACCCAATTGTTCTGGACTATAATTAATTAATGGAAAATAATGGGCTTGAAAAAGGTTTCATTGAAAACGAAGGTGCAACACACCCTCTACAAAGGCACCCATAAATGAGACAATATGAACCCTTGTATGTCATGAACCCCATGCCCAAATGTCCTACCCCATCCACTTTATATTCTTCACATGACTTAGAGAGGGTCCACCTAGGAAACACTCTGACTTGATGAATGACTTACCCAATAGGTCACCTTGACAACCCTCCCATACCTAAACTTGGCAAGTTCCATATGGTCTTTGAGCACTTGTTTAATTTGATGAGGTAGTTTTGATGCACATGTTTAGATGGCTCTTGTATTAAATATTGAGATTTGGGTACCTTGGAAAGTGGTCCCCCTTGTGTTTGTGAGCTTCTAAACACACGGGGGAAGTACTTTGTACCTTGTACTATGTACTTTGTGTCTAATTTCACTTTGACTTAGGAGATTTAAATCAAAAGTGAAATTTGGTCATTTTAGCCTAAAGTGACAATTAATTCTCAAAGTGGGTGAATTAATAGACATAAAGTGAAACTATGGAAACTTAAGTAAAGTGGGGTTTGGTTCGAGATTTAGTTGAGATGATCTCAACGATTTATTAGGGATGAGATGAGATGATCTCATCCACCCATATTTTAGGTTTCCTTATGCTTCCTAAAGAAGGGCGCAAGGGGCAAAGGAGGGCTCATTCCTTGTTTTGTTCACTTGAGGAGAAGGAGAAGGAGAAAGAGGATGAGAATGGTTTCATATGTTGAGGCTAGCTTGGGCACTCACTTCCATGGAGATAGACAACAGGTTTTGGGTCTCAGTTGTTTAGTGGGGAGCTTCCAATTCTGAGGAGGGCACACTTGAGGAGGAGGGCGCATCATCAGTAGGGAGGACTTACACCTGTCAGATTGCAGTGAGGTCTGTTTTAGAGGGAGGCTACTCACCAGTGCTTGATTACTGTGGAGGGGTTTCCATATCAGAGCTTCCAGTTGGAATTTGCAACAGATTCGTGGATTTGGGAGCATTTATGAGGGGCACACCATGCTAGGCGCACTTTCTTGGTTTGGAATTGTACTTCATATTGAGACAAGCTACTATTTTAATAGGTTCATATATATTTTTTACTTGTTGTATTTCACCATCTATTCTCTTCATTTATAGACATATATTCCAAACTGGTTTTCCTCGGGGAGGTTTTATCCAGGGTCAAGTTGACCAAAAATACCCGTGTCAATTTTATGCATGCTTAGAAGTGTAGATCAACATTTTAAAGTTCAAGATCTAGGGGTAGTGTTATTTTTTTTAATGTATATTGAATGTGCTAACATTGAGTAAAGAAAACACTTGCAAGGGCACCTTAAAAGAACACTTAACCATCAAATATTGAGAAAAAAAATTGGTGACTGTTTGTTGTCCTAAAATGGCAAGAGTATACAACCACATAGTTGAAACTTAGAGCCATACTAAGGTCAAGGAAAAACCTTATATGGCATCCTCATAGGACCTCAGAAAATCTACATGGTATCAGAGCCAATGGTGGCTTAGACTTGTTGATTTTTTATCACTTTTGTGAACAATTTTGTGAGGTTTTACGTCAGATCTGTTGGTTGTTTTTGGACAACAAGTTTACAGTCCAAAATAGTGAGTAAAATTTATATCTGAAGATACCTCTCATTTAGTGTTAGTTGGACAGGTCAGGGAAGATTTTGGACAACTTGTTGACATAGTTTGTGGACAGTTATGGGTTGATTTGTTGGGATGATTTTTGACACTTGTGGACAACCTCTTTTCACACCTGTGTGGACAAGAGTGAGGCTATAGTTTACGACCTCTTTTCAAAACTATTTGTTAGGAGTGAGGTCGGTGTTCGATCGCCTCTTTTCAAACCTGTGTTGACAGGGCTGAGGCGACATTCCTTTGCACTTGGAGCATCAGAGTGAGCACAGTTTGACATAGATGTCAGTATCTCAAATGCGTGTTGAGGACAGGCTAGTCAGGGCTAGCAATTGGTCTCTTTGGAAGGCGAGGATGCTATTTTTATTAGAGGACCTCAAACTATGGGATACAGTTGAGGCGTATGTTCAGGTTCTTCCTGTTACTGCCCCAATCATGTTGGTAGATTTCAGGAAGAGGAACAATAAGACAAAGAGGACCATTTGTGATGAAGTCAAAGATCATTTTATTCCCCACTTGACTGGGAAGAATTATGCATATGAGATGTGGGAATATTTATGCAAGTTGTATGATATATCTAATTAGAACTGGAAGTTATTTCTTCATGATCGATTGAGGGGAATTCACATGCTCGAGGATGATTCAGTTACTTCATTCCTTGGTAGATACACCCACATCAGAGATGATCTTGGAGCCATCGGAGAGGTGGTGGATCTCAACTCTATGGTGAGGGCAACTTTGAACAACTTTACCAAACCATGGGGTCCATTCATATGTGGCATTTTTTCCAAGGAGGTTATGCCTACATGGGAGAGGATGTGGGATGACTTCGTCCAAGGGGATACTAGACTAGTGGCAGAGGACTTTGGACTGCAACAACAATAGCAGTAGTCAATTCTAGGTGATGAGGACCTTGCTCTTTGGACAAAGGGAAAGAAGAAGACTGGCTGTGGAGGTCGGAAGGGTCCCAAGTTTGGGGCCCTACCACAGGGAGGAGAGAGCAGCAACAATGGGAAGAAGAGAGACATGAGCACAATGAGTTGTTTTTCTTGTGGAGATATTGGTCATTATGCAGGATAGTTTCCCAAGAAGAAGAAGAAGCAGCAGGATGGGTCAACAGTGATAGTAGAGGAGATAGAGTTCAAGGAGAATTTTGCGAGAGAGTGTGCTTTCATGACTAATTTGTTTGCTATTAAACCATACAACATTTGATGGGGAGACAGAGTTGAGGAGGACCGACTGACTCACAATAGTGATTCAGAGGGAGAGAAGAATTAGTGTCCTTGGACATAATAAGAGTGGGTGATTAGTCCACCTAGGATAGATTTAGTTTCAAAGAATCCAAGTAGACAAAGAGATGCTACTACAACTTCATAACATCAGAGGTCGATGAGGAGGAGCAACAGGGCACTACGGAGGCTTGAGCCTCACTTAGCTTCTGAGACAGGCAGATCAGGTTTCGGATCCACTTTAGGTGGAAGTTACTTGGCGAGAGGCCAATTTTATTACTCTTGGTGAGATACCAAGAGGGGGATACTCTTGGTGAGATTCCAAGAGTAGTGACCGTTGGCGAGATGCTGGGAGGTGGAAATCCTTGGTGGGAGACCAAGGTGGAGATCTTTGGTGTGATGCCAAGATCTATGTGATCTTAGATAGGTGGAGAGATAGTTCCATTTATAGATCATGCAGATTGAGAAGATATGTGATAGAGACTACTTTCAACAATCAGGGTACAACCATACTCACCGAGTATATGCCAGGAGGAAACCATGTCCACTATAGGGATGAGATTGGTGGTGACGAGCACTTTCCTTGGGAAGAGGGAGTGTTGATATTTGGGTACCTTGGAAAGTGGCCCCCCTTGTGTTTGTGAGATTATAAACACATGAGGGAAGTACTTTGTACCTTGTACTATGTACTTTGTGTCTAATTTCACTTTGACTTAGGAGATTTAAGTCAAAAGTGAAATTTGGTCATTTTATCCTAAAGTGACAATTAATTCACAAAGTGGGTGAATTAATAGACATAAAGTGAAACTATGGAAACTTAAGTAAAGTGGGTTTTGGTTTGAGATTTAGTTGATATGATCAACCATTGATTAGGGATGAGGTGAGATGATCTCATCCACCCATCTTTTAGGTTTCCTTATGCTTCCTAAAGGAGGGTGCAAGGGGAAAATGAGAGCTCATTTCTTGTTTTGTTCACTTGAGGAAAAGGAGAAGGAACAAGAGGATTAAAATGGTTTCATATGTTGAGGCTAGCTTGGGCGCTCCCTTCCATGGAGATAGTCAGCAGGATTTGGGTCTCATTTGTTTAGTGGGGAGCTTCCAATTCTGAGTAGGGTGCACTTGAGCAGGAGGCCTCATCATCAGTGGGGAGGAATTACACTTTCCAGATTGCAGTGAGGTCTGTTTCAGAGGGAGGCTACTCATCAGTTCTTGATTAATATGGAGGGGTTTCCATATTAGAACTTCTAGTTGGCATCTATAGTAGATTCAGTGTATTTGGGAGCATTTATGAGGGGTGCACCATGCTAGGGTGCACTTTCTTGGTTTGGACTTGTACTTCATCTTGAGACAAGCTGCTATTGTAACAGGTTTGTTGGTACTCGACCGAGTTTTGGAGAACCTTGGTCATGTTTGACTATTTTTGGGACTTTGACAAGCTGGTCAAAGACGGAGCGCCTAGGCGAAGTGAAGATCGCGGGATCTCGCCCCCTTTTATGGGCTTTTTGGGTTTAGGGTTTATGTAACGGGTATGGGATATTGGCACATGGGTTTACCCATGCTTAGGCCCCATTTGTAATGTATAAATAAGTAGCTAGGCGATGTGAGTAGAAGTCAAGTTCTTGAGACTTAGTAGGATGATGGCTTAGTGATAATGTTAGCTATATGAAAGAAGATGTGTTAAAGCTTGCAGATTTAAGTGCAAGTGTTTTGTAAGTACTTTGTGCATAGGATGTGTAAAGGCTTGGTGCTTGGACCTAACCCGGGGAAGGAGAATATAGCAAGGTGCGCGTAGATCTCCTATCCTATGTGGAGTTGGCTTTGTGGCTCTGTGCATGTAAGAAGATTGGAAGAAGCTAATAAAAAAGGATAAGAGTTGGTGGGTGTAGCCCCACACTGGGGGTGAACCACATATATCGTGTGTTGTGGTTTCTTTGTGCGATATGGTTGATATGTTATTGATGTGATTTATGCTTAGTGTTGTAATCTTTATGTATGTTAGATGCATATGATATAGTATCTTAGTTCTTAACAATATGAATAAAGGTTAGATCAATTCTAAAGTTATGTGATGAATGGTTAGATGTGCTTAGACCTTGCTGAATACTGCGTTGTTTTGTAATTAGGGTTTTTACCTGCAATGTGAATAAGGGTCAAAGACTAATGAATGTTAATTTCTAAGTGCTCTGTTAAGTATTGTGATCACAGATCTGTGTCCCAACTAGGTTGTAGACACTTGATTCCGACAACCCCCCTGCCTCTACCTCGGGTGAGACTTCATCTTCTTCGTAGGTGTTTCCGAAAGGGCCGGTAGTTAGGGTTTTGTTAGTGCTATGTTGAAGCATTGAACCCTAGGTCTGCCCCTGTACCAACAAATGGCTCCGTTGTTGGGACCTGAAACTGTGATTGCTGGGAAATGAAAAAAAAAAAAGAGAAAGCTTTGTGCGTAGATATGTTGTTGTAGTGCACAGTATTCTACTTGACTTGTGAAGCTCTATGCTAAAAAGGGAGCCAGATCTGAAGAAAAGAGGTAATATTTTAAAGCTTTGTGCTCTGATAAAGATAAGATAAGTGGAATTTTTTTTTTCGAAAGAATGGATCTAGGTATGTTTGATAGATTTCGCACTAGTCTGGAAACTAGGGCACAACTAGAAGAAAGAAGATTTGATATGAATAGATATGATAAAGTTAATGAAAGATATGTTATCCCTATGCATAGAAATAATTTTTGGACTAACAAGTGGATGCAGGATCCTAGAAAGAATTTTTTGCAGGTTCATCATTGTGATCCCAGTGCACAGTATAGGAAAGGTTGGGGATCATTTAAGAGAAAGAAAGGATTGACTCTTTGTTATAGTTGCAAAAGATCGGGACATCTTGCTAAGGAATGCCCTGGTAGAGGTCCTATTTTTATTTGTTGTAAATATGTTGGTCATGAAGTTTTGGATTTCCCTAGAATGATTGCTAAAGTTGAGAAGATGAACATGAAACAAGAAAACCATGAAGAAGGTCAAGAGATTAAGGATATGCTAGAACAACAGAAAAAATCAGAGACTATACTATTATAGATGAAAGAAACACTGAATGATCACATAAACATCAGTTTACCAGAGATCTTAAAAGAGAAGCAGTGCATAGAAACAAGAATAAGAGACTTTGACATAAACTATGTATTGGATGCAGAAATACAAGTGAACATTATGCCAGAAAGTACTTGGGAAATTTTGGGAAAGCCTGTTATGATTCCTTCATTGGGAGGAATAGGATTGTTTAAAGGAAAGATGATAACCCTATGTGGAAGACTTACTCATGTACCTATGAGTGCTCATGGAACATCAACAATAGAAGAATTCAAGGTCATTAATTTTGTTGAGAACAATGCTCCTTTTTCAATTTTTTTAGGAAGGACTTGGATTGAGAGAGATCAAATCCGAAGGGAAGAATAAGAGGAATCTGTAGAAAAGAAAAAGAAAGAATTAATGGATTTCATGGCTAGGATAATATCACGCTTAATAGAAGAACAAGAGGACAAGTTGAAGAAACTGAGGGCCAGAGACCTGGCTGTCGAAGTTGAAAGAACTCAAGAAGGCTTAAAGAACTTATCCATGCAGAAGAGAACACCACCTACTCCAAAAATAGTACGAGAATAAGTATTACATCACTACTACATATTGGAAAAATTGTGACGACTACTTGCGACAAAATTACTCTTTCGTCGCAAAATTCAAGAGAAAAAATTCAATTTTTCAATTTTGATCTAAATCCACCCCGTATTCGTCGCTCTATAGACGGACACAAACTATCGTCACTTTTGCGATGATAGTCAAGATGGTGGACTAGTGTATCAATTTCAACAAACTTGTGTTTTTGTCGCAAGAGCGACGCTCACCCATTGACCGTTATAAAGTTCATCGCACGAGAGACGAATTCACCGTTATAACCGTTTTCATCTTCGGCAAAGTGAAAGTGACCTAAATATAACAAATAAATAGGTAAAAATAAATAAAAAAATTAGGTCACGGTCGTCTCAATTGCGACGACGGTGACCTAAATTGATCTATAAATATTTGACGATTTAAAGATGTTGTGACAATCTTGCTATAACACCAACGGTTCCGAAAGGATTATTTTGTGCGGAAGAATGTTGCAGAATATAGTTAGAGGTGGGGAAAAAAGTAAAGTGGGTGAAAAGGGTGATGGTAGATGTTATTATTGTTGCCAAAAATGTTGCTTCATATGTCTCGTAAGAATTTTAATAGCAACAACTACAAAACATTGTAGGAAATATGGGCACATTGATGGCGGATCGAATTAATATGGTCCCATGGTAATTAACTATATATTCATTATATTTTTTTATTTTGTCAATTTTATATAAAATTATATATATGTATATATATTGTTTGAAAGTTTGTTATAGTATACACTAATTTTGCATGATTGTTTATATTATAAAGTTAGAGTTTCCCTCTAACTTTCTGTAGAATATTGCACCAAGTATTAGTATAAATGATGTTATACAAGCTAAGGAACATCATGACCAAGCAAATGAGTATATCATGGAAGAAGATGATGGGAAAAATCAAGTTAATGATCCCATGGAAGAATATGATGGGACAAATCAAATGATGCAATATTTGTTTTCGCAGCCGAATGAGGATGGGGACAATGCTAGTATTTATGATGAACCTATATTAGAAAAGGAAAATAAACAACTTTATGAAGGATCAAAAGCAAATCTTATCTCCGCTACATTGTTGCTAGTTAACTTAATGGTTATGAATAATTTGTTGAACACTTGTATGACACAGATCCTAAGGTATGTAATATGTTTCATCTCATATTATATAGTTGATTTTTTTCTATTTTTTTTAGTGTTAATTTATGTGTAAAATAAGAATGCAATTTTTATGATTAATATTCTTACATTAACTAGTTATTTGTTATGTTGTAGATTGTTAGGTGAATTTTTGTTACCATTGCCAAATATTTTACCTCGCACATATCGAGGTTTGTGTGCCATTATGAAAGACATTGGAATGGATTATCAAACTATAGATGCATGTCATAATGACCATATTATATATTATGGACAACATGCTTCAAAAACAGAATGTCTGCAATGTCTTATCAGTAGATATCGAACTGATCAAGTAACAAAAAGGGTGCCTCGAAAGTTTCTTCATCATATTCCCATAATTCCACGTTTGCAATGATTGTTCACGTGTGAAATCATAGCACAATTTATGTATTACCATGCACGTAATAGAAGTGGAGATGGTGTTCTTCGAATGCCTGTTGATGGTTCTGCATTTAGAGAAATTGAGGAAAAATGGGCATATTTCAAAGATGAACCTCGTAATGTTAGGCTTTCATTGGAAGCTGACGGTGTTAATCAATTCACAGAGCTAGGGTCTATTTAATCAGTGTGGCCTATTTTTGTTATCAACAATAACATTCCTCCTTAGATGTCAATAAAGAGGGAGCACATAATGTTGACATTGATTGTTCCAGGTATTTATTTACATTAATTTTTTGAATGTAACATTTTCATTTGTTTCAATTTTTGCATAATATCTTTTGTTTATTCATTTACTTATATATATTACATGATATCATTCCTATAGTAATTATGTGTAATTTCAAACATATAGGTAATTGCCAGGTTAAAGATATGAATGTATATATTGAGCCTCTTATCGATGAGCTACTAAAGTTATGGGCTGACATCAAAATGAATGACATATGTAAACCAATCAGGGAGAAGAAATTTAAATTCTGTGAAATACTTTTATGGACAATTCATGATGCCCCTGGACTAACACATTTTTGTGGTATGTAGCATTCTAATATTTCTTTTTAATACTATATAATTTTTTAATGTTATCATGGTGCATGTTTAATTTTTAAATAATCTCATATAATTGACATTAATCCATTTGTTGCAGGTATTCAAACAAAGGGTAAATTTGCATGTCCAGTTTGTCTCCCTAAGATGAAGTATCATCATTCAAAATTTTTAGGAAAGATGGTGTTTTATGAGTATAGGCACCTTCTTCCTATGAACCATAGGTATCGTACTACTGAAAAACATCTTTTCAATGGGAAAGAAGAGACTAGTTTAAAACCACGAAGAATGACGCCTCACCTATGGAGGTTGGAATAGAATAGAAATCATCAAGGTACTCAATTTCATAATGTATCATAGATCATGTAATGTTTTGAATGTTTATTTTAATCAATGAATTTATTTTACCGTATTTGATAATTATTTTTGTGAT
>JZKD02S1889006.1:567609-577795 GCA_000966675.3 Picea glauca
AATTAATGATTTATGAATTAGGTCAGTCTCAAAATTCTATAAAAGGAGGGGAAAGGAAGGAAGAAGGGGATGAACGGTTAGTGTAACGTTACGCTACCGAATTGTGGCTTGACGGATTGCTTGTGAGGAGTTGGGTATATCTCAGCTGTGATTGGAGTGGTAGCTCAGCCGTTGAGGCGAGCTGAGACGCTAGACTATCTCTGGTTCTTGTGTGGCCCCTTTGCGGCTCGGGGGTCTAAGGGGGAAGAAGAGTACCCCTAGCGTTGGCTGGGAGGTACCGGTGAGCTTTCTACGGTCGGCAAGCGGGATGCGGCACGGAGCGCGGGACGCAGCACGGAGCGCGGGACATCTCCGAAGCGGGCGTGTGGCCAAGGTATGATTTTTATTGGTAAGGTAGAAAGCGTTTTATATTCGGCAAATTATTGTTATTGGTGATAATATGATGAGATTGTTTGGCATTATATTTTGCAATCTCTTCCGCAATGATATTGTAGAGTTTGTTTATATTCACATCATGTGTCACTTAGTTATGATGTCATGTGTTTTTTCATTGATATGAATTAGGTGATGTTTTTAATTTCTTATTTGTTAAAAAGAAAAAAAAAATCCTATTGTACTTCGCTATTTATAGGCATAACGAAGGGGGCGTTACACAAAGATCACCAAAAAGAAGCCTCCTTCAACAAGTGCGCCACAATTTCAGCCAAAACCCTAATGAGGGTCATAAATTTCAGAGATCCTGTCAAAATGAAAGTTTAAACCCTCAATTTATACAATAGCAATGACCTTTAATATAATTTTAGGTCACAAAAGGCCGACAAGGCCAAATTTACATAAAAATATTGTTTTGCATTAAATGTCATAATTAAAAACCTAATCAAGAAATAAAGGTGACGTCATGCCCTTTTAGGGTGACGTTAGGCCCCTTTAGGGAAATGTATGCCTCCTGGAGAAAAACGCCAGGCCTCCTTAGGCCTCCGAAAACTGCCACACGTGCCACTTGGCACATAACTGCCTCCCAAAACCTCCACAATGTTGGATGATGTCATAAGATGCCCTGGGTAACGTCATGGGCATTCCAAGGCCAACTTCCTAGTGGAAAGGTCACAACCCCCCTGGGTACAGGTTTGCTAAGCTGCCTCTGGTGGAACGTCCTCCTCTTCTCAGGTGCAAACCCTTTGATCTGTCTTTGCCCCCTGCTGGGGTCTCAACATCCATCTGATGGGATTTCAGCCCCATGGAGGTCCGAACTAATCATCTCCCCATGTGTACCTGTCCATAAGGGTACCTGTACATCGGATATGGTCCTGCACATCAACAGATACGCCCTGCATGGGCTCATAAGTCACAAGGATCATAGCAATGTAAATCACATCTAATCTTCAATTTTATTAAACATGTGCATAAAACCCCTCTTACCCTAACAAGTGCTCAAAGACATTATATTAATATACAAGCCAAGTTTGGAGGAAATGTTAGGATGTCATATTGGGCTAATGCTCATTGGACATGGTGTGCTTCCGAGAGAGATCAAATCCAAGCCATGTGAGTGGATGAAGTGGATAAGGGATGTTTGGGAAAGGGGTGCAGTGATAGCAGGGAAATGTATGGCTTACCTGTGGGTGTCTCTGTAGAAATTGAGTTGCACATGTCATGGATGCAAATGTTTCCAAGCCCATTCATGCTTTTTATCTTTATTTTTATTGTTTTTTCTTCAAAAATCTAGCTAAGGGACACTTCCTCAGCGTGTTGACCAGTGGTGGAAAGGTTACCCACAAGAATTTCACGGAAATGAGAAGGTTGGCTCATGATGAGACCCCCTTTCTCTTGGCTATGCCACCAAGAGCCACTACCCTGGTGTGGTGATCAGTGGTTGTTAGTGTCATACCACTACACGCCCATGGACCTAATAGGTTGGATCATGATGAGACCCCCTATCCTCTAACTAGGTCTTGTTTTATCATTTTTTATGGGTCCCTCTGTTTCTTGCTAAGAATCTTTTTACTGATTTCTCAGGGACCCTAGGCAAAGCATATCAAGGTTTCATTCTTTGGCTTCTATCTTTTTCTATCTACTTTTACCCTCTAGGCCTTTAGCCCCTTCTTCCCACAAGGTAAGGTACAACTCTTAAATATTTGGCCAATCAAATGCCCAGACCAGTGTAATGGGATGGATGAGCGGGAGAAAGATCAAAAGTGGTAAGTATGGTGGGAGTGGACGATGGCTTCTCATGAATCCCCCCAGTGGAAACTCAAAACCTATGGTCACAAGATTACTAGGGCATCCTTTTATTCCTCCCAGATATGATCAAGTGGATAGGTATAATATCCAAGCACCCGTTAGAAACAAAAATAATTGAATGCACATATTTAAAGGTTTTGAGGATCAGAGCGACACATACCATGATACCCGGACTCATTACCTCATGGAACAAGACCCACTTCTGCTACAGGACCAAGCCAAGGTGATGGATGTTGTTGTTGCTGACAAAGTAGAGGCACTGAAGAAAGAAAAATATGGGCCCTCCGGGTCCATGCTCAAGTCGATATGGCTCTCGGTACTCCATCTCTAGGACATGTGGGACTCGAGACATATACGGCTTTGCACATATACGGCTGTCATTGCACTATGGGACAATCGGTTTTGCACATATACGGTTGTCATTGCTACTTCTACCCATAAGCACATAGGAAGATCTTGATCGTGGATCATGGTCTTCACAACTTCCATTATCGTTCCGTTCTTTCTTTCAGCCACACCCTTTTTTTGAGGATTATAGGGAGTAGTGAGTTCCCTCTTGATCCCAACATCTTTGCAGAAGTATTCTCCTCCATTATCTGACCTGAGTATCTTGATCTTTCTTTCAGAAAGATTCTCTATCAAGGCTTCGAATTCCTTGAATTTGTTGAACACTTCATCTTTAGATTTCAAGAGATACAACCAAGTCTTACGAGAATAATCATCAATAAATGATACATAATATACATACCCACTAATGGAGGACGATGACATTGGGACACACGCATCTGAATGAATGATTTCTAGGACTCCTTCTACTTTGTTGTCTCTCTTCGGAAAAGGGTTCTTGATGTTCTTCCCTTGTGCACATCCATTGCATACGCCTTCATGGTCAATCTTGAGTTCTGGTAAACCTATGACCGCTTTTCATATGTATGGTAGCGCCTTGTAGTTAATGTGAGTTAATCTTCTATGCCAAAGTTCACATGGATTCTCAATGGCGTGGGTCATGGCAGCTTCTGAGTGACCCTTTAACTTATACAAGCCACCTTCTTATTTTCCAATGATGATTGCTTCTTTTAAGTTTTCTCCTTTAGTACGTTGCCTTATGCAACCTTCACTATGGCTTCCTCAGGGTTATTACCTGTGACCTGGAACAAGGTCAACAAAACAACAAGCAAGAGTAATATCCTTTTGATAATATAAATTAATAGCACGAAAAATCATCACAGTAGCTCCTTTAGAGCTATCACTTGTAACTTGTCTGAAGCAAAGATTAAAGGTAAGGAATAGAATACGAAAATAAGGTCAACACTCTCATAGTGTTGTGATCAAACATTTCTCCATGGCAACCTGGAACTAACACACGAATTCTTCCTAGAGGAGGTGTTAGTTGTATCAGACAAATGATTACGTTAAGCATTTACCTCTATATGCTCACATGCTATCAAGTATGATACTTAACAAAGGAGGGAAATTGCGCCTACGAAAGATTTATCGAGAAATGGTTCCAGGTAAGCACTCATTTAGATAAATTTCATTTTTTTAATTTGTCGTTACAGCAACAAAATTCGTTTATTCTTGTAAATTTCCATTTTTCATTCGAAAAATTGCCACTGAACATATTGATGTTACTGTTACGTGAATGGATCCACTGGAAATTTGCTTACACGTAACTAATTTTTTTTTTAATTTTAATTAGTATAGAGTAGGTAGGTTTTGATTTTCATTTTTTTTTCTACTTAGAATAAGTATGCTCTCCTCCGTGCTTCGAGCGATCGCGAGGATCAAAAAATAGGATGTCTAAATTGATTTCAGGAATGAATGTTTTTGCATCCATCCTTTGACCTGCAAATAAACACAATAAAAAAATTTAGGGGAATAAAAACAAAAAAATTACATGTTGTTACAACATGTTGATACAGCGAAATTTTACATGTTGTTACAACGAAATTTTACTTGCTGAAACAATGAAATTTTACATGTTACAACGAAAATTTTGCATGTTGTTATAGTGAAAATTTTACATGTTGTTACAGCGAAAATCTTACATGTTGTTACAGCAAAATTCTAGATGTTGTTACAGCGAATTTTTTTTACATGTTATAGCGAAATTTTACATGTTGTTACAACAAAATTCTACATGCTGATACAGTAAAATTTTACTTGCTGAAACAGTGACGGTTTTGCTATAACAATGATTGAATAAATTTGCATATCTTGGTTTGAGTTTCCACAACACCCCTTTAATTACAACCTGCAAAACAAACAAATGAATTAATCCTGTCATTTCCTGCATCCACGTTAGCAAGAAAATGAATTCAATGGTTTACTGCTCCACCTTCTCATCTCCGAAGAATCAACATTCGGGCTTGAATTCTGTTTGTATCTTCTCAATAATAGGGAAGATGGAATTTCCTCTCCATGATTGTAGCATTCGATTCGGGCTTCATATCGATAATTGGACTATGTTGTTGATTTTGATTATCCAATTTCATTGTATTAATGATTTGCAACGATCTTCTCCCATTTCGGCGGTATTATCTCCAGACTGTCAACCTTCACGATATATCAGGTTTGTTACACTCCCCAACAATCGAAAATGATATCCCGATATTCCTATGCAATTTCAGCCCATTAGAACAAAGCTTCAGAGTTATCCCTACTGGAAGAATCAGATTGATCTATTTCTTCGATTATTTTTAGTCAAATTAGATCTAATAAAACAATCAATGATCTCAATTAATAACACAACCGGATCATGCCTATCCACTGCACGCTACAAGAACGCAAAAATGTTATAATGAATAGCTGGAAATAAGCATTAATGTGTGGCTAAGATCAATCAATTGGCTAATTCGTTCGTGAAATCCATTGGCAGACGTTTGGATGATTGATAATCTGGACAGGGACGCAGCAATAGCTTATTCTAGTTGTGATCTCCATCATGATCTTGAGACTCAGCTCACATATGCAATGAGAAACTCTCAATCTAAACTTTTCCGTCAATTAACGTCCATTTGCAGACAGTCAAATTCGGGTGCAATTTTCGAGAAAACGGTGACGAATTTAAAAAATCCGGCACATGGGTTTTATGCAGAAGGGTCTCATTTAACTGACTCACGAGTGGTTTTTGAAAATTATGCTTGGTTTGAGAGCAGTTTTGATTTTTTGGACCCTGAAGAAGGCAGATTTCGGGATGGTTAGTTTTCCAACGTGGCATACAAACACAGGCAGCATGAACATCAGTGGGATCGATTGACAGAGCTTTGATTGAATGCACAACGAAGAAATATAAAGAGAATAACTCAGAACCATGGGCAAAATGTATCAATTTAGGAGGGTAGACTCAATAAAATATTTGTGCTCTCGACATCAATGACTGATGTATTTTTGCAGGCTCTTCAACACTCTACTTGTTTCTCTATGCAATATTTTACTTCTTCACAAAAATGGAGACTTTAGTTTGCCTAATTGTCATTCTGCCAAGGTCAAATAATCTGTAGCTCTGCTCGAGTAACTCTTACAATGCACTTTATTTCATTTGTTTTGCTGTAACAAGAAAAACAATACAAAATTAATAAAATCATAAAGAAAAAAAAAATGATTTCGTTTGTTTTATGGAAAGAAAACCAATTTTTTTTTTACGAAACTATAAAAATAACGCAAAACATTATAAAATCATAAACCTCAAAAACATTGTAAAACTGCCAATTTGCAAATGGACATTCTAAAAATTCCTGAGTTGTTTTCATGATTTATGTTTTTCTTTGAGTCACTGTCACAACAATCGAAGACAAACAAGTATGCAAGGGAAACAACATGTATCAAAACGCATTCTATTTTCTATGAGTTTCTCACATTCGTACTTATTTTTGTTTTGCATGATATATTCTTTGTAAATCTCACAATTTTTATGCAGGAATTTGTACTAAGTTTTGCAGGAACGAGAACACTCGCACTTTGCTGCTGCAGTGATTTACATGAATCACAACATTTTTCAGAAACACATGCTTTGCTAGACAACTTGAAGGAGCTATTACTCAACATAAATAGTTTTGTTGATACATAGAAACTTTTTGCGCATCCTGATGTTTGTTGTTACACAGAAACATTTTGTTGTTGCACAACAACATTTTGTTGTTGCACAGAAATATTTTGTTGTTACACAACAACATTTTGCCAAATTTCATGCTGTGACACTGTTCCATTTTCTCCTTCAAAGCTGATTAGTCATCCTGTGTTGAAGACATCTTCCATTGCCTTAATCCTTTATGAATTCACAAGCGCTTATCTTTCTGAGATGCATACATCATTTCCTTTATCTTTTTCAGTTCATTTTTGCCTTTCCAGTTTTCCTTCTGAATAAAACAAACTCCCTTTCCATGATTCAATTGTCTTGCCATAAACATTGTTGCTACTGAGATCTTTCATATAGTCCTACCAAATATTTTTATACAAACTCGCGTTGACTGATGTGAGATTCCTTAAGGCCCACCTTTCAACAAGTCTTGCCCCATTGACCTCAACACCTTATCTAGGATATAGACTAGAGTTCTTTTTTAGTACCTAGAGGCTTGCATGCCTTAATGGCAAGTTCTCTCGCTAGCAATCATGGGAATACATCAATGTCCCTTGATCATTAGATCTTGCAAGTGGCTTGACATCAACTCCTCTATTCGCACTTCGTAAGATGTACTCGGGTACCTTGACACTCATTGACATCACTGGTGAGTTTGTCTCACATTGGTTAACGACATTCATCAATGGTCGGTAATCCAATGATTTCTCTTCATGCTCAACACCAACACATTCATTCGCATGATTAAAATTGTACCATCAGTTTGTAGCAGGTGAAGACTATACATTTTTTCATGATCCCCTCAGCAGTTGCAGCAGTTTGATTTCAGATCTATGAGAGTACCATAGTTCCATATTCTCTGCCTTCCACATTTCTCATTATTCAGCAGTAGCAGTTTAGATTCATTCACTTCCCATGATCCAGTTACAACAGCAACAACATTAGCAAATCCATTTTCATGATCCTCCAGCAATGACACCTTCCATCTTCGTACAGTCACAATCACATATTCTTTGCTCCAGCAGTTATAGTAGTTGCAGCTACAACACCAGTCACGTTTTCCTGATCCAACAGCCGCAACAACTACATCTACTTTTTGGGTAAGTGGAGGTATGTTATTTTCTAATCTTTGATCATGTAATTCCTTATTTGCTAGTAATGAATAACTTTAGAAAATTCCCTCACCATACTCTATTTCATTTTTCACTTTCATAACCTATGCCAAGTTGCATAAGGATATGCAACCACTTTAGTTTGGGGGGGAGAGGGAACCTATATTCACTACATACCATTATTCCATTTTACCATCTCATCATTCCATTTATCATTCACTAACATTTCTTCTCCAACGACACTTTGTTGCATTTCGATTGATATACATATTGGCATGATTCATAAAGATTAAAAAAAGATTTCTTATACACAATGATGATTTCTTATGCACATTGATAGCTTATTATTTCCAGTGAGTACATGGCTAAATTATTACAGCAAGAAAATCAATAAGTGAAATGAATGATTGTTAACACAAGAACCAACATTCTTTGTAATCATGGTTGTCACACAAGAACCAACCATAAGAAAATTTCACATGTTGTTACCACATATTTCACATGTTGTTACGAATGTATTACATGTTGTTACACATGTATTTTACATGTTGCTACTCCTGTACTTCAGATCTTGGAAATATTCCTTATTGAAAAGACATCATCGATCAAACCCAAAGTTTGAATGCCAAAAGTTCTTAAGAAGATCCATGCATGGTTTCATGAGGACATGCAACAAGTTGAGTTGGGGGGTATGTTGGGCCTCATAAATGTCAGTTTTTCATCCACCTTTTCCTTTACTATTCCTTACATTTCATCGTCCCATTAACCTTTTATCATACCATTTCCATAATGATATTTTGGTTTCTCCTTATTATTTTCCATTGTATTCATTTTAGTATTATAAGTGAATTTGTGATTAAATATTAGAAAAATAACATATTTTCATTATATATCAAGTTTGGATGAGTTTGATGATGTGTGCAGGCATATGTGAAGATTTCAACAAAGTCAAATATTACCACCTAGCCTCAAATTCGAATTTCATCTTCAAGCTTTGAAGATTTGAAGAATACTTGGGACAATCATTCAAGGATATTCAAAGGAGAAGATCATAGAGATTTTGATAGGATATCTTATCCAAGATATGTGTGGAGGATTTGAAGGAATAAGTTGAGAAAATAGTGGATCTGTAATTATGAGACTCTCCTGTATAAAAGAGAGTGTTCTCTCTTCATTTGGGGAAGTTAGAGAGAGATCATGTAATTCATAATTTAGTCTTGTAATTAGGAGAAGGGGATTCTTAGCCTTGATTCTTAGCTTTGTTATTCTTTCATGCTTTGTCATTTGTCTCTTGTAATATAATTTGAGATTGATATATTGTGTGAGCTCACATATGTATTTTGTCATTCAACTCTTCACATGTATTGCTTTCTAGATTAATTTCCTTCTTTCCTAGATTATTATTTCAATGTTTCCCTACATTAATTTCATTTCAGCAATTTAGATTAGATTACTTCTACTTCAGTCCTGCATATATAGTGTGTGTGCTTCGTAAGCCTGCGAACCGCAGATTGACAAATTAAATAGTTGGGCAAGTACTACAACGGAATTAAACGACAATATTTCCGCTTAACAACTATTATCTCAACTATAGTCATCAATTTGTCATGTGTACCTTTGAATCTTATTAACTTGATTAATCAAACCTGGAGCCTTGTCCTCAGGAATGAGTGCTTGCTTTTCTTCCGAGTCTACTTCACTCAAGATGACGAGTTCTTTCTTCAACCTGCCTCCTGTACTAAGACAATATGTTATCTTGACAAAAGGTTGGGTTAGAGGATAAGTTCTATGATCTCAACTTTTAATCCATCTATACCTTGACTCAGAAAAGGTTAGAATGAAGGTCATAGCTACAACATGCAACATTGATCAATATAACAAATGGATGCATATCCGAATAATCACACCTAGGTTGCATCATTCCTCTGAATGTGTTGGATCTTGAGAACCTTTTGGATCTATGGAAAGAGATCCCTTCTCCTGCAAATACCCTTTAAGGTTTAACCATTTAAACATATGTGAGTACATACCTCTGATAGTATTTGTAGGTAGTGGCACCATCTAGCAGCAATAGTAATCATTACCAACTCTTAAAAACTTCAAGGGTGATTGCAACTGGTACTACGGCTGCAACTGCAACTGATACTATAACTGGTTCTAAGAATGCAACTTAGGGTTTTATGAGGAAACCCTAGTTTTTCAAACTTCAAAATTTGAAATTTTGATCCAGGGATAGATGCGCTGAGTTGAGGCGAGTAAGTTGGTGTAGTCAAATTTCTGAAAATCCAACTTTTACCTCCTCAAACTTGATCTGCGGATTTCTGGACTGGTGCTTCTGGTTTTTTGGTACTGCTGGTACTCTGGTACTTCTAGTACTTCTGGTACTCTAGTTTTCTGGTTTTCTAGTACCTTGTGAAACTAGGGTTTCACTTTCCGGGAGATCTAGCCACTGAAAAGGTGCGCCGAAGGTGCCAAAATGATCCTTGAGGGAGGGCACACTTTTCTAGATGGTTTTAAGGATGAAATATCTCACCAAGAAAAAGCCCTAATTTGCATGTACAACAACAGTGACGTTTTTCATTTTTCTCTTGTGAAAGATGCTCTCTTCAACTTGGCTCTGATACCATGTTAATATATAAGCCATTATTATAGTTCTTTGCATTTCAATAGATAACAATAGCATAAGATAGAATCACTGAGAAATACACAATCACAAGAGACACATAATTTATCCTGGGAAACCCTCATGGGGCAG
>JZKD02S1889006.1:582421-598670 GCA_000966675.3 Picea glauca
TTTTGCCGGTTGAATTTGTCAAAACGTCCACCATTGGCTAGCTAACCTGCAGAACACCAAAATTTATATAGAGGTGACGTCACATGCTTAGATATCTTGTTATACCTGCAACGTTTTGACTTCACTCATCTATTTTGATTGACATTGACTTACTTAATGCATCTGTAAGCTAAATTTGTAAAACGTTTTTTCTCTTTGTCTCTCATTTTAATTCTTGAATAAAAGTTGACGTCACACTTGTAGCAGAAATAGTATAGGTGACGCAGCATTATATTGTATATGAGCTGATTTGGAACATTTATTGCATTAGTGATATGATACAAGGTCTAATATTGAACATTGAATGCTTATTATCTTTTATGCTTTGTTGAAGAAGTGATACAAGTTGTTTATCTTTGCTTAGCAATCATTGACTTCGTCAACAATTGCATTTGATCATTGCTCATATATTCATTTGAAGATAGTCATTGATTTCATGAAGTACTAACCCACTGCAAGCACATTCTAGTTTTCTTTGTTTTGTCTCACAAACATGTGCATCATCAGTGGTCTTATCTCTTTGACTATCTCTCCTTGGGAAACAATCTGTGAAAGGGGTTTCCTTGACTTGGCCTTTACCCTTTAGCCTTTCTTTAAACCAGATTGCCTTAGGGACATCTCCCTTGGACTTGACTCCTAAATAGAAAGAGCTCCCCATCGAGGTGACAGTGGGTGGGGAAGCTCCTATTACGTTGGTTTCAAGCATTGACTCAAGCTATCCAACCTTTCCTACAAACCGTGCGATAACATGCCCAGGGGAGACGTCCCCGGTGACTTGGGGTTTTGAGAAGGCAAAGGGTAAAGGATAAGGTATAGGTTTCCCTCTCACAAGTCACCACCAATCAGAAAGTCTGGCTAAACAACCAATAAAGATAATAATAACCAGAAATGTACCTACTTGAAACAAAGCAACAAGAAACTATATATTCACAAGATCACTTGTTGGTTAGTACTTCATATAATTGGAGACTTTCTCAAATAAAGAAATTGACTGATAATATTGATGAAGCAAATCAATGATGTATAATAGCAATAATCACAATGCTTTACTTCACAATAAATGCTTTTAAAAGGCTTCAATATGAATAAGAACGATTTATCATCAATGTTACAATACCAACATTCATTAGAAGCAAAGACTACTATGCATTGGCCAATCTTTGAATTGCTTAAAGAAGCTAAAATGTTGCAAAGTATAACTATAAATCAAACAGATAATGGCAGCAATAGGATTAGTAGGTTAGGGTTAGAAGGTATTAGTAGTTGTTCAAAGAGTTTGGAGGTTGTGATCAAAATACTCAAACAAAAAGTCTAAGACTAGTGCATTCATAGGGAAAATGGGATCAACAAGTAGCAACAAGAGTTGAAGGAACAATATGATAATAGTAGGGCTAAAGACAAGAGAATTTGATGGTGAAGTGTTGGTAAGCCAAGGCTTCAACCATCAAACCCTAGGGGAAAACGACTTACTAAGGTGTAGGCAACCCTAGGCCTTAGCACGTTTTCCTCCTTCTTTAGCTCAATGACAAGATAAAATCAGCTTGGATGGAGAACAAGAGATAGGGTGTTGCAATGGAAAGGCCCTAGCAATGTCTCCAACACATAAAAGGCTCCTTGGCATAACCTAGTAGGGAATCAAAATAAGGACACCAACATGTGTTTATTTCCTAGGGTTTATTCCATAAATTTCATTAACAAAATGCAAGTAAAATACTATAACCATTCAAGTAATGGAAGGATTGTATAAATTCACTTACATTTACCATGTATTCATTAAGCCAAACCCTAGTTGTAAACCTTCCACCAAGAAAAATGCCAAAAATTGCCAAAATAAGCCTTCCTTCAACAAGTGCGCACTAGAATTTCAGCCAATAACCCTAAGAAGGGCGCAAATTTCAGACCTCACACAAGTGTGAGTGAAATATGATGAATAAAAGAGAGTTTTAGCTCTCTTACTTATACCATACCAATGACCTTAATTAAATTTTAGGTCAAAAAAGGCAGACAAGGCCAAAAATACATAATAATATTGTTTTTACATTAAATGTCAAAATCAAACCCTAAATCAATCAAAGATGAAGACGTCATGCCCTTTTAGGGTGGCGTTAGCCCCTTTTAGGGCAACATTGTCCTCCTGGGGCAAAACGTTAGGCCTTCTTGGGCCTCAGGAACATGCCACACGTGTCACAACTGCCTCCCAAAACCGCCACAAGCACTGAATGATGTCATGAGTGTCTTGGGTGATGTCATGGGCCTTCCAAGGCCAATGTCCTGGTGGAAAGGGCACAACCCCCCTGGGTACATGCTTGCTAAGTTGTCTCTGGAGGAACGTTCTCCTCTTCTCCGATGCAAACCCTCTGATCTGTCTTTGCCCCCTGCTGGGGTCTCAACATCCATCTGGTGGGATTTCAGCCCCATGGAGGTCCGAACTAATCATCTCCCCATGTGTACCTGTCCATTGGGTATGGTCCTGCACATCAACAGATACGCCCTCCATGGGCTCATACGTCATAGGGATCATAGCAATGCCAATCACATCTAAACATCAATTTTAATAAACATGTGCATAAAACCCCTTTTACCCGGACAAGTTCTCAAAGACATTATACTAATATACAAGCCAAGTTTGGAGGAAGTGATAGGGAGTCCTATTGGGATAATGCTCACTGGATGTGGGATGTTTCTGAGAGAAATCAAATCCAATCCATGTGAGTGGATGAGGTGGATAAGGGATGTCTGGGCAAGGGGTGCAGTGATAGCATGGAAATGCATGGCTTACCTGTGGGTGCCTCTGTAGAGGGTGAGTTGCACCTGTCATGGATGAAAATATTTCCAAGCCCATTCATTCCTTTTATCTTTATTTTTATTTCTTTTTCTTCAAGAAGTTAGTTAAGGGACAGTGCCCTGGCATGGTGACCAGTGGTGGCAATGTTACCCACAAGAATTTCACAGAAATGAGACGGTTGGCTCGTGATGAGACCCCCTTTCTCTTAGCTATGCCACCAAGAGACACTACCCTGGCGTGGTGACTAGCTGTTGGTAGTGTCATACTGCTACATGCCCATGGACCTGATAGGTTGGCTCGTGATGAGACCCGCTATCCTCTAACTAGGTCTTGTTTTTTTTTTATGGGTCCCTCTGTTTCTTGTTGAGAAGCCTTTTACTTCTTTCTCGGGGATCCCTGGGCGAAGCATCTCAAGGTTTCATTCTTCAGTTTTTATCTTTTTCCAGTTGCTTTTACCATCTGGGCATTTAGCCCCTTCTTCCCACAAGGTAAGGTACAACCCTTAAATATTTGGCCAACCCAATGCCCGAACCAGTGTAATGGGACAGATGAGTGGGAGAAAGATGGAAAGTGGTAAGTATGGTGGGAGCGGACGATTTCTTTTCATGAATCCCCCCAGTGGCAACTCAAAACCTATGGGCACAACCTTACTAGGGAATCTTGTCATTCCCCCCATATATGGTCAAGTGGATAGGTATAAGATCCAAGCACCCGTGGATAGGTATAAGATCCAAGCACCCAGAGTGAGCGCACAAGAGGATACAACTGCCCATACAGGATACAATGTGATTCAGATGGGGGTAGCAGTTGGTGATGGTGTGCAGTGACATACATGAGGACTCAGTAGCACAGTGGAAAGTGGGCAGTTCAGTGCCTTATCTTTTGAGGAGTGTGTTGTTGGGGATTCCATTGTTGACACTAGCAATGAGGGGCATGAGGTAGCACCTCAACGGGATTGTGATCAGGAGTCACGACACTTGACAGGACAATTGAGAGTCAGTGAGGGCATGATCATGGCAGCCACTAGATGCATTGATGATACACACGCATTGGTGGTAGGATATTGTTGGAGAGCATCGATGGCACATTATAGTTCATATGGGTGACTTTCCATTGATGACTTTCATACTCTCAGGGAGAGAGTGACTATAATGAGGGTCAACTACCATCAGTTGTTGACTAATAGAGATTACCTATTGGAGGTTGGCGAGATGTATCACAGGGCCCTGAGGGAGCAAGAGTTTGAGGTGGACTGACTCACTCATGAGTTGGTGAGAACACGAGGATTCTTGGAAGGCACAAAGACAACCCTTGAAGAATTAGAGTCCGGATTAGAGGAGCTCCTTGAGGAGACTAGTCAAAGATCCACTATATCTATCTCGACAGAGAGTCAGATATATCTGTCAGTTACATTGCTAAAGGATATTGGAGGTTTGGTATAGGAGCACCAGTTCATGGGGGAGCATGAGGAGTACCTAGGATCACTGATGAGTATGGAGAAATATGATCTGGAGACGCAGGAGAATGTCCATGGGTCACAGGGACCACCCTTCACGAGGAGTTTTGAGATAGTTGGGCACACACATACACATGGGGATTCCAAAGATAGAGGTAGTAATGAGGACACTTCCACTTGTGTTCTAGGATTGGTTGACCTTCATCTAGAGGTTGACCCAGGAGTACACCCAGGATCCATCAGGTTGCAGGTATATACAGAAGATTACATGAGTATGTAGGGGCATACAATGATGAGTGGTAGTTCACAGGGACACGCAGAGGTGGACGCACTGGATTGCAGGGAGGAAAAGTACTTAGTGGAGCATGGAGATTCCTCTACCTTGCAACAATATGAAGATCTAGGAGATCACCTTCACAGTAGCAACAATTACATGAGTGATGATGGTTGGAGAGTGATTGACGATAAGTTTGTGGAGTTACCTATTGTTGTACCCGATGGTTGGAGTTTAGTGATGAGTATAGATGATTATTCACCATGGGTACCGGTGGACGAGATTTTGGCTAAGTCCTTGGAATTGACCAAAGCATATGATACATTCCAGTCCTACAAACAATTGCAGATATTTCTGTTAGCCTTTCCTGATACTTTCATCATTGATAACAACACAAGGGGAGATAGACAATGGCAGGTGACATGGAGAGTTGGTAGGCTGAGACCACCTGACAGGAGTGTCTTTATTGCATACAACAGGATAGGGGTGGATCATCAGAGAAAGATAGTTGAGGCCTTGGGTGTGATGGAGAGTATCTTTGGTCGTGGGATAGAGGACATCTCAGAGGTTGATATAGGTTCAGAGTCTCAACAGGATGAGGACGGGGAGCAGAGATGGATCGATGCTTCCAATGAGGTCAGTTGCTAGGATGTATGGTCATAGCAGGTAGTGTCAGATATATATGGTATGGCACCATTAGAATGTTGTGATGCAAGGTTTGGTGCTCTTCTAGAGCACATGGGAGTTTCAGAGACTTGCATGATTGATTCCTTCCATTGTTGGGGGAATTTGAGAACAGACCGAGATGAGGATGCCTTGTGGCAGGATGGATCTCCTTGGTGGAGGCTCAAATATATCAACAATTCATCTTCTTGGTTAGCAGGGGGGTTGGATTCTGTCAGAGAAGATAGTTGGGAGATGGGTTTAGGTGAGAGACTCCTTGATGTATGGATACTACATTTATTTGTTCCATTGGTTGGGGATCTTTAGGAGACTCATGGTGTTGATCTCTTACAGGACTATACTTCACAGGGAACTGCAGTTCGCATCAGGATTGGAGTGCTAGGTAGCCCAGAGTTTGAGGGAGTTGACATCAAAGTAGAGCAATTGCTTGAGGAGTTAACAGAGGATCTATTTCACATTATCATTCTACTCATCAGGAGCATTGGGGTGTCTTGCGTGATGAGCACTTGGAGTTGCCATGACTTGAGCAGAGTGTACTACATGTCACACAGGTGGATATGGGACCCCAATATCATATTGATTCAGTTATTGCTTGAGGAAAAACAATAGTTTAGCAGGGAGGACTGTAATGTCCCCATTTTTGGTTGTTGCTATGTTACAGAGAGGGATGCTTGCAAGAGTAGCCAGATGGGGTGTCAACGAGTTCATGAGATATTGAGGGGTTTTGTTGGGCCCGACTTGCATTGTTCATCATATTTCATCATCAGGATCCATTCCACACAACTTGGCTTTGGCTCCGTTGCATTCCGACGATTTCCATAATTTTGAGTTATTATGGGTCATATTTTAATTAAATTCACTAAGAAGGTCATATTGGGCATAATACTTAGAGAAACCTCTTAGTGTAATAGCTCATCGGAATCGGGAGGAAGAGCACTACAGGATAAGATGATGAGAATTGACTTTCAGTGGCCAGAGAAGCCATAAGGACGGATAAAGAACTTTTTAGAGGTAAAATGGTTAATTAAGAAATAAAGTGATTTAATTAAGAAATAATAAAATAAAGTAAAAGTCACTTGGAGAGAAGAGGTGAACATGGGGAATAAAAGAGAGATAGGGGTCTCTATTCTCTCATCATGTTGTTTATCATTTTGATGTCTGGCTTCTTGCTAGAGAGCCCATGCACTTGGGGGTTTTGAGGGTTTTGACTGAATCAACCCTAGAGATCAACTCGATGGTGAAAGATCCCACCTAACCTGGTCCAAGCTTGGTCACAGAGGTGAAAGATTACTCCCTCACCATTCTACATTAGCTATCATTCAGTTACAGGTGCAGTTGAGGAAGTAGGGCGCACTGCTGGTAGATTTCTACAGAGCTGGGGCACACTTTCTTGAGTGAGGAGTTCGTGGAGGTTGGTAGACTTCAGATATGAGAGAGATCTCTCTTTAGTGGTCTTAGTTATCCCCCAAGTGCCTCTTTGCATCAGTATTCGTGGGTATTCTTCAACCATTTCAATCTAGATTCCAGTGGGGCACATTTTCACTTCAAGAGGGCGCATTCTTCACATTGGATTTGGTGTTTTGGAGGGTGAGATCTCACCCAATATCTAGGAGGCTCACCGGGAGGTTTTCCTATCTCCCGATCTACAGTTTGGCACCATTTTCAGAGGGTATCTTCAGTGCTCTTAGTTATCCCCAAGGTGCCTCGTTGCATCAGTATTCGTGGGTATTTTTCAGCCATTTTAGTCTAGATTCTTGTGGGGCACATTTTCTCTTCAGGAGGGCGCATTATTCACATTGGATTTGGTGTTTTGGAGGG
Source organism: Picea glauca (assembly GCA_000966675.3). Taxonomy (NCBI): domain Eukaryota; kingdom Viridiplantae; phylum Streptophyta; class Pinopsida; order Pinales; family Pinaceae; genus Picea; species Picea glauca. The sequence continues at coordinate 589,478 of JZKD02S1889006.1, forward strand.
TGAGATCTCACCCAATAGCTAGGAGACTCACCGGGAGGTTTTCCTATCTCCCGATCTACAGTTTGGCACCATTTTCAAAGGGTTTGGAGGCCATCTTCTAGGAGGCTTAATTATTGGGTTGCTACAGCGAGTGAGGGCGCATTTGTCTTAGAGATATTGTTGTTGGGAGGTCTTCCAGTTGAGCTACAACTCAAAGACTACTCATATCTTCTTCCCATAACCAAATCTATCTTCTCACAGAGTCTTGTAGAGGTTTGAGGCCATCAGAGAGGAGGTCGTACTTTCCTTGGTCTATTCCCACCAGGAACTGTGCATTGAGCTAGAGGGGGCATCACCTACAACAGGGAGGAACAGTTGGACTTCAATGTATTCATCTTGGAAAGGATTTTGGAAGCCTATATCTTGATCTCTCCATTGTATCTTGGAGGCATTATCATCCATACACTCTATTCTCTTATATGTATTCCAAATCTGCTCCATTTTGTATGAGGTCAGCTACTATTATGAATAAAATCAGATCTGAGGTATTTGTGCTATTTACTTGAGTTGCTTCTATTGTATTTTGTTGTGTATATTTTATTGGCTACATTGTTGTATTTACTTGCTGCAAACACACAATAAAACCACCACCATAACTCCAACAAAACTCAAGAAGACAAAAATCTGCAAAGTGTTCGACAAAATACAAAAACCAGAAAACACATAAAACCTCAATGTTCCGATCAGATGTGGTTGGGAACTGTTGACCGCCCATTTAGCACCAGTGGTCAAATCATGTGCCATGAAGAGATGCATTGTCAGATGCTCATGTTGTCGAAGACTTTGGTTCTACAGGGCATGTTTGTCCCCAACACTTATTTTTGTAATTGGAATTTTCGCACCCCTGCGTGGGTTAATAATGTAATAGGTCTGCATGAGTCATGTCTAGGTCAGTTACCTTGGGATCAGTTCACTAGGAGAGTTCCTTTCACCGATGGTTCTTTATCCTCAGGTTATCAATTGGGCTTTTCAGCCTTATTGATTTCCCTTGAGTTTTTCCCTCACACTTGCAATAATTCCTTCAAAGTGGTGAACGACGTTCTAGTGGGCTTATGTTTTGGTAACTATTATGCGGAATCATTGTAAATGACCATGCAAGACATCTTAGAAAGTTTCGCGGAATTCCGTCGAGTCTAAGTTAATTTTTTTTAATTAATTAATTTTTAATTAAATTTCTCTAAGTTTGGAGGTTTAATTATTTAATTAATTAATTATTTTTGAGCAATAATTGTAAAAACTAGGTCCTTGGATTTTTGATAGGGTTATTTGTGCTCAAAAGAAATGGAATATCACCCCCTACATCCATGGACCAAGTTTCATCTCAGTTGGACAACTTTAGCCACGGGTTAGTCCACTCAGAGTGCCAGTTAGTCTAAAACAACAATTTTAATTGCTAAAGTCCAAACATGACAAAAATGTAAAATTGTGATAATGAATTTAGAGGATGTAATATGATGGAATAAAGGTTAGAGAGAGCCTCCTTAAGCATAACATAACCCTCCCAACCTTTTCCAACCTATTCTAACCCCTTTCCCACCTTCCACACTCAAAAGTTGTGCCCCCCTAGGGGGATTGACGTTTTTCTTTTTTATTAATTTTGTGACTTGAGTGTGGCCCCCTCTCTTGAGCTTTGGCTTTCCTTAACCCTCATAAATCACCCTAGGGTGATACCACACCTTATCCCTCATTAATTCCTTTCCATCTCTTGTGTTTCCCCCATGTGGTGCGCCCTCCAAGAGGAGTTACGCCCCCCTCCATCTAGAAACTCCACAAATGATTTTTTTTTAAATTATTTGAGACTTCTCACCTTCCTTGGCATCAATCCCAAGGCCTCCCACACCTCTTTGCTTGATCCCAACACCTCCTACATTTTTTTACACCCTAGATCTAGCTCTCAAACCCTAGATGGTGCGCCCTAGCCTTGAGATCTACTCATTTGCTTGGTGGTGGACACTTGGCTTAGATCCAAGAGAGGTAGGTTTGCCTCTCCAAGTATAAATAGATCTCCTTTCTCACTCCCATCTCACCATATCTTGAGCTATTGTTATGCTACTTGATTTTCCACTCTCTCTCTCTCTCTCTTTTCCATCCATTTTCATTTTCTTCTCTAGGGTTTTGGAGCAAGTATTTCTCCAAGATCCCTCTTCTTGAAGCTATAATAAAGGAAACTTTGGAGGATATTTTGGGAAGATCTACAAGTATTTTTGTTCTTGCAAACATATGAGGTATAAACTTTTCAATTTGATATGATGCATGTATGAATGGATCTTAGGTAAAATATTTTATTTAAGTAGGTTTTGCAAAGAGTATTCTTGTGAATCTATATATGTGGTTAGCTAGATAAGGTGTAAGTATTTCACTTATTAGTTTAACCCTCCATATTATCCACTGCATGCATGTTATTGTGTTGAGTTTTTGCAGGTTGAACCTCAAGGGTTTCATTAGATGTGCCTTGAGCAAAAGTCTATTCTTTGAGACTCACATACACTCCAAGCAAGTTTCTAGTATTGCTTCCTCTTCTTATATTTCTATCCAATCCATATTTCAGATAGCATAATATAGTCTTGTGGTCATCATAAACCAAATTTCTCATTAATTTTTTCAAGAAGAACTTTTCCCTTAAAAAGGCAAAGTTTATCTCCATTTGTGTAGTTGTGTGTAGACTTCCTAGCAAGGGAAACCTTGTTGGTTTTGCAAGTACCAGATCTGGTTGAGAGGAGTCTTGGCTGCCCAAAGACATCCACACAACACTAAAAGGCCCTCCAAAGGGGGTTTGGTAGCTATCTCTCAACCCTATTCCTCATTTTCTACATTTCCTGGCTTGTTTGCTTCCTTTTTCTTGCTTGTTAGTGACTCACACTACTAGGGGAGGAAAGCTACGACCTTCTCCCATGTGTGAGGCTTTGGGAAGGCTAGATCTAGTTCGTTTTGTTTTTTTTTTTTGTTTTTTTTGAGTTCTCTTAGAGCTAGGACGTGGGGTTTAGAAGGTGGAGGGCACCTTCTCAACCTAGGACGTGGGGTTGCTTGTTTTTTTTCTTGTTTATTCTCTATCTTCTTGCTTGCTTTTGTGTTTCTTGCTTCTATCTACATCATCAATATCTAACTTGAACAAGATAACTAATCACCTACCTACTTGGGAGAGGAAAACCCCAATAGGTAAGGCTAATATCCAATGTGTTATTGATCTAAGTGATTAATGTTTGGATGTACATGTTCTAGATATAGATCACACACCTAATAACTACCTAGCATAAGCCTATTGGGCTTCTTAATAAACTAAAGTAGATCTCATGCATGTTTAGTTGTTTCAAGTTATTTTCTCTATGCTCATGCTTAGATCTTAAATCTTGAATGTTTAAATGCTCTAGAAGTGGATGATTAATTTTCTCATTACATAGATCATTGATGTTATTTCCATGTGCTTAAATTAACTTGTTCCTAAGTGGTTAAGTAAGCAACATATTTCCTTCTTCTACACACTTAATGCTCTCATCCTTAATGCTCTCATACATGGTTTAAGTGTGGTTAATTTATTACTTGGAAAGTTGTCCTTGACCTCATTTGTTATTCTTTTTGCAAGCTATCTAATTGTGCATCTAGTGACTTGCGTTCACATAGCATATATGTGTTAATGCGTTTAAATTCATAAGCTTAAACAACACAACTTTAAGGCCAAAGTGAGTTTCGGCCAAGTCACCAAATCACTCATTAAAAGTGTCATAAAATTCTCAAAACACTCTAAACTACTCCTAAAAGTCTACCTAACTTATATAACAACTTAATAGACTACTTTAGGGTACCTTAGACCACCATATTCACCATATAAAATGGGGCTTGAGGAAAACGACAGAGGGTAGTGGCAGGGGACTGTCTCGTGGCACACCAGGTGTGTGTCCTCTCCGGGAAGTACTCTTGTTTTGGGTTGACTGGTTCTGCTAGGGTTGGCTTCGTTGCCATACTATCTTGAGCATCCAACAGTTATTTGGCAATAGGAGGAGGAGGCTTTGGTGAAAGCTAATTAAAACTTGATAAATCTTCAGAAAAGCCTAATAATTAAACCCTAGACCAAACCTAATAAAATACTCGGGGGTTTAATAATTAAGAGTGTGGATCATCTTTGATAACCTTAACAACATTTGTGCTAAGTCTTCTAAATCTTCTTAAGTTGTTATTGACCTTGCTCATGACGATAATGATGTGTTGATGATGATCTCATAAATGTGGTGATGTGATGTAATGCTTTAGTCTTTTGATATCTTGCACACATAAGAAATTAAACGTGGTTAGCTTTCTTTGTATGATTTGTATCCTAGCATTCTTTATTGTAAATAATTGTATATGGTATTCTTTCATTGGATTTATTTTTTTTGTAAACTTGTAAGTAACTTGTAATATTTTGTAAAGAACAACCCTTTAACATCGTTGACCCCTTGCCCAATTTCTAGGCATTAGTCTTAGTTGACCTAGGGAAAAGTCTTGCCTCACATGCTAACCCTTGCATATTGCATTGTTTCCTTAGCATCTTCGGATTAGAATCCCCCCTAACCTTAAAAAATTAAAATTAACTCCTAGAACCTAACTCTAATACATCTAATAACTAAGGTCTACCCCCTTTGGCTTCCCTAGGAGTAAGCCTAGACAGAAGAGGTTCCGGTCAAAGTGAGAGCGTGGGCTGTGAACCTAGGCATTGTGCCTCCAAGGACACACTAAGTGAGCCGGACTTAGCTCATGTTTTCAAGTGTGTATAAGGACGATAACATCTTATGTGTCGTTGTCAGGGACAAGTCATTTATCCTTGGTCCTAACGATTTAACTTAACTTTTTAAGAACTAAATAATAAAACCTTTTAGGCCTTAAATTTCTTTGAACTTGAGATTGGTTAGCTTTGTGTGATTCCTATCTAAGTGGCGACTCCATTGAAAAAATCTAGCAAGTATACTACTAGGAGCAATTATCAAGGAGTGTTTTATTCTTATCCTGAGCCTGAACATGTTTATAGAAGAAGATTAAACCGCTTAACTCCTAGGAGCCTACTTGAAAGTCTTAGGGAGGAAGCACTCAACGATATCCAATACTTGTTCCAAACTAATAATCAACCAAATGTTAATAATTCCATTAATAACCCTAACGTTCTAATGGCCACTTTTTTGAGTCCTTTGAACTTTGCAGCCATCCAGGGTTCCCCTCATGATGTTCCTGAGAAAGCTATTGATAAATTACCTATCTTCCATGGGAACAATGCTGTAAGTGTCAGTACTCACATCACGAGTTTCCATCGATGTGTTGACAAGTATTGTCGAGGTCATAATTAAGAAGATGTTAAGATGACCCTTTTCCTATATTCATTAGAAGGAAGCATTGTTGACTGGTTTGAAGATTTTCCTGCCAATAAGTTTAGCACCCTGAATGCAATATTGGACGAATTTAGAAAAAGATGGGGTGATCAGAAAGAACATAGGTTTCAGTTGGGTGCACTCACCACCATCCATAAAAAAGAAAATGAAACAGTGGTAGAGTTCAATGAAAAATTTAATAGCTTGGTGAAGAGCCTTCATCAAGATGTCAAGCCCCTTGTTGCTTCCATATTGATTTATTACATAGAAGCTTTTGAGGGAGAAATGAGATATGCCCTATGGGATAAAGACCCTCAAAACTTGCAGGCAGCACAAGAAACAACTTTGAGGATTGAACGAAATATGCTTGAAGCTAGGAAGTCAAATATTCCTGGTTTTACTAGAGGCACTTCTTCTCAGCCTCACGAGGAAAAGAAGAAAAACGTTGAAAATCAGAAACCCTCTAGTGATGGCATGAAAGAACTTACTCAGTTGATTAAACAAATGGAAATCAATCATGCCAATCAAGTCAAACAGATGGAAGCCAACCATGCCAATCAGATTAATGCTTTACAGAATAGATTGATCACCTTGGAGAGGTCTCATAGTAATAGACAACAACATAAGCCAAATGATAAGTGGCCAAGGAGACCTCCTCAAAATTATCAAAGGCCACCAAATCCCTTTGAAACCACCAACTTGGTATATCATCGCCCTATGCCTTATTGTAGACCTTGTGGTGAGTTTCATGAGGAATCAACATGTCTTGTTTTCCTTGAAGAGTGCAATAATGAGTATGAATACCAAGGAAATGAACAAGTAAACATGTGTAATGACATGTATTACGGTGACCACTATGATTGGATGGATGTTGATGATTATGGAAGTAATGGGAACTTTATGAGTGGAATTGTTGATAAAGCTACGTAAAAGTATGGGCCTAAGCCCACCCCTCAACAAGTTGCAGAAATGGCTAGGTTTAGAGGCATTACATACCAAAGGAAGGAAAACAAGAGTCAAGAAAAAGGTCAAACCAATACTCCCAAGGTATCTCCTCCTAAGTCTAAGGTGTCGATTAGTGCAGATTTAAATATAGACTTAGGTGGATGGTTGAGTAATATAAAGATGTTGGTGCCAGTATCAGAACTCATAAAGATTCCTTCAAAAAAGGAAAAGTTGCTTAAAGCCATAGATGAGCCACCTGTGAGTCTTGTTGAAAAACAAGTAGCCACATCTTACCAGAATGCACCAATGATTTTACAGAATTGGGATAGGAAGAATGAAAAGAATTTGCCTTTCTACCTTTCCTTACTTGTGAACGACAAAGTGTTACACAATTGCATGCTAGATTCAGGAGCTACTTCAAATGTTATTACTAAGAAGGTAATGGAACAATTGAAATTAAGAATATCAAGACCTTATCATAACATTTGTGCCTTGGACAGTCAAACTATAGAAGTGCGTGGATTGATTAAAGGTTTACAAGTATACTTAGCAACATTTTCGGACATCATGTTTGAAATGGATATCGTGGTAATTGATGTACCAGATGTTTGGGGAATGTTATTAAATATAAAAGCAACTGCAGACTTGGGTGGTAGGTTACAAATGGACCTATCTTATGCTACTCTCCCTACCCCAGATGGAAGTACTTTCAGGCTGAATAGGGAAGTGTATAGGAAGTATCATGTTGAATATCCCAAGAAGCCCAAAAATGAATTAAACTAGAATGATGAAGGTCTTGGTAACTATGCCATCTTGTCTAATTCCATTGTGCCTTTACAAGAAACAGTTAAAGATAATGAATTGGACAAGGTGTGGTACATGAACTTTGATGGTGCTTTTTCTAGAGAAGGAAAGGGTGCCATAATTGTGCTTCAGTCTCCAAGTGGTGAAGTGATGAAATTTTCTTATAGATTGGAGTTTGATGCAACTAATAATGTGGCTGAGTACGAAGCTTTACTCCTTGGTTTAGAAATTTGCAAAGATAGGGGAATCAAATGTCTAAATATCAAAGGGGATTCAGACTTGGTTATAGAACAGTTAAAGAGTAAGTTTGCTTGCAAGTATGAAAGATTAAAGGGATACATGAATGCAATTTGGAACCTAATGGATGAATTAGATGCTATAAACTTAATTGCAATTCCTAGAGAACAGAATGCAAAAGCCGATGCACTTGCAGTAGCAGCTTCCACACTACAGCTTCCAGACAGCTTGATAGATGAGAACATTTCAGTAGAAGTCATTATTAGACCCTTTGTCCCAAATAATATGGATCACTGGCAGATTTTTGATGATGACAAACATATGGTCAAGTTTTTGCTTCACATACATGAATTTTCAGACTTAGACATAAGTATGAAAGAGGAAGGTTGTAATTACACAGAAAATGATGATGAGGTAAAGGCCCCACCTAAACGAGTGGTTTCTTCAGAAAGGAATTTTGACAGACAAGATGGTCATAAGATAAAAGATGAATCAAAGAAAAAGCTATGTGATTACCTAGAAGTCAATATCGGAACTAATGAAGAACTAAGATTGATATAAGTAGGCAAGACTACCCCTATAGAAGAAAGGAATGAAACTGTTAAATTATTAAAGGAATATAGGGATGTCTTGGCCTTTGGTTATGATGAACTTAAAGTCTATAGGGAGGATGTGATTCAACATGTGATTCCTCTTAAGGAAGGTACTAATACCTTTAGACATAAGTTAAGATAGTTAAACCCAAAGTTATCTCCTCTTGTCCAACAGGAATTACAGAAAATGCTAGAAGCAGGTATTATTCAGCAGACTAGACATTCTTCTTGGTGTTCAAACTTGGTTGTTGCTAGGAGGAAGAATGGGAAAATTCATATCTGCATTGACTTCAGGAACTTGAACATTGCTTGCACAAAAGGCAACTATCCCCTTCCCAAGATGGAAACTTTACTTCAAAGAGTAACAGGATCAGAGATGATTTCCATGCTTGATGGTTCTTCAGGTTATAATCAGATCAGACATAAAGCTGAAGATAGACATAAGACGACTTTCACTACTCCATGGGGAACCTTTGAATATCTTAGAATGCCATTTGGTTTATCAAATGTTGGAGCTACTTTTCAAAGAGCTATGGACTATGCCTTCAGGGGGCTATTTGGAAAATTAATTGAAATATATCAGGATGATTTGACTGTATTTTCTAAGGATGGGAAAACTCATATTAACCACCTTAGGCAAGTTTTGGACAGATGTAGAGAGTTTGGAATTTCTCTAAATCCTGCTGAGTCAGTCTTTGGGGTGACTGAAGGAAAACTATTGGGCCACATAATTTCAAAAGAGGGGGTCAAGTTAGACCCAGAGAGAGTTGAGGCTATTAGCAAGGTGCCCTTGCCTGCATCAAAGAAAGCTCTCCAATCCTTCTTAGGACAAACCAATTTTGTCCATAGGTTCATTCCTAACTATGCTGAGATTATGAAACCTATATATAAGTTGCTTAAGAAGGATGTTAAATTTGAATGGAGTGAAGAAAGTAAGCAAGCTTTTAGATGTATTAAAACTGCCATATGTGAAGCTCTCGTCCTTATTAGCCCAAACTATAATAAAGACTTTCAGATTTTCTCCTTTGCTTCTGAAGACACTATTGTTGGTGTGTTGCTTCAGAAAAACGATCAAGGCCATGAACAACCCATTGCTTATATGAGTTGGGCCTTGCAAAATTCAGAGTTTAAGTATCCCATGTTTGAGAAACAGGCTTATGCCTTAGTAAAATCACTCAAACATTTCAGAGTCTTCATTGGATATTCCAAAGTGATTGGTTATGTTCCTAATCCTGCGGTTAA
>JZKD02S1889007.1:0-18156 GCA_000966675.3 Picea glauca
TTTTTAATTAATAAAATTTAATTAGCATATGAAAAAAAAACAATCATTTTCCTTTTAAAATTTTAATTCCCAAAGTAATTTGATTTTAATAAATTAATTGAATTTCTTACCCCCTTCTCATCACATGTTTAATTGTGATTATTATTTTTGACCACAAGTGTCACTTAGACCTATATTTTTAATTTCACTAGGTTGGGCAACATTTGTATTAGGGAAAAAATGTTTTTAAATATTACTTGCCATACCATTTATTCTAAGGTCGTCTAAGTTTATTCACTTTTCAATTAAAAACACAATGTGCCCTTTAGGATTCACTAGGTGCTTCAAGGGTGCCACTCACTTCCTTCTGTTTTCATTGCATGACATGCCCTTCATGACGCACTATGTGATCCAAGGTTTCAACTCGCCTCTTCCCATTTTCATTACGCAATGTACCCTTCAGGACGCACTATGTGCTCCAAGGGTGCCACTAGCCTCTTGACTGACTTGGTAGACATAAAAAACCCCTGGAGTCAATACTCTATCAGGTGATCTTGTGGGAGACTAAGGGAATCTAAGGAATAAGGCCATGCCTTATTGCACACACCTTAGAATCATCGTGAATGATTGTCGTAGTCTGCCCTCACGACATCATGGGTATGCATGAATTAGGTAATCGTTAACCTATAGTTCGAGCCATGACGAGAGTGCTAGTAGGTTGTGGCAGGGCTACTGTCCACACCTCTCCCTCAAAGTCTCTGGTTGTTGTGTGTGACCCCTCTACTCCACATGTGAGTTTGGTCGGCAAGCTATCGTCATCATGCATCATCAACAAATCATGTCAGCAATAATAATCAACCCTCATAACATCTAATCAGATGTACATATGTCATATCAAAAACAATCAAACCCCAATAGTACACTCCCCGACTCAATCCAAAGTCCAAGAGGTTTCATCGATGCCTCTGCATTCTCGAGGTCCAAAGTTCTTCACACTCAGGAGAACCTAGTCAATAGAACTTGTCTATGTAAACACACAAATTAACATATCATCATATCCGTAATGTCGCATAACCATAATCAAAAGACCAATAGAATAATAATCTGGATCACTTGCAAACAAGTGTCCTCAAATAATAAGTTTGCTTAGTTTGCACAAGAGTGGGATGTTACAAGAGTGAATAGTCATAGGGAAAAGTTGTGAAAGTGCACATTTATAAAAGTAAGACGCCAGGAAGACACCAAAGCATGTAGTTGTGAGTCGATTGTTTTTTGATTGATATCAATGGGAAAAGATAGAGTCCTTGGGTGAGACAGAGTAAAGAAAATAGAATATAATCTAGAGTTTCAAATGTTATACACATGGCCTATAGAAAGTATGACACAAAAATGTTGGACAATGTGATGGTGTGTTAGTGCGATAGTGTTAAAGTGCTATGGTGTGATAGTGCAACAGTGCCACAGTGTGACAATGAAACAATGCGATAGTGTGACAGTGGATAGTGTGATAGTGTGACATTGAATAGTGCGACCATGCGACAATGGACAATGAGACAATGGATAGAGTGACGGTGTGACAGTGCAACAATGTGAAAGTGCGATGGTGTGACAATGCGACAATGTCCTTGCCAGATTTTTGACTTGCGTCCTTCTGTACGACCTCTGCGCATGGTTTGTCATGCCTTCTTGTTGTGTCTCTTTTTACTGTGTTTGGAATGATAGAATCCCTGAGATCCCTTTGATCAGTTATCCTTATGGCCCTGGCATTCTCTTACTGTAGTCAACATTTTTATTGGTGTTCTGGTGATGCGACAGGCCTTTAACTTCAATCCATGTTTGTTTTCTTTTTTATATATCTGCTTTAATTTTAATGGTATAGCTGCGAGATTATATATAACTGCAATAGGTACATAGGAGTGTGATCCTTCCATGAATTATATAGGGAAATTCTTAAAGAACTATGCACAGATAATCTGGATCATGTTTCTTGTTGTTGACAACAATATATTGGACAACGATTTATATGTATGGTACAACGATTTTAATTTTCAGAGAATAAAAGATATTCAGAATGATTAATAATCAGAAACAATTTTATCCTTAATAGCACATTGATCGTTGACATCATGGGATAATGATAATTATTTGCCAATAGCTATGAATTTTATTATTCCTTATTCCTGGATTTTTATTGGCAATTAAACAATGATTTTATCGTTATTGGTGTGTTTGATTGGGAAATTTATATTTTCTACTACTACGTATTGAATAGCATTGACTTGGTGAATTTTACGATTTCATGAACCATGCTTTATATATTAACAACAATTATATCACTAGTAGCAAGTTAAATATTAATGGTGGACATAGAGCTATCTTCTTTACTTTCACAAACAAATTGGATACTTGCAGTGAATCTTTCTTCACCGTGATGAACACCACCATTGAGGAAGCCTTGAATTTCTGTAGTACTCACTTCTTTCCAGGTTGAATTAAACCAAGTGCACGCTAGGCTAAGTTGTTGGGATCGCAGTTTAGATAGCCACAAAAACAATGAAAAATTGTTGTTTGTTGGCCTCTGCATCTGCCTTCGAAGGGTGGACTGGTTGCAGTTTGAGTTCTCATGAATCTGTTGTAAATCAGTGGCCTAAGTTGCTGTAAATACCCGCCATCCTTACTAATAACAGTAACTGATACATAATCACTTAATCTCACAGAGATTCTCAATCCTGGAGCTTGACACATTTTTAATTTTTCGACTATATTGACCATTGCTTCCTTTCCCCCACTTTCCATGCGGCTAGGACGTTGACCCCGCATCTATCTATTTTGGCAGAACTTATAATGGTGATTTGTGATTGGATGGAGCATAAATTGAGGCGTTACTCTTTCTTCCAAATTCTGAATAGCCCTTCATTACCATAAGTGGAAGTGACTCTTATGGCAAGAGGTGTCATAATGGATGTAGTCAAGGTGGTGCGGTTCCTTTGTTGAATTCTGAAATCCCTGAGTAGCAGTGGCATCATTTTTATGCAACAATTAATGCTTATTAATGAATGATGTGGCTGCACCTGTAGTGCATTTAGCTAGCATACCCACCTTGTGGAATATTAACAAGACTATAATGGAGAAATTGTTAACCATATTAAATTGTTTTCGAAGTTTTGCTTTCGCTGAATTTGTTTTACATTTATTTTACATATAATTTTCGTTTATTACTTTACATTTTAAAATATGGTAAACTTGCATGTGGAGTCTTAATGACATTGTTAATCAGAAGACATAAAAGTTTTATCTTGACCTTATTTTCTTTTAAAAGGTTTTATCTAGGTGTCTCTTCATAAGTCAACAAGTTTACCTTTTTGTTTTCATTTATTTATTTTAAATAAATATGGTGACCAAAATCTAGTAAAAATGAAACAACTCTACTAGTTTAAATTTAGACTCATGCCATGTCAAGATTGAATCAAATAAATAAAAGGAAGAAACTATGTGTTTAGTAGCTGAGCAAGCTTTGTATGTCTTTCTACCTTAAGTTTGTCTTAAATATTTAGGTGCACCATATTAATAATATCATAAAAAATGGGAAGTGATCGGATAACTATTTGAGTCTTGGTTAGGTAGCTCTTATTTTCGTTGCGTCTTGAATTAATTGATAGTTGTACTACGTTATGAATAAAGGAGAAGCATGTTTGATTATGTATTTATTCTCTTAGCACTCTTAAAACAAGCAGGTTACTCTTGCACCTTTAAGAGATGCGAAAGTATGAGGGAATGGTATGGTTATAATGGAATGTATGCACCATGAAATTATAGGGGGTGAGACTGATTATGTGATTGATTACCTTGTTCCATGATTTAGTGATATTTATTTGCATCATGATATGTAGGGAAGGTCATGGCAATAGTTACTTATTCTACCACTAAAAAAAATGTTAGCTACAGTTGAATTTAACGAATGATTAATTCCGCACCTTGAAGTAAAGTAGATGACTACCCTTGCATCTTGATTTAAAATAAAGTTGATCACATTGTGCACGAACTTATATCATTTTATGATTGACTTAGTAATCAAATTCTCTTGCACCGTGAAATTCATGTGATATGTGTGGATTCATAGAACATTATCGCACAACGATCGTCATTGATGTTTGTTGGTTTAGCATTTTTAGTTTTGGTCTTTATGGTGTTAGTGGGATGTAGACACCTCCTTGTTCCTCAGAACAATTGCTAGCCCTGAGACGTTAAATGGTCAAAATCGATGGGAACCTGGGCTTGACCGTTGCTTATGTGTCCTGGAGGTCCTAACCTTGCAGGGTAGGATGGGCGGGTAGTCAGTCCTATTTAGTCGTCGTTCATTGCTTCTAGATGCTTGATGTGCGACTTAGATCTTCATGTTGTTATTGTCATTGCAAGCATCATGTTCGTCATCATGATGCGATGCAGAGTGTAATGTCTTTGTTACCCTTGTACACACACACACAAAAACAATTATTGCACTTGTTATGAGAGGTTGATGTCGTGACGAATGGGAGGTCGTTACATATGGTATCAGAGAGAGGTTAAACATGCGACTTGGGATCGCTATATCTTTCGTTGATATGAAAGATTGATTATACTGTTGCTGATCGAGTTGACTTGTGTACATGCAGGTAATCATGGTTAGAGGACGCCATGGAGGCAAATGGTGGGATGCTAGCGGAGGGGGTGCAACACCTCCAGTAGCATCCACGCCTGAGGGAGCTCACCCCCAGGGAGACGTGCAGGTTGTCGGGCAGGACCAGATAACAGTTGGTGATGTGGTCAGAATGATGAGATATTTTCAGTGCATGTTCGAGGCACTGATCAGCCGTTTGGACAGAGATGAGGGCAGAGCACCGGTACCCGCTGAGGTTCCACCACGTGCTACGGTTGGTACTGGTAGCATTCACTGTGAACTCGAGAAGGTCGAATTTCCCAAGTTCTTTGATTCCCTGGATGACGCAGCCGTCGAGGCATGGTTGGAGAACATGGCGATGTGCTTCGCACTTCGTAATTATACCTCCAACATGAAGGTCCACATGGTGGTCTTTCAACTAAAAGGTGGCGCTCTTCTATGGTGGAAGACGCTCCTACCGTAGCTAAACATGGTTGTCGAAGAGTTCAACGCCTTACGACAGAGAGGTCATATGGTGCCTAAGTACGAGGCCCATTTTATGGAGCTGCTCTGGTATGCTCCACACCTTAACATGGAAAAACTTAAGGTCAACAGGTTCGTGTTCAGCCTTAACGACAACCTACATGCAAAGGTTAGGATTTTGATGCCTCAAACCTTGCATGATGTCATTCAGAATGCCCTCATAGTAGAGGAGGAGCTTATCAGTGGGGGTCAGACTAGGACTCTAGCGAGACCAATGGGGTAGGTTTCATTTGGAGCATAGCAACATCAGACACCAGCCAAACATACACCGGGATATCGTGGCTTCTAGATGGGATCCACTTTCACTACACCCCGATGACCGACGCCTTAGCAGCGGACACCTTATTGGGGACCACATCATCAACAACAATGTTGCCTGCAATAGCAGCAGTTTAGGCCTATTCAGCAGAACAAACCAGGGTTCCAAGCTGGTGGGCTGTCATTTTCTACTTCGGGTACCAGGACTACTGGGCCGAAGAAGGGGTGTTGGATGTGTGGGGAGCCACACTACCAGCGTGTCTGCCCGGTGGAGAGGACCAGAGCGTCCAGATCAGCTGGACCCATTACCGTGGGAGATATGGGCAAGGGCCATTGGATTCATGCAGTGGTGAATAACCGCCAGGCATAGCATCAGTCGACTGTGCTCAAGACGACATGTACCATCGCTGACCAGACCCTTAGTATTTTGATAGATCCCGGTGCTACCGAGAGTTTCATTTCTGGTTCAACGCTAAAAAGGATTAAGGTAAAGGTAGTTGAACAGGACGCGTTTAGCTTCGTGGATATGGCTTCGGGAGCCAATCAGAAGGTTGGAGGAAAGGATACAGGCTGTGTCCTTAACCTAGGAGAGTTTGTCACAAGGGCCAACCTGTACGTCATGATCTAAGGATCTTATGATGTCGTGATTGGTATGGACTGGTTGGAATCACATGAGGTGATACTAAACTGTAAGACAAAATGGTTGAGCTTGGTTGATGACAAGGGACAGAGGCATGCGATTGTAGGACAGAACCATGGAGTTTCCCTGAGGTTCTTCTCTTCCTTATAGCTACAGAAGAGTATAAGCAAGGGTTGCAAGCTTTATGTGATCATTGCATTAAATGAGAAGGGAGTAGTGAACGGTCTAGAACACCTTCCGGTGGTGAAGGAGTTTGCAGACGTATTTCTAGAGGAGTTACCTAGGATGCCACCAGAGAGGGAATTGGAGTTTACCATAGACCTAAAACCGGGGACTGAACCGATAGCAAGAATGCCTTATCGGATGTCGACCCCTGAGTTACAAGAGTTGAAAATGCAATTGAAGGATTTTCTGGACCTGGGACTGATACGTCCTAGCGTATCACTGTGGGGTGCACCTGTTATTTTCATACAAAAGAAGGATGGATCGTGGAGGCTTTGCATTGAATACCATCAACTAAACAAGGCCACAATCAAGAATCAATATCCATTGCCGAGAATTGATGATCTGTTTGATCAAATGAAGGGTGCGACGGTGTTCTCCAAGATCGATTTTCGATTAGGGTATCACCAGTTGCAGATCAAGGAGGATGATGTCCCTAAGACCGCCTTTAAAATGAGGTTGGGACATTACGATTTTACTATTTTATCGTTTGGACTGACAAACGCCCCAGGGGTATTTATGACTTTGATGAATGGGGTGTTCCGTGAGTACTTGGACAAGTTTGTCCAAGTATTCATTGACAATATTTTGATTTACTCTCGGACGATGGAGGATTATGACGAGCACTTGCACTTGGTACTACAGTGTCTGCGAGAGCACAAATTGTATGGGAAGTTGTCCAAATGCTCTTTTTATCAATCAAAGATTCACTACTAAGGGCATGTCATCTCCAGCGAAGGCATCGCCATGGATCCAGCCAAGGTCGAGGATATTATGGAAAGGCCTGCGCCTACGAATGTCCCGGAAGTGCGTAGATTCATGGGTTTAGCAAGATACTATTGACGGTTCGTCAAGGGATTTTTGAAGATAGCAAATCTGATCACGGAGTTGTAGAAGAAGAACTAGAAGTTTGTTTGGACCAAGAAATGCACAGAAGCATTTCATAGGCTCAAGGAATTGTTGACAACTGCACCAATACTTGGATGCGGATTTCTTGGTATGCACTGATGCATCCAAGGAAGGCTTAGGCGGAGTCTTGATACAAGATAGACGAGTGATTACTTACATTTCAAAGAAACTTAGAAGGCATGAGGAGAACTATGTGATGCACGATTTCGAGTTGTTAGCCATTGTATATGCCTTGAAGGCTTGGAGACACTACCTTGTTGGACGAAAATTTGAACTAAAGATAGATCATTGTGGACTACAACACATATTTACGTAAAGTGACCTGAACGCCCGACAATGACGTTGGTCAGAATTGCTTAGTCAGTACGATTTTGAGATTACTTACATAAAAGGGACAGTGAACAGGGTGGCAGATGCATTGAGTCGGAGACCATGCATCTTTTCAGTGTTTCCTCTTTAGACGAATCTACGTGAAAAGATTCTAACTTTACAGCATGACGATGACTGGTACAAAGAGGTCGAGGGTTTTATCGGACAAAACACAATGATGGTACCATGATTTGAGGGATTTTTATTTGATAGCGATGGTTTATTGAGGTTTAAAGGTCAGATTTACTTGTCGCCAAATGACGAGTTGAGGATGTTGATCCTAAACGAGGCTCATAGAGCAGTGTACATGGCTCACTCGGGAGTCATGAAGATGAGGGAAAACCTTTAACCCTTATTCTTCTGGAAGGGAATGAAGGCAGACATAGTCAACTATGTGGCCAGATGTCTAGAATGTCAGTAGGTAAAGGATGAACATAGACACCCAACATGATTTCTACAAACACATGCCATTTCGGAATTGAAATAGGAGGTTATTTCGATGGATGTTGTTGTTGGATTGCCACTGACGATAAGGAGACATGAATCGATTTTCGTAGTAGTAGACACTCTGACAAAGATTTCTCACTTTAGTCCTGTGCGTACGACGTATTAGGCACTCGACATAGCTAGATTTTTCATCAGTGAGATTGTGAGGCTACCTGGCATGCCTAAGAGTATTATATCCCATTAAGGATTGGTGTTTACTGGATGATTTTGGACGAGTTTCCAAGAGGCCTTGGGAACCCAGCTTAACTTTAGTATGGCGTATCACCCGAAAACTGACAGGAAAACTGAACAAACGAACCAAACCTTGGAGGACATGTTGTGCATGTACGTGATGGACCAACAAAAGCATTGGGAAGAATTCTTGCCAATAGTAGAGTTCACTTACAACAACAGTTACTAGAGCACCATTAAAATGGTGCTTTTCGAGTTTCTTTATGGTTGATCATGTCAGATGACTTTGAGTTGGGATCGGCTCAAGGATAGGGTCCTTGTGGGACCCGAAGCAATCCAAGAAATGGAAGAGCAAATACAGACAATAAGACAAAGGATTAAAGAAGTGCAGGATCGACAGAAGAGTTATGCCGATGCGCACCGTGTCGACTGTAGTTATGAGGTTGGCGATCGAGTATTCTTGCGGGTTAAACCGCACAAGAATTCGATCAAGTTTGGGAAGGGAGATAAAATCTCTCCTAGGTTCATGGGACCTTTCGAGATTGTGGAGAGAAAGGGGCCCGTGGCCTATCGACTAGCTTTGCCTGATTCTTTGAGGTGTATGCACGATGTTTTTCATGTATTTGTTTTGAGACATTATATTACTTATCCTACACATGTTATTGACATGAGTTCCTTGCATGTATCGGATGAGGGAGCGCTCATGGCTGAGCCACTCCACATCTTGGATCATCACGTTCGACAGCTACGATGTCGAATGCTAGATCAGGTCAAGGTCCAGTGGGAAAATTATAGTCTGCACTCGACGACCTGGGAGGATGCATATGATATGTGCCAACAGTTTCCATTTTTGTTTGATAGATAGACATATGATACTGTGATACATTTTACTTCAGCATTTATACTATGAAACTTCAGTATGAAGTTTAGACCAAGAGGGGGTGTATGTAACATCCCTCTCTGGCGCACTGAGTGAACTTATTCTTTGAGGACACTTGCTCGCAAGTGATCTGGATTATTATGCTATTAAAACTCTTGATTTTAATTATGAGGCATTATGGGTTGATGATATGTTGTTTTACTACATTAACATAGATAGGTTCTATTGACTCGGTTTTACTGAGTGTGCAGGGTTTTGGAACTTGAGGATGCAGAGGCATCGATGGAACCCCTTGGACTCCGGATCGAGTCAGGGAGTGTGCTATTGGGGTTTGATTGTTTTACTGTGATATTAGTACATTTGATTAGATGATATGATGTGGATATGTTCTGACATGATTTTTTGATGATGTAGGCTGACGATAGCTTGTCGACCAGACTCACATATGGAGTAAAGGGGTCACACACGATTACCAGAGAGGTTGAGGGAGAGGTGTGGACAATAGCCCTGCCAGATCCTACTAGCACTCCTGCCGTGGCTCGAACTGTAGGTTAATGATTACCTAGTCCGAGAGGACTCACGATGCCATGAGGGGAGACTGCGATAGTCACTCACGACGATTCTAAGGGGCATGCAATAAGGCAGGGGCCATATTCCTTAAAATCCTTTACTCTCCCACAAGTTCACATAGTGGAGTGTTGACTCCAGGGGTTATTGATGTCTACCAATCAGTCAAGAGACGAGTGGCACCCTTGGAGCACATAGTGCATCTTGAATGGCACGTTGCATTGATGATTATAGAGGGATGAACCTAGATGGCCCTAAGACAAATAACATGTTAAAAATATTTTAAAACAGTTTCCCTAATTAATTGTCGCCCAGTACAAAATCTAAGTACTAAGCCTAAGATTTTGCTAGGGGTAAAATTTTGTCTACCTTTAAAAATATATATATATAATAAAATAAAAAAAATTAAAAACATACAATAAAATAAAATAAAAAAAACCACTTAAGTAATAATTATGGTCTTCATAAAATTTTGTAACATGAAGGGAGTAAGAAATTAAATTATTCATAAGAAATAAAATCTGTGGATAATTTAAAAGATACTAAATTAATGATAAAAGGGAAAAGGGGTTATATTCCACACCTGTCTTGTTGAGTTCTAAGTAAAAGGGGAAAGAGGAAAAATCAAAAATAGGAAACTAGGGAAAGGAGGTAACATAAAAAGGAAAAAGGGGAACTTAAGGGGAAAAGCGGGAAGTCAACTTAGTAAAGAATCCACATTTAAGAGCTTTCTAATTTTAAACTGAATTAGCAATTTCATAATAGGGAAAGCCTTTAAACCCTGTAAGGGAATCTAGGGACACCTAGGAGTGATTCTACGAGTAACTCTAGGTGGGTGAGGGAATTAAATATATTTACTTAATTAAAGAAATTAAATTATGGAGGAATGTAAGGGATGGGGGACACTTGTACGGAAAGGAAATTTTAGGAAATTATTTCTAAAACTTTAATTAAATTAGATCTTAGGAAAGAAACGAAGTTCGAAACTCTATAAAATAAAGGAAGGAGAAAGATGAAGGATCATCTTCTGTTGGCGTAATATTATGCTACAAAAATATCAACTTGACTGATGTACTTGTGGGGAGTTGGGATACCCATCTCTGAGAGGAGTGGTATCTCGGCCTTGCGAGGTGAGCTAGGAGCTAGACGAGATCTCTGGATAGTGTGTGTGGCCCCTTTACAACTCGGGGGGCTAAGGGGGAAGAAGATTATCCCTAGCATTGGCTGGGAGGTACCGGTGAGGTATCGATGGTCGATGAGCGGGATTTGTACGGAGCACGGGACGTCATATGAAGCAGGTTAACAGGCAATGGTACGCTCTTTTATTTTGTAAAGTAGAATGCATTAGGACTTATGCTTGGATCTGCCCATTGGTTTGTAATAGGATTGGTTGTTTAGAATGATAGCGGACCCCTTTTACTTAGCCTAGCTCATTGTTTGGTTGATTGATTTCCTGTGGCCTTCATCCCCACATGACTTGACAGCCCTGTGGTGTTTGACTGTGACCCATGCGATTGTCGTTTTTCGTCCCTAGCTCATCAGTGCTCGCTTGAGCAGTCGGCTAGGATCCTGATCTAAAGTCGTCGCCTTAGTGTTAAAATACCTATGGATCTCAATGCCCTGCTTTTATGTGGGAGGATGGTGATGTGAAGGAGAACCTTTCAGCCGCCTATCTCTGTGGATGTCCTTGCTAGATTTGTGACTTGCTTCCTTCTGTACGACCTCTGCGCATGGTTTGTCATGCCTTCTTATTGTGTCTCTTTTTACTCTACCTGGACTGATAGAATCCCTGTGATCCCCTCGATCAGTTATCCTTATGGCCCTGGCATTCTCTTACTGTATTCAGCATTTTTATTGGTGTTCTAGTGATGTGACGAGCCTTTAACTTCAATCCACGTTTGTTTTCTTTTTTATATATCTGCTTTAATTTTAATGTTATAGCTGTGAGATTACATATCACTGCAATAGGTACGTAGGCATGTGATCCTTCCATGAATTATATAGGGAAATTATTAAATCACTATGCACAGAGAATCTGGATTGTGTTTCTTGTTATTGACAACAATATATTGGAAAACGATTTATATGTATGGTACAATGATTTTAATTTTCAGAGAATAAAAGATATTTAGAATGATTAACAGTCAGAAACAATTTTATCCTTGATATCATATTGATCGTTGACATCATGGGATAATGATAATTATTTGCCAATAGCTATGAATTTTATTATTCCTTATTCGTGGATTTTTATTGGCAATTAAACAACGATTTTATCCTTACTAGTGCGTCTGATTGGTAAATTTATATTTTTCTACTACTGCATATTGAATAGCATTGATTTGGTGAATTTTACGATTTCATGAACCATGCTTTATATATCAACAACAATTATATCACTAGTAGCAAGTTAAATATTAATGGTGGATAGAGAGATATCTTCTTTACTTTCACAAACAAATTGGATAGTTGCAGCGAATCTTTCTTCACTATGATGAACACCATCATTGAGGCAGCCTTGAATTTCTGTAGTACTCTCACGTCTTTCTAGGTGAGATGACGCTCAATGAATTCCTCTGAAAGTTACCTCTCTTTCATTGCTTCTAGATGCTTGATGTGCAACTTATATCGCCATGTTGTTGTCATCGTTGCAAGTGTCATGTTCGTCATCATGATAAAATGTAGAGTGTAATGTCTTTGTTACCCTTGTACACACACACAAAAAAAATAAATTATTGCACTTGTTATGAGAGGTTGATGTCATGACGAATGGGAGGTCATTACATATGGTATCACAGCGATGTTCAGCCTGTGACTTGGGATCGCTATGGCTTTCGTTGATATGAAAGATTGATTATATTGTTACTGATTGAGTTGACTTGTGTGCTTGTAGGTAATCATGGTTAGAGGATGCCATGGAGGCAAATGACGGGATGCTAGGGGAGGGGGCACGATGCCTCTAGTAGCATTCATGCCTGAGGGAGCTCACCCCCAGGGAGACGAGCAGGTTGTCGGGCAGGAGCAGATAGCAGTTTGTGATGTGGTCGGAATGATGAGATATTTTCAGTGCATATCCGAGGAACTGATCAGCCGTTTGGACAGAGATGAGGCCAGAGTGCTGATACCCACTGAGGTTCCACCGCATGCTTTGGTCGGTACTGGTAGCATTCACCGTGAACTCAAGAAGGTCAAATTTCCCAAGTTCTTTGGTGCCCCAGACGACGTAGCCGTTGAGGCATGGTTGGAGAACATGGCGATGTGCTTTGCACTTCGCAATTATACCTCCAACATGAAGGTACGCATGGTGGTATTTCAACTGAAAGGGAGTTCTCTTCTATGGTGGAAGATGCTCCTACCATAACTAAACATGGCCGTCGAGGACTTGTCATGGGAACTGTTCAAAGAACGGTTCCAGGAGAGGTATCTTTCAAAGGAATTCATTGAGCATCACCTCAATGAGTTCAATGCCTTATGACAGGGAGGTCGTACAGTGCCTAAGTTTGAGGCCCATTTTATGGAGTTGCTCTGGTATTCTCCGCATCTTAACATGAAAAAACGTAAGGTCAACAGGATCGTGTTCGGCCTTAATGGAAGCCTACGTGCAAAGGTTAGGATTTTGATGCCTCAAACCTTGCATGATGTCATTCAGAAGGCCCTCATAGCAGAGGAGGAGCTTATCAGTGGGGGTCAGACCAGGACTCCAGTGAGACCAATGGGGCAGGTTTCATCTGGAGCGTAGCAGCATTAGACAAGAGCCAAAGATACGTCAGGATAACGTGGCTTCCAGATGGGATCCACTTTCACTACACCTCGAAGATTGACGCATCAGCAGCGGACACCTTATCAGGGACAACAGCATCAGCAGCAGCGCTGCCCACAGTAGGAGTAGTTTAGCCCTGTTCAGCAGAACAGACCGGGGTTCTAGGCTGGTGGGCCATCATTTTCTACTTCGGGTACCAGGACTACTAGGTCGAAGAAGGGTTTTTGGACGTGTGGGGAGCCACACTACTAGCACGATTTCCCGGTGGAGAGGACCAAAGAGTTCGTATCAGCTGGACCCACTACCGTCGGAGATATGGGCAAGGCCCATCGGATTCATGCAGCGGTGAATAACTACTAGGCAGAGCATCATTTGACTGTGCTCGAGACGACAGGTACCGTCACTGACCAAACCCTTAGTATTTTGATAGATCCCAGTGCTACCGAGAGTTTCATTTCTGGGGCATTGCTAAAAAGGATTAAAGTAAAGGGAATTGAACAGGATGAGTTTAGCTTCATGGAGATGGCTTCGGGAGCCAATGAAAAGGTTTGAGGAAAGGTTACGGGCTGTGTCCTTACCCTAGGAGAATTTGTCACAAGGGCCAACCTGTACGTCATGATCTTAGGATCTTATGACGTTTTGATTGGTATGGACTGGTTGGAATCGCATGAGACAATACTCAACTGTAAGGCAAAACGATTGAGCTTGGTCAATGATGAGGGACAGAGACATGTGATTGTAGGATGAAACTAGGGAGTTTCCCTGAGGTTCATCTCTTCCTTACAGCTACAAAAGAGTATGTGCAATGGGTGCAAGATTTATGTGATCCTTGTGTTAAATGAGAAGGGAGTAGCGGAAGGTCTAGAACACCTTCCGGTGCTGAAGGAGTTTGCGGACGTATTTCCAGAGGAGTTACCTGGGATGTCGTCAGAGAGGGAATTGGATTTTACCATAGACCTAAAACTGGGGACCGAACCAATAGCAGGAACACCTTATCGGATGTCGACCTCAGAGTTACAAGAGTTGAAAATGCAACTGAAGGATTTGCTGGACTTGGGATTGATACGTCCCAGCGTGTCACCGTGGGGTGCACTTGTTATTTTCATACGAAAGAGGGACAGATCGTGGAGGCTTTGCATTGACTACCGTCAACTGAACAAGGCCACGATCAAGAATCAATATCCATTGCCGAGAATTGATGAACTGTTCGATCAAATGAAGGGTGCAACGGTGTTCTCCAAGATCGATTTGCGATTAGGGTATCACTAGTTGCGGATGAAGGAGGATGACGTCCCTAAGACTTCCTTTAAAAAAAGGTTGGGACATTATGAGTTTATTGTTTTACCATTTGGACTAACAAACGCCCCAGGGGTATTTATGCGTTTGATGAACGGGGTGTTCC
This sequence comes from Picea glauca, assembly GCA_000966675.3. Taxonomy (NCBI): domain Eukaryota; kingdom Viridiplantae; phylum Streptophyta; class Pinopsida; order Pinales; family Pinaceae; genus Picea; species Picea glauca. The sequence continues at coordinate 14,844 of JZKD02S1889007.1, forward strand.
ACGAGTACTTGGACAAGTTCATCCAATTATTCATTGACAATATTTTGATTTACTCTCGAACGACGGAGGATCATGATGAGAACTTGCGCTTGGTACTATAGTGTCTGCGAGAGCACAAATTGTATGAGAAGTTTTCCAAATGCTCTTTTTATCAATCGAAGATTACTACTTAGGGCATGTCATCTCCGGAGAAGGCATCACTATGGATCCAACCAAGTTTGAGGCTATTATGGAATGGCCTGCACCTACGAATGTCCCGGAAGTGCGTAGCTTCATGGGTTTAGCAAGATACTATCGACGGTTCGTCAAGGAATTTTCAAAGATAGAAAATCCGATCACGGAGTTGCAGAAGAAGAACCAGAAGTTTGTTTGGACCAAGAAATGCATGGAAGCGTTTCGGAGGCTCAAGGAATTGCTGACAACTGCACCGATACTAAAGGTCCCTGACATGGACGCGGATTTTTTGGTATGCACTGACGCATCCAAGGAAGGCTTAGGTAGATTCTTGATGCAAGATAGACGAGTGATTTCTTACATTTCGAGGAAACTTAGAAGGCATGAGGAGAACTACGCGACGCATGATTTGGATTTGTTAGCCATCATATATGCCTTGAAGGATTGGAGACACTACCTTGTTGGACAAAAATTTGAACTGAAGACTGATCATTGTGGACTACAACACATATTTACGTAAAGTGACCTGAACGTATGACAATGACATTGGTTGGAATTTCTTAGTGAGTACGATTTCAAGATTACTTACAAAAAAGGGACAGTGAATAGGGTGGCAGATGCATTGAGTCAGAGACCACGCATCTTTTCAATGTTGCCTCTTTAGACGAATCTACATGAAAAGATTCTAACTTTACAGCATGACGATGACTGGTACAAAGAGGTCGAGGGTTTTATCGGACAAAACACAATGATGGTACCATGATTTGAGGGATTTTCATTTGATAGCGATAATTTATTGAGGTTTAAATGTCAGATTTACATGCCGCCAAATGACGAGTTGAGGATGTTGATCCTAAATGAGGCTCATAGAGCAGTGTACATGGCTCATCTAGGAGTCAGGAAGATGAGGGTAGACCTTAAACCTTTATTCTTCTGGAAGGGAATGAAGGCAGACATAGTCAACTATGTGGCCAGATGTCTAAAATGTCAGTAGGTAAAGGCTGAACATAGACACCCAGCAGGATTGCTACAACCACATGCCATTCCAGAATCAAAATGGGAGGTTATATTGATGGATTTTATTGTTGGATTGCCACTGACGGCAAGGAGACATGACTCAATTTTCGTAGTAGTAGACACTCTGACGAAGAGTGCTCACTTTATTCCTGTGTGTACGACGTATCAGGCACCCGACATAGCTAGAGTTTTCATCAGTGAGATTGTGAGGCTGCATGGCATGCCTAAGAGGATTATATCCAATTAAGGATCGATGTTTACTGAATGATTTTGGACGAGTTTCCAAGAGGCCTTGGGAACCCAACTTAACTTTAGTATGGCGTATCACCCAGAAACTGACGGGCATACCGAACGAATGAACCAAACCTTCGAGGACATGTTGTGCATATACGTGATGGACCAACAAAAGCGTTGGGAAGAATTCTTGCCAGTAGTAGAGTTCACTTACAACAACAGTTACCAGAGAACCATTAAAATGGCGCCTTTCGAGTTTCTTTATGGGCGATCGTGTCGGACGCCTTTGAGTTGGGATCGGCTCGAGGATAGGGTCCTGGTGGGACCCGAAGCAATACAAGAAATGGAAGAGCAAATGCAGACAATAAGACAAAGGATTAAAGAAGAGTAGGATCGACAGAAGAGTTATGCCGATGTGCACTGTGTTTAATGTAGTTACGAGGTCGACGATCAAGTATTCTTGCAGGTTAAACCGCACAAGTGTTCGATCAAGTTTGGGAAGGGAGCTAAACTCTCTCCTAGGTTCATGGGACCTTTCGAGATTGTGGAGAGAAAGGGGCCCGTGGCCTATTAACTAGCCTTGCATAATTCTTTGAGGTGTATGCACGATGTTTTTCATGTATCTGTTTTGAGACATTATATTAGTGACTCTACACATGTTATTAACATGAGTTCCTTGCAGGTATCAGACGAGGGAGCGTTCATGGCTGATCCGGTCCGCATCTTGGATCATCATGTTCGACAGCTACGTCGTCGAACGGTAGATCAGGTCAAGGTCTAGTGGGACAATTATAATCCGCACTCGGCGACCTGGGAGGATGCATATGATATGTGCCAGCAGTTTCCATTTTTGTTTGATAGATAGACATATGATACTGTGATACATTTTACTTCGGCATTTATACTGTGAAACTTCGGGACAAAGTTTAGACCAAGAGGGGGTGTATGTAACATCCCTCTCTAGCACACTGAGTGAACTTATTCTTTGAGGACACTTGCTCGCAAGTGATCCGGATTATTATGCTATTAAAACTCTTGATTTTAATTATGAGGCGTTATGGGTTGATGATATGTTGTTTTACTACATTGACATAGACAGGTGCTATTAGCTCAGTTTTATTGAGTGTGTAGGGTTTTGGACCTTGAGGATGTAGAGGCATCGATGGAACCCCTTGGACTCCAGATCGATTCAGGGAGTGTGCCATTGGGGTTTGATTGTTTTATTGCGATATTAGTACATCTGATTAGATGATATGATGTGCATATGTTTTGACATGATTTGTTGATGATGCAAGCTAACTATAGCTTGCCGACAAGACTCACATATGGAGTAAAGGGGTCACACATGACTACTAGAGAGGTTGAGGGAGAGGTGTGGAGAGCAGCCTTGCCACAACCTACTAGCACTCCCACCGTGGCTCGAACTATAGGTTAACGATTACCTAGTTCGAGAGGACCCACGATGCCATGAGAGCAGACTGCGACAGTCGCTCACGATGATTCTAAGGGGCACGCAATAAGGCGGGGGCCTTATTCCTTAGAAGCCTTTAGTCTTCCACAAGTTCACTTGGTGGAGTGTTGACTCCAAGGGTTATTGATGTCTACCAATCAGTCAAGAGGTGAGTGGCACCCTTGGAGCACGTAGTGCGTCCTGAAGGGCACGTCGCGTAAAGGAACATATGAGGCGAGTGGCACCCTTGGAGCACCTAGTGCGTCCTGAAGGACACGTCACATTGATGATGATAGAGGGATGAACCTAGATGGCCCTAAGATAAATAACATGTTAACAAGACTTTAAAACAATTTCCCTAATTAAATGTCACCCACTACAAAATCTAAGTACTAAGCCTAAGATTTTGCTAGGGGTAAAATTTTGTCTACCTTTAAA
>JZKD02S1889007.1:18206-28492 GCA_000966675.3 Picea glauca
AGAGGGAATTAATTATTTTATCATTGATAATTTAAAAGATACTAAATTAATGATAAAAGGGAAAAGGGGTTATATTCCACACCTGCCTTTTTGAGTTCTAAGTAAAAGGGGAAAGTGGAAAAATCAAAACTAGGAAACTAGGGAAAGGAGGTAACATAAAAAGGAAAAAGGGGAACTTAAGGGAAAAAGCGGGAAGTCAACTTAGTAATGAATCCACATTTAAGAGCTTTCTAATTTTAAACTGAATTAGCAATTTCATAATAGGGAAAGCGTTTAAACTCTGTAAGGGAATCTAGGGACACCTAGGAGTTATTCTAGGAGTTACTCTAGGTGGGTGAGGGAATTAAAGATATTTACTTAATTAAAGAAATTAAATTATGGAGGAATGTAAGGGATGGGGGACACTTGTATGGAGAGGAAATTTTAGGAAATTATTTCTAAAACTTTAATTAAATGAGATTTTAGGAAAGAAACGAAGTTAGAAACTCTATAAAATAAAGAAAGGAGAAGGATGAAGGATCATCTTCTGTTGGTGTAACGTTACGCTGCAGAAATATTGACTTGACTGATTTACTTGTGGGGAGTTGGGATACCCAGATCGGAGAGGAGTGGTAGCTCGGCCTTGCAAGGTGAGCTGGGAGCTAGACGAGATCTCTGGATAGTGTGTGTGGCCCCTTTGCGGCTCAGGGGGCTAAGGGGGAAGAAGAGTACCCCTAGCATTGGCTGGGAGGTACCAGTGAGCTCTCGATAGTCGGTGAGCGGGAGTTGCATGGAGCGCGGGACGTCATTCAATGAGGGTGAACAGACAATGATACACTCTTTTATTTTGTAGAGTAGAATGCATTAGGACTTATGCTTGGATATGCACATTGGTTTGTAATAGGATTTTTTTTTTAGAATGATAGCAGACCCCTTTTACTTAGCCTGACTCATTGTTTAGTTGATTGATTTCCCGTGGCCTTCATCCTTGCATGACTTGAAATCCTTGTGGTGTTTGATTGTGACCCATGCAATTGTCGCTTTTCGTCCCTAGCTTCTCATTCCTCGCCTGAGCAGTCCGTCAAGAGCCTGATCTACGGTCGTCGCCTTAGCATTAAAAGACCTATGGATCTCAACGCCCTACTTTTCTGTGTGAGGATGGTGATGCGAAGGCAAACCTTTCAGCCGCCTACCTCTGTGGATGTCCTTGCCATATTTTTGACTTGCGTTCTTTAGTACGACCTCTGCACATGTTTTGTCATGCCTTCTTGTTGTGTCTCTTTTTACTACGCCTGTACTGATAGAATCTCTGCGATCCCTTCGATCAATTATCCTTATGGCCCTGAAATTCTCTTACTGTAGTCAACATTTTTATTGGTGTTCTGGTGATGCGACGGGCCTTTAACTTCAATCCACATCTATTTTCTTTTTTATATATCTACTTTAGTTTTAATGTTATAGCTACGAGTTTACATATAACTGCAATAGGTACATAGGCCTGTGATCCTTCCATGAATTATATAGGGAAATTCTTAAAGCACTATGCACAGAGAATCTAGATTGTGTTTCTTGTTGTTGACAACAATATATTGGACAACGATTTATATGTATGGTACAACGATTTTAATTTTCAGAGAATAAAGGATATTCAGAATGATTAACAGTCCAAAATGATTTTATCCTTGATAGCGTATTGATCGTTGACATCATGGGATAATGATAATTATTTGTCAATAGCTATGAGTTTTATTCTTCCTTATTCGTGGATTTTTATTGGCAATTAAACAACAATTTTATCCTTACTGGTGCGTCTGATTGGGAAATTTATATTTTTCTACTACTGCGTATTGAATAGCATTGATTTGGTGAATTTTACGATTTCATGAACCATGATTTATATATTAACATCAATTACATGACTGGTAGCAAGTTAAATATTAATGGTGGACAGAGAACTATCTTCTTTACTTTCACAAACAAATTGGATAGTTGCAGCGAATCTTTCTTCACTGTGATGAACACTGCCATTGAGGCAGCCTTGAATTTCTGTAGTACTCTCACATATTTCCAAGTCAAATTATCCCAAGTGTGCGCCATGCTAAGTTGTTCGGATCTCAGATTAGATAGCCGCAGAAAGAATGAAAAATTGTTGTTCGTTGGCCTTTGTGTTTTCCTTCGAAGGGTGGACCGCGGTTGCAGTTTGAGTGCTCATGAATCTGCTGTAAATCGGGGGCCTGAGTTGCTGTAAATAGCTGCGATCCTGACCAATAATAGTAATCGATACATAATCACTTAATCTCACAGAGATTCTCAATCCTAGAGCTTGACACGTTTTTAATTTTCTGGCTATATTGACCACCGTTGCCTTTCCCCCACCTTCCATGTGGCTGGGATGTCGACCCCACATCTATTTGTTATGGCAGAACTTATAATGGTGATTTGTGATTGGCTGGAGCGTAAATTGAGGCGTTACTCTTGCTTCCAACTTCTGAATGGCCCTTCATTACCATAAGTGGAAGCGACTATTATGGCAAGAGGTGTCATAATGGATGCAGTCAAGGTGGTGCAGTTCCTTTGTTGAATTCTGAAATACCTGAGTAGCAGTGGCATGGTTTTTATGCAACAGTTAATGCTTATTAATGAATGATGTGGCTGAAGCTGTAGTGCATTTAGCTAGCGTACCCACCTTGTGGAATATTAACAAGACTATAATGGAGAAATTGTTAACCATATTAAATCATTTTTGAAGTTTTTCTTTCGCTAAATTTGTTTTACAATTATTATATATATAAATTTTGTTTATTGCTTTACATTTTAAAATACGGTAAGCTTGCATGTGGATTCTTAATGACATTGTTAATCAGAAGACATAAAAGTTTTATCCTGACCTTATTTTCTTTTAAAAGGTTTTATCCAGGTGTCTCTTCATAAGTCAACAAGTTTACCTTTTTGTTTTCATTTATTTATTTTAAATAAATATGGTGACCAAAATCTAGTAAAAATAAAACAAATCTACTAGTTTAAATTTAGACTTATGCCATGTCAAGATTGAATCAAATAAATAAAAGGAAGAATCTATGTGTTTAGTAGTTGATCAAGCTTTGTATGTCTTTCTACCTTAACTTTGTCTTAAATTTTTAGGTGCACCATATTAAGAATATCATCAAAAATGGGAAGTGATCAGATAACTATTGGAGTCTTGGTTAGGCTGCTCTTATTTTCGTTGCGCCTTGAATTCATTGATAATTGTACTACATTATGTATAAAGGAGAAGCATGTTTTATTATGTATTTATTCTCTTAGTGCTCTTAAAACAAGCAGGTTACTCTTGCGCCTTTAAGAGATGTGAAAGTATGAGGGAATGGTATGGTTATAATGGAATGTATGCACCATGAAATTATAGGGGGTGATACTGATTATGTGATTGATTACCTTTCTCCATGATTTAGCGATATTTATTTGCATCATGATATGTAGGGAAGGTCATGGGCGTAGTTACTTCTTCCGCCACTAAAAAAAATGTTATCTACAATTGAATTTAACGAATGATTAATTCCTTGCCTTGAAGTAAAGTAGATGACTACCCTTGCGTCTTGATTTAAAAGAAAGTTGATTACATTGTGCACAAACTTATATCGTTTTATGATGGATTTAGTAATCAAATTATCTTGCACTGTGGAATTTATGTGATGTGTGTGGATTCATAGAACATTATCGCACAACGATTGTCATTGATGTTTGTTGATTTAGCATTTTTAGTTTTGGTCTTGATTGTGTTAGTGGGATGTAGACATCTCCTTCCTCAGAACAGTCGCCAGTCCTGAGACCTTAAATGGTCAAAATCGATGGGAACCTGGGCTTGAGCGTTGCTTATGTGTCCTGGAGGTCTTAACCTTGCAGGGTAGGAAGGGTCGGTAGTCAGTCCTATTTGGTCGTCATTCACTGCTTCTAGATGCTTGATGTGCGACTTGATGTCTTCGTTGCAAGCATCATGTTCGTCATCATGATGTGACACATAGTGTAATGTCTTTGTTACCCTTGTACACACACACACACAAATTTTTTTTTATTGCACTTGTTATGAGAGGTTGATTTCGTGACGAATGGGAGGTCATTACAAACCTTTTTAGGGCATGAGAATATGTACCTTTAAAGGCTCCATGTGAGGGAATGTTGGAAGATATGCCCAAGATTAGAGTATATGTAGAATTCTACGTGTAGTTTGATAACCTACATAGGCGGGTGAGAAAATATTTGAATGGCACATTAGAAGAGGTGGAACACATAACTCAAGTGGATAAATAGGTGAATAAAGTGTTCAACTCAATTCCAAATGCACTTATTAGGGATCACCAATAGGATCTTTATATCCATTGATGTAGACACATGCACCAAAAGGCCACAAAGCTTAAACATCACCAACAAAAAAAATACATGATGGGCCAAATATTATGCTTCAAATTCATTTGAGATACAAAAATGATACACTTCAAGTTCATTAGAGATACAAAAGGGATACTTTTCAAGTTCATCAACTAAATATAAAATAAACATGCCTAGGCTAGAAGGATATTTTTAAGACTATTTTTTGTCGTAATAATGGTTTCCTATATTCGACTAGCTAGTTTTTAATTTATGTTGTATTCCAATGAAAACATAGAAGACTAGTTGGAGGTAACATATTCTACAATATTCTTGACAACTTTGAGGTATGCCTCAGTATCTAAAAAAGTTGGATTTTCCTTAGAAGGTCTCCCAAATTGTTCTAAAGTGAAACTTTGATTTTCTCATTTTGGTATTATCCAATACATTTTTACTTTCATAACTTGGTTGTTTGCAAGACTCTCCAATACATATAGATGTTGTAAGAAACTRTCAYCACATTACCCGCATAAATTTAAGTAAGGATGTGGTGTCGATCTAGAAACAAAATAAAACATTGGTCCMTAACRTTGATTACAATGCATTAATGGAAGCCAAAGCTAAAAAAATGGATCTTTGGGTAAAAGGAGAAATATATCCACTTGACCCCATGTATAACTCTGATTCGGAATTCAAAACAATAATAGGACTATGTTGGTATGTATTCCATGGGAAAATTTGTCTTCTCAGATACAGTAAAAACTTAGAAGGTATCCACATTTCCCTTGAATAAAAAATTCAAGATCTAAATATCCAATTACAACAGAGCTCCATCACTCAAATATGATTCAATATCATGAAAACATGAGATTGAACCAAAAAATAGAAATGTTGAGTCAAATACATGTGGACAAACTGCGTGAAGTCGAATCCAGATCATTGAAAGAAATCGAGAAGTTGAAAATTGACATCTCTCATATTCAAAATAGGCTCTTTGTGTTAAAGAAAACTATAATGGGGTTGAGTTTTCTATCAAAAGAGATAAAACCAATATCATGTTTGGAAAAGAGGGGAGGTTCCTAAAAAGAATGTTTGGGTTGAATACCATATTAGATCCAACTTGCACTGTTTTTGTGGATTTGTGAAAAACTATGTTAAAGAAAAGTGACAATAAAGAAATGATCAAAGACCCAAAATTTGATGATTTGAGAAAAGAAGTAGTTAACCAATTAATTGCAAACTAAAAAATATATGTAAAGTATGTTCAAGGAGTTTGTGATGAAAAAATGATCGATATGGAAGCATATGAAGATATTTTAAAAGTTGTAAGAGAGGGAATGCTGAATTGTGTCATTAAGATGATTTTGGTTCCTCACTCTTTTCATGTGAAGACATAACATGCACTACGAAACACAAAAAAAATTTATTCATTGGGAGATGCATACCAATTAGAACTAGTGCATGAAGTTGAAAGTAGGAGTAAAAATAAAGTATGAAGTGAAATTATTCTATTATTTAAACAAAAAACTTGTGGTATGATTTAGAATGGGTATTATAGTTAATGGTGAGGTACTACAACATTTCTATTAAGGAGACATGTGGGAAGTTGATTGTTGTCATAAATTTGGATGAGATGGAGTTATTGAATAGTGAAAAATATGAACGAGTTTCAATAACATTAATGATTCATGCATTAGATCCACGCCTTGATAAGACAAGTAATAAATATTTTCAAATTCAATATGAAGATCACCTTTTCTGCTTCAGAATTTTTCATGTCAACAAGGAGTCCCATGAGTCCTAGAAATTTGTTTTCAACAAAACATCTTTACCATTAATTATGTCTTGATATGCTGCAGGGGAAAAATTATATGTGGAAGGATATGGTTCATATTTTGTGGAATGACATCTTGTAGCTAAATAAAAACTCTCAAGTATATGTACAACATTTCTCATGGTCCAAATTCAACACACAATTTATTTTATTCCATGAAAAAAAAAAAATATCGAATTTGGAATAGTGGTATCTTGATTTTTCCTCAAGACCTTCCTCCCAACCGTGATCAACTTGATCCAAATATAGATGAAATAATTCTTGTACCTTTAGTTGAGACCAATGTTGTCATTGATGTCTGAGTTTTAACGACCCCAATCATTACAAGTACAAGCGAGGCAAAATGTTCAATTTTGTTTTTTGCTTTTACGCAGGAAGGCAATGATGAAAACAGTTGAACCACACAACCTGACAATGAACACACGCACGTAGATCAGACAAAAAACAACAATGACTCAAAGATAGAAACAACTAATTGCCTGACACAAACATGAGAACACCTACAACTTAAAGGACAACATCCACAATCCCAACACAATGTCCTCGACAGCTAGTCACTAGAACCTCTATGAAGCACAAACCAAACACATGAAGGTGTTACAACCCAAGAACCAACAACAACTAGAACGAACAAAATCCCACAACGGGTAGCAGAGATTCCGACCAAGTTATCATTCGCCTCTATCCATTAGGGAACGCAATGAACCCCTCATAAGGAATCGTGTCGTCGCAAGGTGATAGGCGCAACAACATAACTGGACCCTCAACACAAGCTAAAACCAATGTGCTAGGAGATCAAGTTAACTATCTAACCCTAACACCCAATAGACAAGTCAACAAGACGAATATGACTTTTATACAACACAATAATTTCCTTGTGCAACAAAATCAATCTGTACATATTAAATGATTATGATTAAAAATAGTTTGTTGCAACTATATTCCAAATCCCAAGATGAGATAAATATCTATCGCTATCCTTTAAAACTGAAACTACATGAATTTAATTGTCATATTTAAATATAATTTTTTTATCCTTTAATGTCCTGGTCGTCTTTTAATTATAAAACTGAAACATATATAAGTATTTTCCTAAGAAGGAGTTTTCTATCTAGTTAAGGAGTCATAAAACAATTTTTATAAGAATTACTGAATTTGCTAAAATTTTCAAATAAGAAAATCATAAAAATATTGTTATAAGAAAATCATAAAACAAATTCATGTTGTCCAACACTACCAAAATCGTTGTATCTAAATGAGTTGTTATCTATCATTGAATTTGTTGTCTAGAATCTTTATACACACATTTATTTCATTTCTAATGTAATTACACACACCTTTATTATTAAAATTGGGGTCAAGAATCTATATGCAACAACCAATACCTCTCTCTAAACTCGTTGTCTATTAATATATAACACGTTGTCCATTAAATTTGAAATAATAATAATAAATACCATTATATTAACACTGTCATATAAACAACTCATAAACGTGTTGTCTATTCCATTCCATAATAACGCAGACATTCAATTCAAGACATTTAATTCCATATATAAAAAACATACATTCAATTCTATTACATTAAAACGCAGACACTCCATTCCATACAAATGAAAATGTAAATAAACGTTGTCACCTATGGATCAATATGCTATCAATCGCTGTCCAATGATATTAATAATTTTGTTGCCTTCGAAAGAGGATTGACCATATAAAAAGGAATTTTAGCAAGAGGTTAGATGTGTATGTCTGTGATGATATAATATTGTTGTGTTTGATTATGCATAACACATGTAATAAATTTTTGTGTCAATATAATGCTTATTCAATACTCCCATACGATTAATCTTCCATTTTGTATGTATTAAACGCGGTCAGATAGTAATCATTATGTTTATCATTAGGAACGCCTAGACATTAAAAACGAAATGCCCAAGCATGGATTCATTGAGTTTTATCATGGAGAATGCCCTGACATTAAAAATGAAATGCCCAGGAATGGATTGGTTGAGTTTTATCACTGAGAATGCTAAGAAATTAAAAATGAAATTACCAGGAATGGATTGGTTGAGTTTTATCACTGAGAACTCCTAGACATTAAAAAAAAAACACCCAGGCATGGATTGGCTGAGTTTTTCACTGATAATTCCCAGACATTAAAAATGAAATGCCTAGGCATGGATTGGCTGAGTTTTATCACTAAGAATGCCCAGACATTAAAAATGAAATGCCCAGGCATGGATTTGTTGAGTGTTGACACTGAAATTGTTGTCAATAAAAGGGTAAAATCATAGGCACTTTAAAGTCTCATTTCTCACCCAAAAGATAGGTAATCTGTAGTCTAATACAGGTAATAATTTGCTTAGTAAAAATGTTGTATAAAGGTTACAAAAATATCTTTGTGATAAAGACAAAATTGTCATGCAAGAAGGAAGAAATCACTCTGCAATAGAAGGCACAAAATGGTGGAGAAAAATCCATCGAAACACAACACAAAGGGGCATTGAAGGCAGTAAAAGAAACATGAAATTGCAGTCCAAACAAAATGTATAATTGTAGTAAATATATAAATTAAACGTTGTCAACAAATATTCAATCACAGAAATAGTGGATCTGCAAACACAACATAAGTAAGCTAAGACATTAACATATTAAAATGCTGATATTTATTGGTCAAGGCGTTGGGATTAATCAATCAAAACATAGAATTTTACCAACCAAAACTCAAAAGAAATCAATCACAAGAAATAACAAGACCAATTGTTCATCCATGGATCAATCAATGTAGATATAAGTAAGGGTAGATGGTTGGGAAAATAATTATCTTGCGCTCATAATCCACGCAAAGAAAAGCAAGGCATTAGAATCTATAGGTCTATAAACACCGAAGTGACAATCATCAATTCAACTCCTAGCTGACTACTGAGGCATGTAATGATGACCTAGGGATAAGGAAAAATACAAAGCACAAACTCTTCATAATAGTCAATAAATCCCACAGAGATAAGTTACTGAAAGAAGAAGTTGGGTTCGCCAAAGGAAATCCATCAGAAAACAACAAGCAAGGGGATTACAATACCGTAGGAAGCAGGGGCAAGATAGTGCATGGAAATGAAATCTTAAACAAGCACAGAGAACTAACATGAGTAAATTTAAATTCATTGCAAGTAACAATTAAACCGATGTACCTTATCCTAATGCGATTTCTCAATAGTTTTTGTCCCGCTCTCGCTCCGTCCAGTTTCTGCTTGTTGACCAATGAGACCTCACTGGTACCTCCCAACCAACGCTAGGGGTACTCTTCTTCCCCCTGATTCCCTTGAGTTGCAAAGGGGCCACACACACTAAACCAAAGAACAACTAGCACCCATCTCGCCTCGCAAGGTCGAGCTACCACTTGTTACCCAAGCTGGGTATCCCTGTAACACCCCTCCTAGCTAAGGACATCTACTCAGTCAACCGGTGATTTTTTTTTTTGTTAAAGTGTGTGCGCGTGCACAGAAGAAACAACCCCATCGACTCTACGTCACACTCGAACCAACAGGACGCAAGTAAGACGAACACAAACATGTCGACCCGACATATCATAGTAACAAGAAGCAAACTCCCCCGAACAGGAGGCGGGCAACTAAAGGCTGTAGGCAGAGACAGACACCAGGGATTAGGCACAGTACTTGTCACAGAATGAAGGAATCCGACAGTAGAGTCGCAGTAGTGGAACTGTGCCTTTAAACAGCCCGAGACTACTGATACGGCTCAGAATGTGTCGCAAGAGTGGAACTGTGCCTTTAAACAGCCCGAGACTCTTGATACGACACTGGATTCCTTCCACCGGATTACATACAGACAAAAATACTAGGCTACAGGAGGTCTCTATATCCCGCCCGACACGAACATACTACGCAATACCATACCACCCAGTACTACAAATCAGGGACGAACATAAGCACGACGCACTGCATTTTTCTAAAATTTGCCCTAAATAAGCAACGGCATCCGATCATAAAGGTAAACCCCGACAGTACATTCTCCTTGTTGACTTGCCCTTCCTACCTGTTTATTTCCATACATTCTAGTAACCTAACAACAATAGCTCTGCAACCATACG
>JZKD02S1889018.1:14759-41605 GCA_000966675.3 Picea glauca
TTGTGTAAACAAGGTTTACTAGTGGACCATGCTAAGATTGCAGTCATTGTAAATTTACCACCACCAAAGTCAGTGCACTAGCTAAAAGAAACAATGGGACATGCAGGCTATTACATGAAATTTATAAAGGGGTATGCACATATTATAGTCCAATGGAAAAATTATTGAAGAAGGACACCAGATTTCAGTGGAATGAGGATTGTCAGCAAGGATTGGACACTTTAAAACAAAATATGGTCACAACACCTATCCTAGTATTCCCAAACTGGGAAATGGCATTTCATGTGCATGTAGATGCATGAACCATAGCATTTGTAGCAATTCTGGCATAGCCAGGAGCAGGGGCCTTAGACCATCCTATAGCCTTTGCAAGAAGAAAGTTGACAGAATCAAAGTAGAATTACAACACCACATAAAGAGAAGGCCTAGACATGGTATATACACTTCAGAAATTCATGCACTATTTACTGGGTAAACACTTTAAAATGTTCACAAACCATTTTTCCCTCAAATATCTAGTCAACAAGCTAGTGTTGGGGGGGAGGATATGTATATGTCTATTGTTATTCCAATAATTTGATTTCAAAGTGATAGTCAAACCAAGGAAGTTGAAAGAAAAACATGATCACCTATCAAGGGTAACTAATGGAGAAGAACCTACTAACTTGGAAGACAAATTATTTGATGCACAGTTATTTTTAGTACAGGTAGTTGATGACTATTTTACTGATATTATTGAGTACTTAAGTGCAGGGGTTGCACCACAATTTTAGCACTGCGCAGAAGAAAAATATGGTTGTCAGAGTTGCAGACTATCAACTTATTGTAGAAAATTTATACAAAATGGGTGCATATAGAATTTTGAGAAGGTGTGTATTAGAACATGAAAGGGTCGTAATTTTAGCAGAAGCTCATGAAGGTATAGATATAGGACACTATGCAGGAAAATATACCATGCAAAAGGTATTGTGCACAGGATTATGGTGGCCAAAAGTCCATAAAGATGCCAAGGAATATTTCCAAAAATGTGATGTCTATCAGAGGGTTTGCAAACCCAACAAATGGGATGATATGCCTCTAAGACCACAAGTGACTCTGTAGGTATTTGACAAATGGGAAATAGACTTTGTGGGACCTATTAACCCACTAACAAAAATGCCAGGAGCTAGGTATATCATTACTACGACTGAATACTTAACAAGATGGGCAGAAGCAACATCAGTCAAAGACTGTAGTGTAGAAACAACAACACACTTCTTGTTTGAGCAAGTGATCACCATATTTGTATGTCTTAGGATTCTAATGAGTGACTAGGGCACTCATTTTATCAATGATACCATCATGGCTATGACTGAGAAGTTTGAAGTCTATCACCAAAAGAGTACACAATATCATCCTCAGGGAAATGGAACAGTAGAAGCTTTCAATAAGATCTTGGAAAATGCTTAGTCTAAAATCTGTAATGTCAACAGGGATGATTGGGACTTGAAGATACCCATAGTACTATGGGAATATAGGACCACATGTAAGAATTTGACAGGACAGACACCATTTAGACTCGTGTATGGGAAGGAAGTGGTGATACCATTGGAATATTTGGTACCCAGTCTACGCGTAGCAACAACTACCAACATGACAGAAAGGGGTGTAGTATAAGAAAGGTTAATTCAAATAATGGAAAATGGAAGAGGATAGGATTCTAGAAATATTTCACTAGGAAGTAAAGAAATAAAGAGACAAATCCTGGCATCACAGACATATTGAAGAGAAGATTTTTAAGGAGGGAGACCTAGTCTTTCTCTATGAAAACAAATTTTCCCAACACCCTGGGAAGTTTAGAATGCATTGGCTAGGGCCATATGAAGTAAAATTTTCACAGATGGGGGATGTGTACAACTAAAAGACTTGGGAGGAACATAACTGAAAGGAATGATCAATGATAGTAGATTGAAACTGTACAGGGACAATTGACCTACTAACCCTTAAAAGTTACAACGTAGTGAGAAAGGCATGTATATAGTGTACTATAGTAGATATTAGGAAAGAAAACTCATAAAAAGGAAGACAAAAGTAGAAAAAGGATAAAAGGGAAGAAAAAGGTAGAAAAGAAAGAAAATACAAAATACGAGGAAATATCATGCGCAACAGATCGTGGAATCGACGCAACAAAGAGAAAAAGTGATTGTGCGCAGCATATTGTTGAAAAGAAGCAAACATTGTGCACTAACAAAAAATTCATAGTAGAAACGTATGGTACACTGAAAAAGTGCAATGCACTAGAAAAGGGGCCAATGACTGGAAAAGTAAAAAACCACCCACTGGAGAAAAAAGGTGCGAATTGGGAATTTATGAAACTGAACTAAGCGTACTCAACAAGCTTCAATGCATTAATAAAAACCAAAGAAGCTTCTTTGATAAGATTCAGGTCATTTATGATACCCTCTATATAAAGTGAAAACGTGGGGCAAATAAGATTTATTGTGCATTTGCAAACCCGCGAAGCTAAGGAGCACAAAGACAAGAAATGAATAGACGAGGTTGGAGATCATAGAAGTTGAAGCTCAATCAGGGAAACAAGAACTACCCAATATGGCACCTCCCAAGGTTGGTGCACCAAGACAAACAACATGAAAAACACACAACAACCATAGTTCACCGCAAGAAACCACAGAGGTGGAGGAGTAATTTACATAGAGAGAGGGAATCGTCAATGTCGACGCAATTCCCTCATTGTGGGTCGAACCAGTGAGTGACACACTGGTCGAGGAATAAGAGTAGGCCCCAATGACATCTGGGATGGATATCGACTCACACGACAGTGCACAGGGCCACGAACCTTCAACTACAAGAAACCCATTGCAACCTTCCAGGGCCGAAGCAGTCCACAAAACGAATGGCAAGGACAGCAACATGACAGATTTTGATAGGCCAACACCACAACCTATGGTGAGGTCCACACAGCAGGAGGAAATGTAGATCAAAGATATCATAGGGCAACTAGATTCGGGCAGGAAAGACAGAGAACTAGAGGATGGGACGTCTAGTGCACCAGTAAAGAGAAAGGTAAAACAACCCATCGTGTGGTCCCCGTGCACACAACTCGACACCTCGATTGTCTTGTCGCACATTCTAGATGGGGTGCAGGCCATGTCAAACTTACTAGTCTATGTTGAAATATTGTAGTATGTAAACCACGATGTGTTTGATACCAGTAAATTCCCTGAATTTGTGTAGCATGTGTACATGGAGAGACTAAGCACATGGCCATTTGAAGACCCAATACTACAACCAAAGCAATGGGTGGCAGGATTGGAAAACACAAGAATTCTCAACTTGTTGGAAATTCCCCACTTTGGAAGGGGAAAATATGTGAAAAATTGCATCAAGCAGTTGTTGGCGGTCCTCCATGGAGGATTTTTGTGGTTAGAAGAACTAGTCTCCATAGACGTAGAAATAATTGCATTCATCACAGGCTTGCCATCAAATGGAGAGAATCCTGCACAATACTTGGATGACAAAGCCAAGGAAAAGGCTCTCGCAGAGGAGATGAAGAAAACATATGGATCTGAAAGAGGATTGCAGAGAATAATCATAAAATGGATCAGTGACACAACCAGTAGGATGGAAAACAAGCTAATGGCATGCAAGCTACTTTGCAAATTCAATAAGGAGGAGGTCCCTGTAGGGGTTGTCGTAGCAACTGAACATTGCACAAATGAAACCATTCTCAGTTGGGCTCCATATTTACTAAACTTGTTCCTAGACTACTACAAGGACATGCAGGACTTGGGTACAGAGTTCCACTACTCATGGTTAATGATTTTGATAACAATAATTGGCTGGAAAGAGCCTCCCTAATCGTACTTCTGCAATAGAGTAGGACATTTTCATGCAACACGGTACACGTCAATGGGAAGCACTTCGGAACCCAAGTGAAGAAATGGCAATGCCAACACCTTTTCTCGGTATCTCAATGACATACAAGACAACATATCCAACACTTAGAGGATCCCTCCAGAAGTGGTTGCATGGTATCAAGGGGTAGCCAACTTTAGGGCTACGCAGCACAACATGTGGATCCAAGCATGAAGGGAACCAGAGAAAGAATGGAGTCAAATTCATTTCTGCATTAATGCAAGGGAAGTTGAAATGGAAATGAGAGACTGGCAGGATCACTGGAAAATCCAAGTCATCACCAAGGATATTCCTAAGGGAAAAGAGGTAGAAGAAATTTTGTCCAAGACATTTGCAGGGGGCAGTGTAGCAACCAAGAAATCAACACAACAAGGGAAGACTGGTCAAAAGACAACAATGCAGAAGAAGGACAATGCACCAAAGAAGGATGTTCAAACAGGAAAGAAAGACAATGCCGCAACGCAGGAAGAACAAGGAAGGGGGAACACAATGACATGGGAAACATTGTCAGCAACCACTCCACAAGAGATAGGCCACCCAAAAACCCAATCATTCACACATATGGGCCATGCAAGAAGGTGAAATCCCATAAGAAAATCCTAGAATACACAATTACCGAGGATGATGTCGATATTCTAGAAGAGAGGGTATAGGATCACGTAGTTGACGAGTTCAAAGAGGCCAAGAAACAAAGAGGAAGGATAAGAAACAAGTTGGAAAAAATTAAGCAGGTCTTGGAAAGGATGCAAGAAGCGCAGAGGAAAGAAAGGGGAATAGAGTCGATCCCCCAAGAAACAGAAGCCAAGGATAGGATAATGTAGAACAAAGGAGATACCATCCAAACCATAGAGAAAGAAAGTATGAGCTTCCAAATAACAACAGAGATGTTGCAGGTTAACGAGGCCATAACTCAGATGCCACTCAAAGACTTGGCGTAGATACAGTTGGTACTAGCTCAAATACCAACAAAGGCACTGTATAGAATGCAATTCAATGTCGTGCAAGAAGTGCAATCACAAGCTAGAACACACACGACGAAATTGTAAATAGCCAGGAATGGAAAGGAGGCACTAGAACCGGTGGTAGAGTAGGTAAAGCGGGAGACACAAGAGGAGAATCAATGCACAGATAACTTAGAGTAGAAGCTAAATGAAGTCTTCACAAGAATTCCAGACAGTACGTAGACATCCATGAGAAATGCGGAAGAACGGATTCAAATCATTGCGCAAACAATCGAAAACTACAAAAAGGAGATTGAGTATCTCAAAGAAAAATTAAAATCCACCACCCCTCCTGAAGTCACGGTCGAAAGAGAACAAAAGGTAGATTTACAAGTGGAAATAATGGAGAATGAAGCTCAAAAGGTCACACGACTATTTGACAAGACCGCGCAGTTATGGACGACATTGGAGGAAGATGATAAGGTCCAACAATTAGACCAGCAAGAGGAGGAAATTAGAACTGCAATCCAAGAGCTAAAGCAACGACAAAATTCCATGAGAGTCACAGAGCGATTGAAGGGTGCGCAGGAGATGAAGACCCTGTAGAAAGAATTGAAGACTACGTAGAATAACAAGTAGGCCAGGCAATCCCAATTAGAACCTCTCCAAGAGAAAGGAGCACAAATAATTGTGGATATGGAGGAGGAGAAGAAAATAATGGCCCAGAATCATGTTGAGAGTGAATAATCCCTCAAGGAACATATCACAACTCAAAGGGTAGAAGATCTTATAGGAAAAGTTGTGCAGGTAAGGGAAAAAGGGGAAGAACTAGAAGGAAAATTGCATAGCTTGGAAGAGGTTGTTAAGGGAGCGTGCATCGCCTGAGTGGATCAGGATGAGCCACATGTCAATGTTGGGGGCATGTTGGACACGGGCCTATTTTGAGGAAAGACCTATGTTTGGAAGGAAAGACCTAATTTTGGATCACGTGCAACAACTGGCAAGAAAGAAGCATGCAGAAAAAAGAAGGAAAAGCAGCATGCAAGAGGAAAAGCCATGTGGAGAGGAGGCAAAGAAGCCTAACCATATTAGGTTTAGCATTTTTTATAAGAATTGTAATGACTATAAGCTTGTGAAATAGTATAAATAAGAACCTAGGAGGTCTAGGTCATGGTAGTTGGGTTTTTGTGGAGTAGTTGATTTGAAGGAATGTCGATTGTACTGAGGGTGTAGAAGAGTCGAGTAAGGTATATTTTGAGGGTTAGATCATAGGATGAGGATCCTAGTGTGATCTAGTCTTTCTCACATAAGTTCCTTAACCTAATCATGATTGTATGATTCAAGATGTAATGCGCACAACACCAAATTTTTTAGCTAACTAAATAAAACAACAGAGAACCCAAATCTTTGTGGACGTATCCTAGGAGGGGGTGAACCATGGTAAAAATTGTGTTTTGTGTGATGCTTCTTGAATTTTTACTTTTGACAATGATTATTCTATGAATGATTGAATAACTAGATGTATTATCATGCATGCATAAGGCTAAAGGATGAATGAATATTAGAAATATTGGTGTTGTTCCAGATTTTGTACTTAAGGCTTAGAAGTACAGTGTCTAGGCATCTGAAAGTGAGTAAGGGGTAGAGAAGAAAGAAATGTCAACCTTTGGCAAGGGAAGTTAGGGTTGATTTCTAGGTTGTTGTCTAACTTCCAACTGTTCCTGGATGTTTATGTCACTTTCAATCGCTGCCCACGAACGTTCCAGTTCGACCCGGGTAATGGTTGTTTTAAGAATAGTATCAAAAAGATTCAAGGCAATATGTGTTTGATCTAATAGTCTGGGTTCAATATTAGGCTGTCTTGTCATAGAGGAACAGGATAATAAGAAAATCTCAATACTTTTTAAATGTTGTCTCGATTTCGGTCGTATAAAGGAGATTTTATAGCTCTGGTAGTGAAAACAGGGTGAAAACCAAAGGCCCTTTCCCGTAACTAAGTTATATTTTAATAAATGTGTATGAGATGTAAGAAAAACATTAAGCTATCTATCATGTAAAGCTTCTATCAAGGGAGAATCTCACTTATAAATAAAAGAAGAAAAAGATAAAGAAATAACTTGATGAAGCATAAAATATATATAGAAATCTAAAATGTTCACTGGTCTTATACCTGCTGATAGCCGGTACAGAGGAAAAATGGTAAACAATATAGAAAAATAAAATTTATTCACCATAGTAGAGGTTGTACTAAATTATAGCGAAGAATTCATCAGATACATATATGAAATGAAATGAAATGTGAAATACAAGAAAACAAACTCATAACACAGTCGTGACGGAATCGAGAATCTTTGGATTTGCTTTATATTAACTCTCAAGGGAGAAAAATCTCTATTACAATCGACCCAAAAAGGTCCAGCCCTGTTTTCTTCCTTCTATTGTATATTTATACGAATTTACATATGATGGAATCCCAATCGTTCCAGGATTTTCAGTTACAACGAGAAGGAGATCAATCGTTTCATTTCTTTATCCTATGTCTTTATTTGGTACCAGAAGCCTGCCCTCTCGCATGCTCGGTGCAAGTGACACAATTTTCCACCAGCTGAGATATCAACCTTGAAGGTTCCGCTTGAAAATTGGCCTCAAAAATGTAACAATCTCTGACTAATTGCGACAACCTTTCTTCCATCTGTCGGTCTAGGGTGTCAATAGCGCACAATTGCACACTTGGTTTAATCATACATTTATCTATATGAACTATGTCTGCCATAGTTACTTGTGAGATTTCAGTCGAATCTCTTTCTTCTTTTTAATTTATATCAAGCGAGAGTTTCGCCATATACATTTTTCTCAGCATCTCAGCATTACTCTCGCTATCAATGCCTAACAGATTTCCATCTATGGAACCGAAAACCTCTTCACAAGATTTCCTTACCCTCTTGGATTGCAATTTGCCTTCTAATATGCTGCGTTCCCATTCTTTCAACAAAATATTACCTCAGGTTTGTTCCGAAATGGAAAACTTAGAAATTTTTCCCGATTCCCTATTTGTTGTAGCTATTATGGCCTCTTGAAATGTGACCCGAGCTGCTCCAGCTTCTCTCTCTATGACAAATAATTTTTCTAATACTTGATCAATAAGCAGACAATTGTCCTGAATCGTCTCTACCTTGGCAAGTAAACTTCGCTAGGCTGCAGAAACTCTACTCTGAATCTCCATAGCCTAGGACTAGAATATCTCGATGTTTATAACTTGGCTTTCAACTAACTCAAATCTAACTTGTAGCTTCCCTATCAAGTCTCTTTGCTGGCCTACCTGTATTTGACTAGTCTGAGCTACCAGCTCTGCTTGGTCGAGCTTAGCTTTGAGCAGCTCAATTTCCTTTTTGTCAGCCATCCTTGCTTGTTCTATTCCTGCATTCGCTTGGTCCTTGGCAGCTTCCTCTGTTGTGGCTAGCTTAGCTTCTAGGGTTTTGATGAGGTGATTTTTTTTCTTCAGCTGATTTTTCAAAACCCTGACTAAAAATTGGTTTGTCGTAGCATATGCCCCTAATGTCCCGGCTATTTCTATCGCAAACTCTTCTTTCTTCTTATCTTTCCCATCGGTCAACACCTTGAAATTCTTGGCCATTGATCCATCTTCTTGATATAATTCTCTTTTTACCACAACTTTTCTCTTTTTATCAAAAATGAACTCATTTGGAGGGAGCTCTTCCAACCTTATAGGTCTCAATTCTTCGTTGAAAATACACCCTGCGTCTACGGTCTATGTTCCCTTGAGTTGACTGTAACGGAGTAATGGAGGTGATGGGATCTCCTATTTTCTTAGTTGACTGGCCTAGAGTGGTAACTGGAGTCTTCTTTTTCGGTGGATCGGGAGTTTTTATTTCCGGTTTCGGACTCTTAGTTTACTCCTGCCCGTCCTGATGTTCTTCTTTTTTGGGTGCTGATTCTTTTGAGCCTTCGGCTTCTTTTTGTTGCACCTCTACTGTTATTGGATTTTCACCCCACAATACTGGGGAATACAACTCCACCGATGTTCTTGAAATTTTAAAACATCAGTGCTTTCTTCAGGAGCCAGGTCTTGTATCCAAGCCAAAACCTCAGCATAAGATATCGTGCCTTGGAAAATGTCATCTGAGGGTGAATTATCATGCTCAAACCTTTTAAGCCCGCAATTGGCTAAGTGGTTACTTATGACCCTATGTGTATTGTGCTTCTTGAATTCAACATGAGCCAATTTCAGGTCTTCCAGGGCTGTTGCCTCAGCTTTAGCATGCCCGAAATCTAACAAAGAATGAGAATGCAGATGAATAGGAAAAGGTGGCCATACCTTTTTAGAATATCCCTTAATCTCCTTGCTTACACCACCGATTACGGTTTGTCTGGCAACCTCACAACAACCCAGCCTATCGAGTATGAATAAAGGCAAGGCATTCTGAGGAACTGAAGCGCCGAAAACCCTGAGATATGAAAAATTTGCTTCCACGTACCAGTCAACTATACTGCTCAGATTTACCGCGATACTATCTGAGCTCCTGGGTGGCGGGTGGCCAAATATGGTGACATGCAGCGGTACCATCACCCAGTTAAAGATTTCATACACAAAATCTGAGGCTTTGTCTTCCCACAACTTTGAATGGTAGACGTGGATGGGCTCAGCCTCCAATGGAGTCCAGCTCCAACTCATCAAGGGAAAAGGTGTGAGAAAACAAACGGCGTCCATGATATATGCAGACATAAAGAATGAAGCAATCTTTCCGCTCTCCCTCTGCGCTCGATACTCTGTAACTTTATTGGTCAAACTATTAGACAATAGTTTAGCCCAGTCAAAGGAACAACCTTCGGCGACAGTGTGAATTAGAGGCACCCACTGAAAGAAAAAAATGTGTGGTGTTCTCTCTCCCATATAATCTGCAGGTCATCATAAAGATATATTTGAACTGTGGTTCCAGAGAAGCTATTGAATATATACCATTATTGTCCGCCCTGAACTTCACAGGGTGTGAACCCCAATCTTTGATTAAACCAGACATAGTCTTGTCGTATTGCACACATTCCTTCTGTTTGAAATCCTCCAGGAATTCGACATTGTAAACAAAGTCTGACACGGCTGGCAACCTGTACATAGTCTGCAATTGTTAGGGTCTGAAAGTCCCAATGGTGACCCTCTGCTCGTTGACGATGGTTCTGGTTGGTATATCTACATGGTCTAATGACCACCAGACCATATCATAATAAGGGAGTAGACGTGGCCTAGCCGCTACTTTATGCATTTGAGCCTGGACAACGATCTTATACTTGGTGATCAGGTCATCTTTTTCATTTTCACTGGAATCATCCGAAACATCTACCAATTCAGACTGTAGAACCTCAGAAATGTATGACCAGGTCCAGACAGAGTCGACACTTCGAGGTGAAGTATTTGAAACGTTGTCTAAACCTTGTCCTAAAACCTCAACATTGGCTTTAGACTCTTTTCACGGGGCCATGGCAGGGGATTCTACTTTATCTCTCCTGCGATAAAAATATGTATACATATAGAAATTAGTTCGCTCGTGAAAAGTTGGCTCTGCGTAGAATAGAAATGAAATTTGAAACAACAAATAAAAATTCATTTCTTCGACTATTTAAAACTAGGTCGTCCTTAGGGACAGAATGGTCAAATCGTTCTTAAATATAAATTTAGCAATAAAAACCAAACCCTTACTTGTCAATTCGCCTCATTTCTAATTAATGTCATCAATTTTGACAGTTCATAATGCAAGTTAGCGCAAAGAAAGTTTAAAATCACCTCGGAGACTGTGCATATTAATTTTCGTATTAAAACAATGAAAATACTGGCTTAGCTTAATTAATCAGTCTCATTTTTTTTATTTTTTTTGTTAATTAATCTCTCGGCATTCGCCTCATTGGGAGCTTTCGCTTTAACCCTTTGAACCTCTAAGACCCGAGATTGCAATAATTATCTTTGGTTAATAAAAAATGTAACCATGATTAGTCATTTAATTGATTACGTTGTTATTTATATTGTGATTTCACAACTCGGAGCTTCGAAGGTATAGCTTCCAGGAGGCTCGTATGCCGAGTTGCGAAATCGCGAGATCGCAATGAAATGATTTAATTAAATTGGAGGATAAAACCGGATTAAGTGTTTAATTAATTACGTTTCTATTTTTATCGCGACTTCGTGAATCAGGGCTTTGAAGGTATAACTTTTGAGGGAAAATACGTCGAGTTGCGAATTCCCGAAGGAGTTTAACCGCGGCTAAACCTTTTACCTTTAACATTAACCTGGGTTATTAAAACAAGAATCTCGCAGTTTCAGCTATCAGGGTTACGACGGTAAGACTTTTGGAGCTAGCAAACGTCGAGACACAAAATCTCGATGATGTTTAACTGCAGTTTAGAGTATTTTTACTCTCGGTAATGATCTGGGCAAACCTTTTTTTTTTAAATTAGTTCGTTGTTTCGCCCCTCGGGACTTGTAAACTATTGGATCTATAAATTCCGACATGCGACATCCCGAGGTTCAAAAGTAGAGACTCATTTAAACGATTAAAAAATAAATATTACCTTAAGAGTATGATAACCGTCGCTGTTTGCGTGATGAGACTTCTGAGATTTTGGGAAAAATAAAGGAAAATATGAAAACCGGATTTCGATTTCAAGCATTAAGATATGAAATTTTAAATAGGCCAAAAAACAAAGGTGGCTCCAACATAAGCTCCAACTAGGGATCCCGTTTTCCTGTAAGATGGGAAGAATAGTAGACCACATGCCTATATTGGGTAAATGGAGTCAATG
Organism: Picea glauca; assembly: GCA_000966675.3. NCBI lineage: Eukaryota > Viridiplantae > Streptophyta > Pinopsida > Pinales > Pinaceae > Picea > Picea glauca. Next base: position 26,426 of record JZKD02S1889018.1, read on the forward strand.
GCTTTAATCCAATGAAAATGTTCCCTAGAAAAGGATACTAAAGGGGAAAAGGATTTCATCTTTTACTTTTGAAAAGCTTCTCAAAACTCAGATACTTTTTAAACTCAGCTGTAGTCCCTGTCACGACCTTCTCCTTCCCGTTACTGAATTTATGTCTGCATTAAGACAATCAAAATGGTTCTAGGAGACCCAACAGATCTTGTGGCTATCGGCTTGCATCAAAAGAAGAAAATTATATGTTTTTAATCAGGAAGCCCTGTCTGAACTTGGGATGCAGATCATGTTTTAAAAATAATTGGTTACCAGAGTAGAGTGATATTCATGTATAACAGCCTTACAGATATCTCAGATATTGCTTCACTGCCAGTGAGCCTGTTCAGTACCCTGGTGAAGTTATCTGTCCCTTTTTACTGAATTTCCTTTCACCACTTCAAAATATATTTATGCATTTAAATGCTGAGACAAGGGCAATCATTTCTGAATTTCCTTTCATCATCTTTTGGACTATATGGGGGCAATCATTTCTGAATCTCCTTTCACCACCTGTCTTATAATTTTCTTTTTTAGAGTGCGAAGATGGGGGCAATCAATTTATATGAGAGCTGATATCTGTGTAATATTTTTCATTAAAGGTCTGTCAACTTACTTTGATTTACTTGGTACCAACCTTTTCTTAACTTTCACAACACCTTCGTTCGCAGGGAGAAAGGGAAAAATTAATTTTTGGAGTTTCCTATTTGAGCAAGCTTCAATCTTCTGAAAATATTGAAAAACCTAGAAAATTTTGGATCACTTAAGCGTCACTTTGTTTAGTAAGGGACCGAGGAGTTGTGAAGACTAGCTTACTTTTCACAATCTTCTTTGAAGCTCTCAAGGTTAAAACGTAATCTCTTCTCCCTACGTATGCTAAACCGGGAAGATGTTGGCTTTTCAAAGGCAAACCAAAAAATAAAAAAGGGTGGCAGATGGAGATCTATAAACTGAAAAATAGAGGTCAAAAAATCAAAACTGACTCTTGAAAATCTTTTTCGGGGGCGCTTTACTTTGAGTGACTTGTTTATTTCATCTTATTCTTTCGTAAATGATTAACCATGGAAATGTTCTTTTATTTATTAGTTCAGACGATGTTGTTGTATATTATGAGGTTATCTTGGTTTTCTTTGATAGCCCTTCAGAACAAGTCTTTTAGGAATTCTCACCTTTATCTTACCGTTTCATTTTCTTTTCAAACTATCAAAAATCTTTTTTTATCACCTATTTAAGCAAATTTATTTTCCGATACATGACTTTCTGTGTACCTCTCCTGCTTGTTTTGTTTGCAGCTGGAAACCTGTAAAAAGGCAAATATGAAGGTTATCGAGGCTTTTTGAAAGGTGTCAATAATTTACGGAAAGAAAAGAAAATCAAAATAGCAATGCATAATGAAATATATATACATGTGTAAAAAATTCTATATATGAAATATACAAAAAAATTATTTATTTTTTATTTATTATTTATTATTTTTATTTTTTTTGGTGACTGCTTATGTCATATAATGTTTTAGATAACGCTATTTGACAGGGGCATTGAGGATTTCACCATCTAGATTTTCTAGTAGGAAAGAATTTTTTCCTTCGAGAGCTGAGACTCTGAATGGCCCATATTAGAGGTGATTGAATTTACCATGTTTCGTTGTCTCTTCCCTCCTTGCATCCCACCTTAAAACTAAATCACCTCGGAGGAAATCTTTGTCCTTTGTCCTACAGTCGAATAATGCATTCATGTCATCTTGATACTTCTGCAACCTTTCATCTGCTTCGACCCTGTGTTGTTGAACCTCGATTAGTTGGTTTGTCTTCCTGGTGAGATGATTAGGTTCTTTTTTCTGATCTTTCAATAATTTCATCACGGGGAGCGCTAGATTTATAGGTAACACTGCATTTTTCCCATATACCATATAGAAAGGGGAAATGACTATAGACTTTTTAGTTCCTATGCAATTCTCCCACAAAGCGTACTTTAAATGCACATGCCAAGACCTTTTGTTTTCATCCAACACTTTATTAATTATATTGATCAGGCTCTTGTTAGACGACTCGACCAGTCCATTTCCTTGGGGGTAATACGCTACGTAATGGCCAAGAACGATATTACACTTTTGGCAGAAGCTGATCATAGCCATAGATTTGAAAGCTTGGGCATTATCTGTGACTATCTTTCGGGGGCAGCCAAATCTTGACAAAATATTGTCTTCTAAGAAATATATCACCACCAAGTCAGTTGCCCTTTTGGTTGGAATAACTTCCACCCATTTAGTAAAGTAGTCTGTGGCAGTTATAATCCACTTGTGTTGGGCGCTAGAATGTGGATTAATCTCGTCTATAAAATCTATCCCCCATTGTTGAAAAGGGGCTTCAGTTTTGACCGAAACCAAAGGTAGTGCTGGGAGTTTCTGTTTGCCTGCAAATAGCTAACAAGGGTTACAGGCGTGGACCTTGGCGTTAATGTCTGAGAAAAGTTTTGACCAGTAATACCCATCCCTATGAATTCTGTAAGTTGTGGCCCTCCAAGCGTGATGTCCTCCACACACTCCTTCATGAAATTCACTTATAACCCTTTCTATTTCTGATTCAACTAAGCAGATTAACAAGAAACCAAGTGGGTCTTTCCAATATAATTGATTTTCGGCAATACAATACTTAACCGCATGAAGCTTTAAAGTCCTGGCTTTTGATGGTGATAGTTCACTTGGTCATTTTAGAGTCAGCAGGTAGGATACTATGTTTATGTACCATTCTGATGATACGAACTTCTCCTCGATCTTAATTGCACTTGTTCATTCATCAAGCTCGTTTATGTTCATGTCTTCCTCACCTTCCTGCAGCAAGTTTATATCCAGAGCTCTGAGATTTGATTCAGCCATATGTTTGGCCAGGCCTTGTCCCTTTATCAGTTTAGTAGGTTTGATTTCTAGGTCAAATTCTTGAATCTTGGCAAGCCATCATCCTCTTTTCCCATCACTATCTAGTTGTACCAAAATATATTTCACAGAACTTGTAGGTACGTGCGCGATTATCTTGGAGTGTAATACATATGTTCTAAATTCCTTCGGTGCTTTTACCATGGCATATGCTTGTTTTTCTATTATATCATATTTAATTTCTGCGTCTCTGAGGCTCTTGCTGAAAAAGGTGATCGGCTGTTCGAAACCCTCTTCATTTTTTTGGAGGAGCACCGCAACAATCGTGTGTTCGGAGGAAAACAAGAAAATAAGAAAATCTTTTAGATAATCGGGGCTTGCCAATATAGGTGACTCGGCTATGAATTTCTTAATGTGTGCGAATGACTCTTTCGCCTCTGTTGTCCACTTTACTTCGTTGTCCTTTTTCAACATATCTGTGATCAATTGTACAATTTCAACGAAATTTGGGATAAATCTTCATAAAAAAAATGAATTTTCCTAAGAAAGATTGAATTTCTTTTACATTTCTAGGAATTTTTATAGTGTCTGTCACTTCAACCCTCTTAGGATCATATTAATTCCATCCTTAGATACAATATGACCCAAAATTCTACCTTCTTGCATAGCGAAGTGTGATTTCTTGGGGTTTAAGGACAGACCAAACCTGCGGCATTTTTCGAATGTTTGTTTAAGATGTACCAAATGCTCTTCGTCGGATTTGGAGAAAACCGTTAAATCATCGAGATAGATGACTAGGAACTTATCCCTCTCTCCGATGAAAGCGATGTCCATAGCGCATTGGAACGTGTCTCTTGCATTCATCAAACCGAAAGGTATTTTATCATACATGAACGTACCCCAAGGGGTAGTAAAACATGTTTTTTCTTTATCTTGTTCATTCATGGAAATTTAATTATATTCAGAAAAACCGTCAATCATAGACATTATGTTCGCCCCAACTACCCTTTCTAGCACATGATCCATTTTAGGCAATGGATAGTTGTCTTTAAGAGAGGACTTATTTAGATTTCTGAAATCCATGCACAGTCTAATTTCCCCACTCTTTTTTCTGACGGGACTAGGTTTGCCACCCAGTCATAATATCTCAGAGGTACTATAATTTTCACCTCTAAAAGCTTCTTCACTTCTCTTTCGACCACAGGCAATAAAATGGGGTTGATATACCTAAGCTTTTGTCTAATAGGTTTGACCCCAGGCTTTAGAGGTATCTTGTGATCGATCACAGTAGTGTCATAGGTTCTTAACTTGTCGTAAGACCAGGTGAAAACGTCTTTAAATTGTCTGAGTAGGTCCTTATACTTGCTTTTTATTTCAGGGGGGAGGACTTTAGATATCTTAACCATCCTGGACTCTTCTTTGGTTCCTATGTCACAGTCCTCAACCTCTTCTGGTTGGGGTTGTAAGGTGGATTTTATAGGTATGTTGTTTTGATCAAACAGTCTTTCCAGAGGGATCGGTCCTTTCAAAATCTGGTTATTTTTTAGGACCAGCATGCGATGGTTTGCGATTTTGTCTTGGAAAGCTTGAGGGTCCTCTCCTTCTTGCATGATCCATATCTGGTCATTCTGATTTTCTTGATCCACGTGAGTTTCGGAAAATTCACCTATTGTTTCAAGAAACTTATTAATTTGTTCATCATCCTCAAAATCCTACCAGTGCTAAATATTATCCGGTATAGATGGTCTGTGTCTTATCTCTATGTGATACTTCAATTTAAAGGTTGTAGGAGGAGTGAAAGTTGAAGCTGCTTTAGCTAATGCATCAGCCTATAATTTTTATGTGCATGGGATGAAGTGGACATTTACAGATGAGAAAAAGTTTTCCATCATATCCCAGGCACAATTTCTGTATGATATTAATCTGGGATGCTTGGCCTGGTATTGTCGATTTATTTGTTTGACTATCAATTCCGCATCTTCGTATACCTCTAGGGTTTTTATTTTTATCCTTTTGGCAGCCTCTAATCCTAAGACCAAGGCTTCGTATTCATATACATTGTTAGTATAATATATATCCCATTGTAGTATGTAAGAAAAAGGGACAACAAACCTTTCTTCAGGTGCTACAAAAAGCACTCTTGCACCATCCCCTTCGCAAGACCGGGCACCGTCAAAAAACATTTTCCAAATACCGATGCTACACATATCGTTGGTCATGTAACCTAACTCTTTGTGTTCTATATTGTTTTCCTCCGTGCAACCATCTAAACCATCGTCAAAAGATAAGATACAATTTCCTAAATCTTAATCTACAATGTAAATAGGGAAATTGTTCGGATTTTGAGGGTCGCTTACTGTATATGCTAACCTCGTCTCCCTGTACAACCGAGTAAATTTCCCACCAAACTTAGGAATCGTGGCGTACGTCATATCCAGTTGAAGAGAACCCCCCAGCTTGGCTCCCCATGACCTAGACAATAGTAAGCCGTATTTGGGCGGAATATCAGCAATGACCACATCCATCAAGATTCTCTTAACTGGGACCTATGCCAAGGTGACTACTAAATCCTTTATCATTCCCATACACTTAATTTTTCTCAAATCAAATGAGTAAAGATCTCCATAAGTTCTGGTGATCTGGAGACCCAATTTGTCCATAATAATTTTAGGCATCACATTATGTGAGGCTCCGGAGTCTAGCATGCAATTATGTACCAGTTGATCATATACATTTAAGGTGAAATAAAAGGGAGCAGCAGTGTCTTTGGATCCTTCAAAATGTGGACCAAAATTCATGTTGGGCTTATCATCTTCCAGGTTCAAAACGTCAGATTGGATTTCTAGCTCTGAAACGCCTATCACTTTGGTAATCTGCTTTCGATAAACTGGGTTTTTCATTAACTCTACCAGAGGAATTGGTATCTTAATTTTATTTATCTTGTTTTCGAAGCTGAAAAACTCCGCTTACCTTGTCTGTTCTCTAGTTGGGACTTCTGAATCCTTCTTTTCCAACTTATTTGTTTGGACTGCCTTATTACTCATGATCTTGGTTAAATATGTATTTGTATTATCTACTTCGGTTTCTTGTGTTTTAGTCTCAACCTTTTCCACTTCGGGTTCTTGCACGTTCACTACTTTGGCTTTGTTGTTAGGTAACACGGTTTCTTCTGGGGTAGGCTCATAAGTTTGACCTCTTGGGAGAATTTTCTTAGGTTGAGTAGTTGAAATAGGCTTACCCTTAGATCTCAAGTTATACCTAGGTTGGACCTCGGCCATTATCATACCGGTTTCTTCTTGATAACTACAAAGGTGAGTATAATCTCTTTCTTCACCCTCAATAGACGATTGTTGAGTGTTTAGAGATTTTTCATAATCCTCTTTAGTCAGATAAGGTTGTGTGCAGTCATCACCCAAGTTTGTGACATCATCATATGAATCTCCGAAATCTTGGAGATCATTCGTTCCTATAAAATTTTCGTTCTTTAGGGGAGTTTGTATTTTATGATCTTCATTTTTTATCTGTCTTTGTTGATTTGGGGGATTGGGATTCTTCCTAAAATCGTTTTTGGCGAAAGAATCAGCTTTGGCTTGTTCTAGCTCCATTCTAGATATCTTATTAGACAGTTCCTTAATTACCTTGCCCATACCATCTACTTTGTCATCTGTGTATCTATTAGACCCGGATGGCCCTGCTTGTTCTCTAAAGTGTCTAGTTTCTCAGTTTCCCACTTCTACTTTAGATTTTAACTTACCAAAATCCATCATATTTGATTCAATTTCTACAACGTCATCTTTCATTCGATTTAGAGTAGCTCCCCTTCTTTCTCGTAAAAGAAGTGCAAAATCCGGTTCGAAAGCCTCTATGAAAGTTACTTTGGCTGCAGGTTGGGACGGTTTAACCTCGTCTAGGATTTTGTTATACAGCTTGTTGAATATTTGAATAAACTCCATAATTGTTTCTGAATTCTTTTTTCTTAAAGACCCAAACTCGGTTAAATAGTATAGGTGGTCCTTTCTTTCACCCCATTGTCTAAGGAAAGCATCTTCCAAGGCATCATAGGACAAGATAGATTCTGCAGGTAGACTCCAAAACCAAGTTCCGACCTGACATTCGAAGGTTTGGATGAAAATCCTCGAATACACATATTCATTTTCGAGACCTAGGATGTTTGCGAATTGATCAAAGAAATTTATGTGTTAGACTGCGGTCAGATCTCCTTACCTAGTGAATTTTGGAAAAAAATTTATATAATTTTCGGGAAGGTCGTGCAAAGGAATGAGAAATACCAAAGGAGCATATCTTGCTGCCACTTTAGCAAACACTCTAGGAGGGGGGGTAGGCCCTTGGCCTCCAGCTCCTCCCCCAGGAGCACCTCCACCTCCTCCTCTGACAACCCTTCCACCTCCTCCTCCGGTGGCTGCCATCGTTATTAGTGAAAAGTTGTAAAGGGGATTTTGGAAATTAAAAGTGAATCTTTACTTTCTTCGCAGGGCAAAAAATCTGAGGATGGCTGGTAAGGGATACGAGGGCTTGGCTCTTTGGACTTGCAAGAGATGTAGTCAGGAGAACCAACGAGTGTGGAAACTGGATGTGTGAAATATTCTTCGAGGTTGGGTGAGGTCGCAAAGTTTAACTGAAGGGTCGACGATCTAAGAAGGTTGTGTGAAGTTGAAGGTTCAAAAGAACTCTTGGTCTTCAGTTGTGGGTATTTAAGCTGATAGACTGCAGGGGTCGACTTAAGAGAGTCTCTCACCTTTAAAATCTTTTCAGGATCGGTAATAGGTGTGGTCTGCTTACCATCCGAGTTTTTCCTAGTATTCCTTCATCTGAATGCCAGCTTATTAATCATGGAGTTGCCAAGTGAAAGATTGGAAATCCTTTAAAATGAGTGCACTCTTTGTTCACTATCAAAGGGTGGCACTTTCAACGAAATATTTTTGTTTTCCCAGAGAAAAAGATTTTGTAACTTCGGTCCCCCGAAAACGATGCCAAAAAGATGTTGTTCCAGAGTCTGTACTTAAGGCTTAGAAGTATAGTGTCTAGGCATCCGAAAGTGAGTAAGGGGTAGAGAATAAATAAATGTCAACCTTCGGCAAGGGAAGTTAGGGTTGATTTCTAGGTTTTTTTCTAACTTCCAACTGTTCTTGGATGTTGATGTCCCTTTCAATCATTGCCCACAAATGTTTCAGTTCGACCTGGGTAATGGTTGTTTTAAGAATAGTATCAAAAAGACTCAAGGCAATATGTATTTGATCTGATAGTCTGGGTTCAATATTAGGTTGTCTTGTCACAAGGACAGTCATAGAGGAATAGAATAATAAGAAAATCTCAATACTTTTTAGATGTTGTCTCAATTTTGGTCATATAAAGGAGAGTTTATAGCTCCAGTAGTGAAAACAGGGTGCAAACCAAAGGCCCTTTCTCGTAACTAAGTTATATTTTAATAAATGTGTATGAGATGTAAGAAAAACATTAAGCTGTCCATCATGTAAGGCTCCTATCAAGGGAGAATCTCACTTATAAATAGAAGAAGAAAAAGATAAATATGTAACCTAATGAAGCATAAAATATATATAGAAATATAAAATGTTCACTGGTCTTATACCTGTTGATAGTCGGTACAGAGGAAAAACAGTGAACAATATAGAAAACTAAAATTTATTCACCATAGTAGAGGTTGTACTAAATTATAGAGAAGCATTCATCAGATACATATATGAAATGAAATGAAATGTGAAATACAAGAAAACAAACTCATAACACAGTCATGACGGAATCGAGAATCTTCGAATTTTCTTTATATTAACTCTCGAGGGAGAAAAATCTCTATTACAATCGACCCAAAAAGGTCCAACCCCATTTTCTTCCTTCTATTGTATATTTATACGAATTTACATATGATGGAATCCCAATCGTTCCAGGATTTTCAGTTACAATGAGAAGGAGATCAATCGTTTCATTTCTTTATCCTATGTATTTATTTGGTACCAGAAGCCTGCCCTCTCGCATGCTCGATACAAGTGACACAATTTTCCACCAGCTGAGATATCAACCTTGAAGGTTTCGCTTGACAATTGGCCTCAAAAATGTAACAATATCTGACTAATTGCGGCAACCTTTCTTCCATCTGTCGGTCTAGGGTGTCAATAGCGCACAATTGCACACTTGGTTTAATCATACATTTATCTATTTGAACTATGTCTGCCATAGTTATTTGTGATATTTCGGCCGAATCTCTTTCTTCTTTTTCATTTATATCAAGCGAGAGTTTTTCCATATCCATTTGGCTCAGTGTCTCAGCATTACTCTTGCTATCAATGCCTAACAAATTTCCATCTATGGAACCAAAAACCTCTTCACAAGATTTCCTTACCTTCTTGGCTTGCAATTTTCCTTTTGATATGCTATGTTCCCATTCTTTCAATAAAATATTACCTCGGGTCTATTCCAAAATGAAAAACTTAGAACTTTTTCCCGATTCCCTGTTTTCTATAGCTATTAAAGCCTCTTGAAATGCGACCCGAGCTACTCCAACTTCTCTCTCTTTGACAGACAAGTTTTCTAATACTTGATCAATAAGCAGACAATTGTCCCGAATCGTCTCTACCTTGGCAAGTAAACTTCGTTGGGCTGCAAAAACTCTACTCCGAATCTCCATAGCATGGGATTGGAATATCTCGATGTTTATAACTTGGATTTCAACTAACTCTAATCTAACTTGTAGCTGCCCTATCAAGTCTCTTGGTTGGCCTACCTATATTTGACTGGTCTGAGCTACCAGCTCTACTTGTTTGAGCTTAGCTTTGATCAGCTCAATTTCCTTTTTGTCGTCCATCCTCGCTTGTTCTATTCCTGTGTTTGCCTGGTCCTTGGCAGCTTCCTCTACTATGGCTAGCTTAGCTTCTAGGGTTTTGATGAGGCAATTTTTTTTCTTCAGCTGATTTTTCAAAACCCTGACTGAAAATTGGTTTGTCGTAGCATACGCCCCTAATGTCCCAGCTATTTCTATCGCAAACTCTTCTTTCTTCTTATATTTCCTATCAGTCAACACCTTGAACTTCTTGGTCATTGATCCCTCTTCTTGATAGAATTCTCTTTTTACCACAGCTTTTCTCTTTTTATCAAAAAAGAACTCATTTTGAGGGATCTCTTCCATCCTTATAGGTCTCAATTCTTCGTTGAAAATCCACCCTACGTCTATGTTCCCTTGAGTTGAATGTAAGGGAGTAATGGAGGCGATGGGATCTCCAATTTGCTTAGCTAATTGGCCTGGAGTGGTAACTGGAGTCTGCTTTTTCAGCAGATCAGGAGTTTTTATTTCCAGTTTCAGACTCTTAGTTTTCTCCTCCCCGTCCTGGTGTTCTTCTTTTCAGGGTGCTGAATCTTTTGAGCCTTCAACTTTGTTTTACTGCACCTCTACTGTTATTGGATTTTCACCCAGCAATACTGGGGGAAGACAACTTCGCCGATGTTCTTAGAATTTTAAAACATCATCCCTTTCTTCAGGAGCCAGGGCTTGTATCCGAACCAAAACCTCAGCATAAGATCTCGTGCCTCGGAAAATGTCATCCAAGGGTAAATTTTCATGCTCAAACCTTTTAAGCCCACAATTAGCTAAGTGGTTACTTACGACCCTATGTGGATCGTGCTTCTTGAATTCAACATGAACCAATTTTAGGTCTTCCAAGGCTGCTGCCTCATCTTTAGCATGCCCAAAATCTAACAAAGAATAAGAATGCAGATGAATAGGAAAAGGTGGCCATACCTTCTTAGAATATCCCTTAAACTCCTTGCTTACGCCACCAATTACAGTTTCTCTGGCAACCTCACGGCAAGCCAGCCTATCGGGTATGAATAAAGGCAAGGTATTCAGAGGAACAAAAGTGCCAAAAACCCTGAGATATGAAAATTATGCTTCCACGTACCAATCGGCTATACTGCTCAGATTTACCACGATATTGGTTGAGATCCTGGGTGGCGGGTGGTCGAAGATGGTGACATGCAGCGGTACCATCACCTAGTTAAAGATTTCATACACAAAATCTAAGGCTTTGTCTTCCCACAGCTTAGAATGGTAGGCGTGGATGGGCTCAGCCTCCCATGGAGTCCAGCTCCAACTCATCAAGGGAAAAGGTGTGAGAAAACACACAGCGTCCATGATATACGCGGACATAAAGAATGAAGCAATCTTTCCTCTCTCCCTCTGCACTCGATACTCTGTAACTCAACTGGTCAAACTATCAAACAATAGTTTAGCCCAGTCGAAGGAACAGACTTCGGTGACCGTGTGAATTAGAGGCACCCACTGAAGGAAAAAATGTGTGGTGTCCTCTCTCCCATATAATCTGCAGGTCATCATAGAGATATATTTGAACTGTCGTTCTAGAGAGGCTATTGAATATATACCATTACTATCTTCCCTGAACTTCGCAGCGTGTGAAGCAAAATCTTTGATTAAACCAAACATAGTCTTGTTGTATTGCACACATTCCTTATGTTTGAAATCCTCCAGAAATTTGGCATTGTAAACAAAGTCTGACACGACTGGAAACTTGTACATAGCCTGCAATTGTTCGGGTTTGAAAGTCCCAATGGTGACCCTCTACTCGTTGACGGTGGTTCTGGTTGGTATATCTACATGGTCTAATGCCCACCAGACCATATCATAATAAGGGAGCAGACGTGGCCTAGCTTCTACTGTATGCATTTGAGCCTGGACGACAATCTTATACTTGGTGATCAGGTCGTCTTTTTCACTTTCACTGGAATCATCCGAAACATATACCAATTCAGAATGTAGAACCTCAGAAATGTATGACCAGGTCCGGACAGAGTCGACACTTCGAGGTGAAGTATCTGAAATGTTGTCTGAACCTTGTCCTAAAACCTCAACATTGGCTTTAGACGCTTTTCACGGGGCCATGGCGGGGGATTCTACTTTATCTCTCCTGCGATAAAAATATGCATACATACAGAAATTAGTTTGCTCACAAAAAGTTGACTCTGCGTAGAACAGAAATGAAATTTGAAACAACAAATAAAAATTCATGTCTTCAACTATTTAAAACTAGGTCATCCTTAGGGACAGAACGGTCAAATCGTTCTTAAATATAAATTTAGCAGTAAAAACCAAACCCTTACTTGTCAATTCGCCTCATTTCTAATTAATGTCATAAATTTTGACAGTTCGTAATGCAAGTTGGTGCAAAGAAATTTTAAAATCGCCTCGGAGACTGTGCATATTAATTTTCATATTAAAACAATGAAAATGTTGTCTTAGCTTAATTAATCAGGCTTTTTTTTGTTTTTTTTTTGTTAATTATTCTCTCGGCATTCGCCTCATCGGGAGCTTTCGCTTTAACCCTTTGAACCTCTAAGACCCAAGATTGCGATAATTATCTTTGGTTAATAAAAAATGTAACCATGAATAGGCATTTCATTGATTATGTTGTTATTTATATTGCGATTTCGCGACTCAGAGCTTCGAAGGTACAGCTTCCGGGAGGCTCGTATGCCGAGTTACAAAATCGCGAGATCGCGATGAAATGATTTAATTAAATTGGAGGATAAAACCGAATTAAGTGTTTAATTAATTATGTTTCTATTTTTATCGCGACTTCGTGACTCGGCGCTTTGAAGGTATAACTTTTGAGGGAAAATACGTCAAGTTGTGAATTCCTGAAGGAGCTTAATCGTGGCTAAACCTTTTACCTTTAACATTAACCCGGGTTATTAAAACAAGAATCTCACAGTTTCAGCTATCAGGGTTACGACGGTAATACTTTTGGAGCTAGCAAATGTCGAGACACGAAATCCTGATGATGTTTAACTGCAGTTTAGAGTATTTTTACTCTCGGTAATGATCTGGGTAAACCTTTTTTTTAAATTAGTTCGTCGTTTCACCCCTTGGGACTTGTAAACTATGTGATCTATAACTTCCGACATGCGACATCATGAGGTTCAAAAGTAGAGACTTGTTTAAACGATTAAAAAATAAATCTTACCTTAAGAGTATGATAACCGTCATTGTTTGCGTGATGAGACTTCTAAGATTTTGGGAAAAATAAAGGAAAATATGAAAACCGGCTTTCAATTTCAAGCATTAAGATATGAAATTTTAAACAGGAAAAAAAACAAAGGCAGCTCCAACAACTGGAATCAATGACAAGTTTAATGCATAAAGAAAGATATAATACACTCCCAGATCCCCACCCATTCCTAGACTACAAACACATGGGTATTGCAGTCACCCATAGAGCTATCTTGGGTGAGACTGCATTGTGCACCCTGTGCGCAGCGTTTCCTTCTGGTTTACTATGAGGGTCGATACTTTTAGAGGATTTTGTTGGAAACATGTTCAGATATGAACCTAGGTCAACCTAAGAAGAGAAAGAGAGAGATCCAACCAACAACTAACAACGATTACTAAAATTTCAAGAGAATAATAGCAATTCAAATTTTCATTTGCATCTACATCTTATATTGATTTATCTCTAATCCATTAATTGTAAAGGATACCAGTAACAATGATTCTTAAGTTTAATATAAGTTATATCACACAATTCTAAATGGTATTAAATTAACCCTTGTGTAATTTTTCAAACTAATGATGAATTTATAGAACAATACTACACAACTTATGAATAAAGCTAGTCTCAATATTCTAAATGGATCATAAGATTCTAGATGAAGGATGAAATTAACACGTTTATTTTATTATCCGAGTAGAGAAATGATAATTTCCAAAGTATATAATATAATTTTGATCTAGGTGGATAACGGTGGCCCTCAACCTAGGTGCTCTTTACACTCATCCTACAAAATCAACATAATTTATCTCTCTCTTATTTCATGTGATCGAAATTCCTCTCTCTTGTTTTCCAAGACTTCAAGATAGAACTGTTGGCAGATTTCAAACCATTGGTAGTCCCACATTCATTAGAATTGTCTTGGAAGATTTCAAACCATTGGCAATACCACATTCATTGGAATTATCTTGGAAGATTTCAAACCATTGGCAATACCACATTCATTGGAATTTTCTTGAAAGATTTCAAACCATTGGCATTCCCACTTGGGATTTTTGATAACTCAAGGCCATAGAATTATTATTATTATCATTGTTCCAAAGCGATTTGTTGGTTGTGGAGCTTGATTATCTTCCTGATTAAGAGGTCTTTTACTTTCAATCGTGTTTATACCCCATGAAGTATTTACACCCCAGAAGTATGTACACTCTTCCACGTGGGGGAGTACAGAGGGAGGCTACCCCCTCTGCGGGGTCTGAGGGGGCTATCCCCCCGACTGGGGGGGTCTGGGGGCAAGTAGGGCCCCAATGGGGGTTCAAGGGAGAAGCTCCCGAAGGAAAAATTGCCTTGTAAATGTATATTGTAATTTCATTGTAAATCTGGACCGTTCATTATAAGGTCGCAGATCTAACGATAGAGATGATGTTAGAGTTTTTTTCCCTAGAAGGCAACCCTCTTTTATGAGGGAAATGTATTGCGGTAATTGTTGATGGCGAATATTGTATTCTGAGATAGGAGACTGTGAGAGAAAGAAAAGGAAGTTATAGCGGGTTTGTTGTAGATTGTATCCCTTCATATGTTGGATAATAATAAAGGAAGGACCTGGAAATTTCTCTGGTGGACATAGCCCACATTGGGTGAACCATGTAAATATGTGTCTCTATTGTATTGTGTATCTTCTATGTTTTGTTTCTGCATTTGTTTTATTTTATTTCTCCACGGTCCTGTTTTTATAACAACTGGTATCAAAGTGAAAGGTAACTCGTAGGAAAAGAGGGTTCCTAGTTTGAGTGGGAGCAATGTCGAAAGATGGAAAGTTTAGGGTCGATAAATTTAACGGCCAAAACTACCAGTTATGGAAGATGCAGATGGAAGACTATTTATATCAGAAGGATCTATTCCTACCATTGGGTGGAATAGCAAAGAAGCCAGCGGCTACGAAGGACGAAGAATGGGAGATTCTTGACAGAAAGGCTCTAGGAACGATACGGCTGAGCTTGGCAGCATCGGTGGCTTTTAGTATTTCCAAAGAAAAGACAACAAAGGGTTTGATGGACACATTGGCCAAATTGTATGAAAAAACCTTGGCGTCTAATAAGGTATTTCTAATGAAGAGATTATTTAATATGAAAATGTCGGAAGGTGGGTCTATTGCAGATCATTTAAATGATTTTAATACGGTTACTAATCAACTAAGTTCTGTAAAAGTGGACTTTGATGATGAGGTCAGGGATCTTCTAATCTTGT
>JZKD02S1889029.1:65997-78095 GCA_000966675.3 Picea glauca
TGGATATTCCACAACAAAGTATGTGATCAACTCCCCAAAATAGAAAGTATATCATCTCTCCACAAGTGTGCCTCCCCTTGCTTTCCTAGCCTTGTATTGCCTTGCCTTGTCTTGAATTGCTTACCTAGCCCTACCTTACCTTTTCTTCCCTTGCCATTCCTTTCCTTGCCTTACCTTACCTAAACATAGACCTATACCTAGACCTTTCCTAGCCATGCCTTGCCTTGTCTTACCTTTCCTTGCCTTCCCATGTCTAGCCTTTCCTTTCCTTCTGTTGCCATGCATTACCTTGCCTTTACATGCCTTGCCTTGCCTTTCCATGTATAGCCTTGCCTTGTCTTGCATTGTTATGTCTTGCCTTGTCATGCCATGCCAATCCTTTCATTTCCTTGCCTTGCATTTCCCAATGTTGCATTTCCTTGCCTTGTCTTGCCTTGCATTGTCTTTCCTTGTCATGCCATCCCATGCCATACCTTGCCTTGACATGTGAATTTTTTGGATTAGATGTGAAATTTGGGATCTTGTATCCATTCCTGGTGAACATCTTGGAGCGAATCTGGTACAATGAAGGAGAGGGAAAAAAGGGACCCTTCATCTTCATATTTTCTTGAAGGAGCATCAACAACCACATTTTCTTTTCCTTTATTGTAAATGATATCATAATCATATCCAAAGAGATTAGTCACCCATTTTTGTTTCTCCAGAAAATACTTGAGGGTTTGATGATCTTTCTTGATTTGGAAGTGTTGCCCCAATAGATAAGGGTGTCAGAGATCTACTGCATGCATAATAGCCAACATTTCCTTTTCATATATTGATTGGACCAAATGTCACTCTGAAAATTGTTTTTTGGTAAAGGCCAAAGGCCGACCATATTGCATAACGAATGCTCCAATTCTTCTCCCAGAAGCATCACATTCTAGGACAAAGTTTTTTTTGAAATCAGGAAGGGCCAGGACCAGAGTGGTGCACATAGCCACCTTCAAGGCTTGAAAGGCATGATCAACTATGGGAGTCCAAGTGAAAGAATTGTTTTTAAGGAAAGCAGTGAAAGGCACCAAAATATTTCCATAATTCTTAACAAACTTGTGATAATAGCTTGTTAAACCTAGAAAACCATGCAATATTTTGAGAGTCTTGGGGCGAGGCCAATATTGCATAGCTTCAACCTTCTTAGGATATTCCACCCTGACACCTTCCTTTCCAACAATATGACCCAAGTACTCGACTTCCGAGGCTCCAAAAGTTACATTGTTTGAGGAAACATTGGTCTTGAGAGAGTAGATGTAGAACTCAATCCACATGAGAAAGATGGGTTGTCCAGGTTTTATGATAGATGAGAATATCTTCAAAGAAAACTAAGACAAAATTACGAAGAAAAGGATGGAATACATGACTCATGAGGCTTTGGAAAGTGGAGCGAGCATTACACAAGCCAAAGGGCGTGACAAAAAACTCATAGTGTCCCTCATGAGTTTGAAATGTAGTATTAGGAATGTCTNGCAATAGATTGATAGGATCGTCTGCTCCGTCGTTTTTATTTTCTTCCACCATTGAGGGTTTCTTGGGTGTGCGAGAGCGATTGTCTTCAAGAGAGACAAGCTCGAGACCCAACTTTCTATACTTGGACCTCGTCGGGGACATGCACTGAAAAAATATCAAGAGGAACCTGCTCTGATACCACTGATTCAGATGATTTTCGGCATGAAATGAGATCGGAGATATAATAAAGAAATGCACAGAGATATCGCAGATGTTAAATAATATAAAAGAAATGTATCAAAGATGCAACCATAAACATATATGTACAGTAATACATGATTTATATTAATGAAATAAATGTATAGAGACTGTAAAAGTACAGAGTGAAAGACTCACTAGAATGGTGGTAGCTTATCTCTGAGAAGAGATGTGACGTCTACTTGCATTCAGAAGAAGATGATTACAATGAGGCTTTGAACACCTTTTTACAATAAGTAGGAATGCCAAAAACCCTAGACATCCAAAAACCTAACCCTGGGATATGGAGCGCCAAAAGTCATGTGGGCCCCGTTTAGGTAAGTGAGTACATCAACTTCTCGGGGTCGTAACTTTTGCATACGATCTCCATTTTAGGCGTGTGATAGATCGTTGGAAAGGAATCATCGAGGAGATTCATTTTGGGGGAAAAATAATGCCTTTGGATATCATTGAGAACCTATACCTCAAAAAACCTTCATTTGGGCCCTGAAAATGGCCCCGGAAGTTAAAACCTGCTAAAAATAGTAAATTTCCAAAATTGCCAGAAAGCCATTTTGAGCCATTTGGAAAAGGTGGGTGGCCACCGATATCCACTTGGATCAAAATGTGAAAGATGAAAAGAGGATGGATATTCCACAACAAAGTATGTGATCAACTCCCCAAAATAGAAAGTATATCATCTCTCCACAAGTGTGCCTCCCCTTGCTTTCCTAGCCTTGTATTGCCTTGCCTTGTCTTGCCTTGCTTACCTAGCCCTGCCTTACCTTTCCTTCCCTTTCCATTCCTTTCCTTGTCTTACCTTACCTAAACATAGACCTCTAGCTAGACCTTTCCTAGCCATGCCTTGCCTTGTCTTACCTTTCCTTGCCTTCTCATGTCTAGCCTTTCCTTGCCTTATGTTGCCATGCATTACCTTGCCTTTCCATGCCTTGCCTTGCCTGGCCTTGCCATGTATAGCCTTGCCTTGTCTTGCATTGTTATGCCTTGCCTTGTCATGCCATGCCAATCCTTTCATTTCCTTGCCTTGCATTTCCCAATGTTGCATTTCCTTTCCTTGTCTTGCCTTGCATTGTCTTTCCTTGTCATGCCATCCCATGCCATACCTTGCCTTGACATGTGAATTTTGTGGATTAGATGCGAAATTTGGGATCTTGTAGCCATTCCAGGTGAACATCTTGGAGCGAATCTGGTACAATGAAGGAGAGGGAAAAAAGGGACCCTTCATCTTCATATTTTCTTGAAGGAGCATCAACAACCACATTTTCTTTTCCTTTATTGTAAATGATATCATAATCATATCCAAAGAGATTAGTCACCCATTTTTGTTTCTCCAGAAAATACTTGAGGCTTTGATGATCTTTCTTAATTTGGAAGTATTTCCCCAATAGATAAGGGTGTCAGAGATCTACTGCATGCATAATAGCCAACATTTCCTTTTCATATATTGATTGGACCAAATGTGGCTCTGAAAATTGTTTTTTGGTAAAGGCCAAAGGCCAACCATATTGCATAAGGACTGCTCCAATTCTTCTCCCAGAAGCATCACATTCTAGGACAAAGTTTTTTTTTAAATCAGGAAGGGTCGGGACCAGAGTGGTGCACATAGCTGACTTCAAGGATTGAAAGGCATGATCAGCTATGGGAGTCCAAGTGAAAGAATTCTTTTTAAGGAGAGCAGTGAAAGGCACCAAGATATTTTCATAATTCTTAACAAACTTGTGATAATATCTTGTTAGACCTAGAAAACCATGCAATATTTTGAGAGTCTTGGGGCGATGCCAATATTGCATAGCTTCAACCTTCTTAGGATATTCCACCCTGACACCCTCCTTTCCAACAATATGATCCAAGTACTCGACTTCCGAGGCTCCAAAAGTTACATTGTTTGAGGAAACATTGGTCCTGAGAGAGTAGATGTAGAACTCAATCCACATGAGAAAGATGGGTTGTCCAGGTTTTATGATAGATGAGAATATCATCAAAGAAAACTAAGACAAAATTACGAAGAAAAGGATGGAATACATGACTCATGAGGCTTTGGAAAGTGGAGGGAGCATTACACAAGCCAAAGGGCGTGACAAAAAACTCATAGTGTCCCTCATGAGTTTGAAATGTAGTATTAGGAATGTCTGCCTCTTTCATATGTATCTGGTGGTAGCCAAAACGAAGATCAAGTTTAGTAAAGAACTAGGAACCACTCAATTCATCCAAGAGATCATCAATGACAGGAATGGGAAATTTGTCTTTGATGGTGAGTTTGTAGGGCATGAAATTCAGGAAACATGTTCCAAAATCCTTCTTTCTTAAGTACCATGACCAAAAAAGAAGAACAGGGGCTCGTACTAGGATGGATAATGCCTGCAATGAGCAATTTTTGAACACTTTTCTCAATTTAATTTTTCTGGGCAAAGGGATGATGATAGGGACGAACATTGGGAGGAAGGTTGTCAGGGACACAGGGAATGGAATGATCATGAACACCATGGGAAGGAGGGTTTCCCTGGGGAGTGGAAAAAACAACTTGATGTTTGGAGAGGATGGATTGGAGTTCCGACGACACAGAGGATGTCTTAGTGGCGTGAATGGAATGGAGTTGTGCAATAATGCCGGAATAACCTTTTTTTAGGATATTTTCTATGCAATGGGAACTAATGATCTCAGGGGAAATTGTTGTGATGCCTTGGAACTTATACTATTGGCCCTCCTTGTTGAATTGCATGGTTAATTCCTTAAAATCCATGAGAATGGAACCCAGAGTCCTAAGCCATTTGACACCTAAGAGTGATGGTTGCGGGAAGTGATTTGAGCGAAGCAAACCGAGAGTTGATGTTATGAATACTGGACATGATGGAAGAGATATCACTTCGGTTTTGGTCATGATCTTTGGCTAAGGTGGTGAGATGTTGTTCCCAATCTTGGTTGCGAGTGTGGACCAAGGGGACAGGACCGGGGAAAAAATGGGACCGCACAGAAATGAGTTATTGGTGATTGGTACCACTACCATCAGTGCAAAGAGTAGAATTCAATGGGATAGATTCCCAATAGAGGTGTCGGGAAGTGGTCGGGTACACGAAAAAAATTTGCTGAAAAATGATAGGTATGACTCTGATCAGGGAGAACAGAGGAATCTAATGGGATACGTCTCAAACAATGGTGTCAGTGGTATCCATACTTTTTTTTTACTCCTATGGAGTTATATTCCGATGTGAATAATACTTCAGTGACGAAATGGCCAAATGTTTAACAGGAAAAAATGTGTAGGAATTTCGCAACTAGAATGCAGGAGGCATAGTTGCACGTCAATAGATCTTGTCTATTATGTTTTTTGTTTTCGTCCCAAAGGTTAGGGTATTCAAGGTTTCNTCTTTCATATGTATCTGGTGGTAGCCAAAATGAAGATCAAGTTTAGTAAAGAACTAGGAACCACTCAATTCATCCAAGAGATCATCAATGACAGGAATGGGAAATTTGTCTTTGACGGTGAGTTTGTAGGGCGTGAAATTCAAGAAACATGTTCCAAAATCCTTCTTTCTTAAGTACCATGACCAAAAAAGAAGAACAGGGGCTCGTACTAGGATGGATAATGCCTGCGATGAGCAATTTTTGAACACTTTTCTCAATTTAATTTTTCTCGGCAAAGGGATGATGATAGGGATGAACATTGGGAGGAACATTGTCAGGGACATAGGGAATGGAATGATCATGAACACCACGGGAAGGAGGGTTTCCCTGGGGAGTGGAAAAAACAGATTGATGTTTGGAGAGGATGGATTGGAGGTCCGACGACACAGAGGATGTCTTAGTGGCATGAATGAAATGGAGTTGTGAAATAATGCCGGAATAACCTTTTTTTAGGAGATTTTCCATGCAATGGGAACTAATTATCTCAGGGGAAATTGTTGTGATGCCTTGGAACTTATACTATTGGCCCTCCTTGTTGAATTGCATGGTTAATTCCTTAAAATCCAAGAGAATGGAACCCAGAGTCCTAAGCCATTCGACACCCAAGAGTGATGGTTGTGGGAAGTGATTTGAGTGAAGCAAACTGAGAGTTGATGTTATGAATACTGGACATGATGGAAGAGATATAACTTCAGTTTTGGTCATGATCTTTGGCTAAGGTGGTGAGATGTTGTTCCCAATCTTGGTTCCGAGTGTGGGCCAAGGGGACAGGACAGGGGAAAAAATGGGACCTCACAGAAATGAGTTACTGGTGATTGGTACCACTACCATCAGCGCAAAGATAAGAATTCAATGGGATAGATTCCCAATAGAGGTGTCAAGAAGTGGTCGGGTACACGAAAAACATTTGCTGAAAAATGATAGGTATGACTCTGATCAAGGAGAACAGAGGAATCTAATGGGATAAGTCTCAAAAATGGTGTCAGTAGTATCCATAATTTTTTATAACTCGTACGGAGTTATATTCCGATGTGAATAATACTTCAGTGATGAAATGGCCAAATGTTTAATAGGAAAAAATGTGTAGGAATTTCGCAACTAGAATGCAGGAGTCATAGTTGCACGTCAATAGATCTTGTCTGTTTTGTTTTTTGTTTTTGTCCCAAAGGTTAGGGTATTCAAGGTTTCTACAAACAAGGGTTTTCCCTATGATATATCACTCTAATATATGTGCGAGGTCCAACAATAGTACTCGACCCAATATCTTAGGGCACNTTGTTTTTAAGGAGAGCAGTGAAAGGCACCAAAATATTTTCATAATTCTTAACAAACTTGTGATAATAGCTTGTTAAACCTAGAAAACCATGCAATATTTTGAGAGTCTTGGGGCAAGGCCAATATTGCATAGCTTCAACCTTCTTAGGATATTCCACCCTGACACCTTCCTTTCCAACAATATGACTCAAGTACTCAACTTCTGAGGCTCCAAAAGTTACAATGTTTGAGGAAATATTGGTCCTGAGAGATTAGATGTAGAACTCAATCCACATGAGAAAGATGGGTTTTCCAGGTTTTATGATAGATGAGAATATCATCAAAGAAAACTAAGACAAAATTACGAAGAAAAGGATGGAATACATGACTCATGAGGCTTTGGAAAGTGGAGGGAGCATTACACAAGCCAAAGGGCGTGACAAAAAACTCATAGTGTCCCTCATGAGTTTGAAATGTAGTATTAGGAATGTCTACCTCTTTCATATGTATCTGGTGGTAGCCAAAATGAAGATCAAGTTTAGTAAAGAACTAGGAACCACTCAATTCATCCAAGAGATCATCAATGACAGGAATGGGAAATTTGTCTTTAATGGTGAGTTTGTAGGGTGCGAAATTCAGGAAACATGTTCCAAAATCCTTCTTTCTTAAGTACCATGACCAAAAAAAAAGAACAGGGGCTCGTACTAGGATGGATAATGCCTGCGATGAGCAATTTTTGAACACTTTTCTCAATTTCATTTTTCTGGGCAAAAGGATGATGATAGGGATGAACATTGGGAGGAAGGTTGTCAGGGACACAGGGAATGGAATGATCATGGACACCACGGGAAGGAGGGTTTCGCTGGGGAGTGGAAAAAACAGCTTGATGTTTGGAGAGGATGGATTGGAGGTCTGACGACACAGAGGATGTCTTAGTGGCATGAATGGAATGGAGTTGTGCAATAATGCCGCCATAACCTTTTTTAGGAGATTTTCCATGCAATGGGAACTAATGATCTTAGGGGAAATTGTTGTGATTCCTTGGAACTTATACTATTGGCCCTCCTTGTTGAATTGCATGGTTAATTTCTTAAAATCCATGATAATGGAACCTAGAGTCCTAAGCCATTCGACACCCAAGAGTGATGGTTGTGGGAATTGATTTGAGCGAAGCAAACCGAGAGTTGATGTTATGAATACTGGACATGATGGAAGAGATATCACTTTGGTTTTGGTCATGATCTTTGGCTAAGGTGGTGAGTTGTTGTTCCCAATATTGGTTGCGGGTGTGGGCCAAGGGGACAGGACAGGGGAAAAAATGGGACCGCACAGAAATGAGTTATTGGTGATTGGTACCACTACCATCAGCGCAAAGAGCATAATTCAATGGGATAGATTCCCAATAGAGGTGTCAGGAAGTGTTCGGGTACACGAAAAAAATATGCTGAAAAATGATAGGTATGACTCTGATCAGGGAGAACAGAGGAATCTAATGGGATAAGTCTCAAACAATGGTGTCAGTAGTATCCATACTTTTTTTTTACTCCTACGGAGTTATATTCCGATGTGAATGATACTTCAGTGACGAAATGGCCAAATGTTTAACAGGAAAAAATGTGTAGGAATTTCGCAACTAGAATGCAGGAGGCATAGTTGCACGTCAATAGATCTTTTCTGTTATGGTTTTTGTTTTCGTCCCAAAGGTTAGGGTATTCAAGGTTTCTACAAACAAGGGTTTTCCCTGTGATATATCACTCTAATATATGTGCGAGGTCCAACAATAATACTCGATCCAATATCTTAGGGCACCAACTAAGGAGGATAGACCGTGCCCTTAGTTGTACTACCCGACTACCCATGTACTAGAGAGTATCCTCCCAAGTGTTGTTCACGGTGGCACTATAGTAGTTAGTCTGCCAATTGGTTTATCTACGGAGGCCCGAGGGCTTCAAGATATCTAGGTCGATTCGTATACAGGTGTTGTCTGATGTGCTACCACTCGAAGGNCAAAATCCTTCTTTCTTAAGTACCATGACCAAAAAAGAAGAACAGGGGCTCGTACTAGGATGGATAATGCCTGCGATGAGCAATTTTTGAACACTTTTCTCAATTTAATTTTTCTGGGCAAAGGGATGATAATAGGGATGAACATTGGGAGGAAGGTTGTCAGGGACATAGGGAATGGAATGATCATGAACACCACGGGAAGGAGGGTGTCCCTGAGGAGTGGAAAAAACAGCTTGATGTTTGGAGAGGATGGATTGGAGGTCCGACGACATAGAGGATGTCTTAGTGGCGTGAATGGAATGGAGTTGTGAAATAATGCTGGAATAACCTTTTTTTAGGAGATTTTCCATGCAATGGGAACTAATGATCTCAGGGGAAATTGTTGTGATGCCTTGGAACTTATACTATTGGCCCTCCTTGTTGAATTGCATGGTTAATTCCTTAAAATCCATGAGAATCGAACCCAGAGTCATAAGCCATTCGACACCCAAGAGTGATGGTTGTGGGAAGTCATTTGAGCGAAGAAAACCGAGAGTTGATGTTATGAATACTGGACATGATGGAAGAGATATCACTTCAGTTTTGGTCATGATCTTTGGCTAAGGTGGTGAGATGTTGTTCCCAATATTGGTTGCAAGTGTGGGCCAAGGGGACAGGACAGGGGAAAAAATGGGACCTCACAGAAATGAGTTACTGGTGATTGGTACCACTACCATCAACGCAAAGAGTAGAATTCAATGGGATAGATTCCCAATAGAGGTGTCGGGAAGTGGTCGGGTACACGAAAAAAATTTGTTGAAAAATGATAGGTATGACTCTGATCAAGGAGAACAGAGGAATCTAATGGGATAAGTCTCAAAAATGGTGTCATTAGTATCCATACTTTTTTATAACTCCTACGGAGTTATATTCCTATGTGAATAATACTTCAGTGACGAAATGGCCAAATGTTTAACAGGAAAAAATGTGTAGGAATTTCGCAACTAGAATGCAGGAGGCATAGTTGCACGTCAATAGATCTTGTCTGTTATGTTTTTTGTTTTTGTCCCAAAGGTTAGGGTATTCAAGGTTTCTACAAACAAGGGTTTTCCCTGTGATATATCACTCTAATATATGTGTGAGGTCCAACAATAGTACTCGATCCAATATCTTAGGGCACCAACTAAGGAGGATCGACCGTGCCCTTAGTTGTACTACCTGACTACCCATGTACTAGAGAGTACCTTCCCAAGTGTTGTTCTCGGTGGCACTATAGTAGTTAGTCTGCCAATTGGTTTATCTACGGAGGCCTGAGGGATTCAAGATATCTAGGTCGATTCGTATACAGGTGTTGTCTGATGTGCTACCACTCGAAGGGGTACCAACATGGGTTACAAGGGTGGCCAACAATGTGCTCTTAAGAACCATTTGTAGTTCCTACATGTATCCTCCCTTGACCCCAGATTCATGCATTTAATGACATATATTTGTAGCTTTAAGACATCAAAATACATCTCTACCCTGAAACAAATAAAATTAACCCACAATTTTCTACCAAGGAATGTGCTATGATACCACTTGTAAGGTAATAGATCTACTATAATAAAATGAAATGGAAATATTACAGAGAATAACACCGGAACAACACAATAGATGAACCCACAAAACCAAATAATACGTTTATCAATAGGAAACAATCTTCACTTGCCTCTTCGAGGGGGAAACCTCCAGTACACCAACACTCTATTACAATAATTCTCAAGAAAAACCTTCTCATACCCTCTACTCATATTTATACTATTGATACTAAATCTGTCTATCCAAAAGAACAATCTAGACGAAGATCCTTCTAGAAGAAGAAGCTTATATTCGGTCTTCTTACATTTAACTTATTCTTCCTTATTGATAGGCCTCATTAATATTGGCCTTTATTACATGGAAATATGTTATTCTACCTATGTCAGGGGCTAGGGAGGTTAGGTCCCTAACATCATGAAGTTAAAGAAGAAGCAAATAGATTGAAATATATTGAAAAATGTTTTCTTGAAAAACCGATGGTGTCAATCACTCACATTCCAATATTTAGTGATTCAACATATCAAGGAATAAGAAAAGCTTCCTTAGGTAGTGAAGCTTCAAAGAAGATACAATTGCTGAGAAAGAGACTATTTTTTTACAAAAAGGGCTCTAAAAAAAAGTTGGCCAAGCAAACCAAAAAATAACTTGTATTAAGAGATTATCCATGAAGGTTATGCTCCCTCAAGAATATTATGTTCCATTGATTATGAAAAAGGAACCTTGCAAATGACTATTTTGAAACCAAAGGTTAATAAGCAAGAAAAGGATNTAGTTGCACGTCAATAGATCTTGTCTGTTATGTTTTTTGTTTTCGTCCCAAAGGTTAGGGTATTCAAGGTTTCTACAAACAAGGGTTTTCCCTGTGATATATCACTCTAATATATCTGTGAGGTCCAACAATAGTACTCGACCCAATATCTTAGGGCACCAACTAAGGAGGATACACCGTGCCCTTAGTTGTACTACCTGACTACCCATGTACTAGAGAGTATCTTCCCAAGTGTTGTTCTCGGTGGCACTATAGTAGTTAGTATGCCAATTGGTTTATCTACGGAGGCCCGAGGGCTTCAAGATATCTAGGTCAATTCGTATACAGGTGTTGTCTGATGTGCTACCACTCGAAGGGGTACCAACATGGGTTACAAGGGTGGCCAACAATGTGCTATTAAGAACCATTTGTAGTTCCTGCATGTATGCTCCCCTGACCCCAGACTCATGCGTTTAATGACATATATTTGTAGCTTTAAGACATCAAAATACATCTCTACCCTGGAAAAAAAAAATCAACCCACAATTTTCTACCAAGGAATGTGCTATGATACCACTTGTAAGGTACTAGATCTATTATAATAACATGAAATGGAAATATTGCAGAGAATAACAATGGAACAACACAATAGATGAACCCACAAAAACAAATAATACCTTTATCAATAGAAAACAATCTTCACATGCCTCTTCGAGGGGGCAACCTCCAGTAGAGCAACACTCTATTACAATAATTCTCAAGAAAAACCTTCTCATACCCTCTACTCATATTTATAATATTGATACTAATTCTATCTATCCAAAAGAATAGTCTAGACGAAGATCCTTCTAGAAGAAGAAGCTTCTATTCGGTCTTCTTACATTTAACTTATTCTTCCTTATTGATAGGTCTCATTAATATTGGTCTTTATTACATGGAAATATGTTATTCTACCTATGTGAGGGGTTAGGGAGGCTAGGTCCCTAACATCATGAAGTTAAAGAAGAAGCAAATAGATTGAAATATGTTGAAAAATGTTTTCTTGAAAAACCGATGGTGTCAATCACTCACATTCCAATATTTAGTGATTCAACATATCAAGGAATAAGAAAAGCTTCCTTAGGCAGTGAAGCTTCAAAGAAGATACAATTGCTGAGAAAAAGACTATTTTTTTACAAAAAGGGCTCTAAAAAAAAGTTGGCCAAGCAAACCAAAAAATAACTTGTATTCAGAGATTATCCATGAAGGTTATGCTCCCTCAAGAATATTATGTTTCATTGATTATGAAAAAGGAACCTTGCAAATGACTATTTTGAAACCAAAGGTTAATAAGCAAGAAAAGGATCTCAAATCTCATGATTATGAGACCATTAATTTTACTCTGGATTTT
>JZKD02S1889040.1:31521-50030 GCA_000966675.3 Picea glauca
AGCATAGGGAATTTTTAAGGGATCTTAAAGAAATGTTCCAACCATAGGGAACTTTTAATGATTCATAAAGAAATGTTATAAGGAATATATATGTGGTCTTAGTGGATTGAACCATATTCAAAGAATATGCACATGCTATTGAGTTATTTTTGCGTAGTTATCCACTCAATGTAGAAATCCCTTAGTTTATAGTACACAATTAGGTCCCTTTATGTAACTTTAGGTGACCATATAAAGTAAATTTCACAGTTGTGTATTTAGTTCAACTATCCAACAATTTGCCGTTAAATCTCTTAAGTGAGCCAACTATATAATATAACATTTGCACAGTTCATATGTTTTATAATATAACATTATAAAATATATGATCATACAAGAGTGCACCACATAGTAAAGCAAGATTTTGTATGTGGATCCAACCATACAAAACTTTTAATGAATCCCCTTGCTTGTTGTTTTTTTGAATTGATTTCCCTTGGGGAACCCAAATTTCGATTTCAATGACTTCTCTGTGTGGGTTTTATTGATTATTATGAAAAGATTGTGGTTTTATATTTTTCCACTTATCCCTTTAGTCATCAGTCTATGCCTGGGCAGTCGGCCAAGAGCCAAATCGACGGTCGTCACTTCGGTGTTTAAAGACCTATAGATTCAAATGGCCTGCTTTTCTATGCATGGATGATGAGTGAAGGATAATAATTTGTCATGCTATCTATGGACCAAGCTTACTTATCTTTGAGTTGATTGATTCATGGTTGTATGTATAGTATTTGTGCCTACTAATGAGCCAGTACCTTTGCTTCTTGATTGATTAAAACTTAGATTTATCTTTGGGTTTTTAATTGCTTAAACTAGTGTACATCTCTGCATTTTTTTTTATAATATCTGCATTGTGGATAGATATTGAGGAGAGATGTCGACATGGGATTCTCCAAACATTCCTCACAAATGCTCTAGGTATTCTCAAGAAGGAAGAACCATAACTCCTTCGACTGAGATTCTGAGTGAGAAACAACAATATCGTTAGAGAAGATTTTCAAACGAGTCTGTAAATAGATCAATTGTAGAACCTACTCAAGCCAGTGATATGGATGCAACCTTCTTAGATAGGTTGTGCATAGATACTCCTACACTTGAGAATGTAGGGAATACCTCTGGAAAAAAGAATATTTCTGGTAAGTTTCTTAAATTTTGTTTATTTTTGTTGAATTTATTTGTATTTAAATTTATGTGAGGTTAAATCTTGAAGTTACTTTCAAATGTGTGTGTAGACAATCAGTTTAGAGCAAGGGATGACAATGAGAGTGGATGTCACGAAGAATCAAATGTCAGTGCAAAGGGTGAAGGTGGATTTAGGAGTCCGTGTCATCAAGAAACATAAGATTACATGCCTACGTCCACCTATCCTTCAGATGTAGGTGATGAGCTTCCCTGGGAAGGGAATACTGAAGAAATGATGATTAAGCGATGCTCATGTGTTAAAAAGAGGTTGGAAAATGATTTGTTGGTCTTGGAACTCCCTTAGGAGAGAAAACAAAGTTTACAAATTGTTTTGCATTCATTGGAAAACTTTATGGATGCATATAAGAAGATGGGGCCAACCATGACAGTTTTGTTCATCTAATGAGGTGGAAAAAGTCAAAGGTGATGAGTCCTGATAAATGGGAGACAGTAAAAAATAGAGTTACAAAATAAAATGCCATTTCCATGTTCAATTTCAAAGAGGGTCCAAAGCGGAAGATGTTGAAGGTGCAATATTTTAAGCACACCAACATTGCAGGAAATATGTATAACAAATTTTTGGCGGCATAAGAGAAATTTCCGTGGAACGATGAGGTTCCACACTATTTTGCAAGACATTTTTTTGCATATGCACCCTGATTACACTAGCCTACCATATAAATATTATGGGACTGGTAAATGACGTACATATGATCACAAAGGGGCATATCGAAGTGCGACAGTACTGAGGCCTCCACAACCTTTAGTACCTTGCCCAACATGGGCATTTGCATCACTTTCAAAGTTTCATGCTACATCAAAGGTTGACAAAGAGGCTAGGAGTTCAATTAGAGAAAATTTGGAAGCAAGTTTTTATGGTGTTGATGTTGGCATGAACCGTCAGCGAACATAAGAAAATTCTCAGGCCACATTTGTTTATATAACAGATGAGGATTTAACTACAATGTCAGCAGAAGATGTTTTGGAGTATGCAAAATTTTGTTGGGATGGTTGGAAGAAGGTCATTCAAAATGATGACCCAAACCACAGATTGGTATGTGTTCTAGTTACGAAAACTTTGAGGCATTTTCTAATAGTTTACTTCTAATTCTAGATTTATATATCATTGTATAATCGAGTTGTTCTTGCCATTAATAGCAGTTTGGAGATATGTTAAATGAATATCTAATAGGTAGGGGACCTGATTCGACAAGTCTAAATTTGGATGGGTTGAATCATGTATGTTTTTTCTAATAGTTGTTCAATTTCCACTCTTTTGAGTAAGATATCAACAAAATTTATGATTTTGTATAATTGTGAACACATTGAATCCTAGATTTGGTTCTTAGTTTTGTTGTTCACAGATCCCTATTCCATCTCCTACTACTTGGGTAGGCTTGTCTCAATTCTCATTGGGAGAGTTTGAAGAGGGTGGGAGTTCACATGTATCATTTAATATCTTAAAATCATTTAAATTTAATGTGTTCTAATCATTTAAATTTAATTTTTCAAAATTTCAAATTTGAAATGTGTTATATAGGCTAATGTGAAGAAGAGAGTACCTGAGAGTATGCTTGGGAGGGAGACTGGGATTGAGGGGGAAGCACCCAGATTTGGGAAGGATGTGTTCATTCAGGATGATTCATAAATGTATGTTTTTGACTTTTATCAAATTTTTGTTTTCTCAAATTTTTAGTTTAGCCTTTCCTATTCAACGCCTTGATCAATTGTTTTGAAAAATATAGAACCACTAGATAAATTTATCGTTGCCTTAAATGGCGTACATTCAAATTTATTTGAGGTTAGATCATGATGAAGACCTAATTTTGAACTTGAACATTTGAATATTTGAGAAAAGACTCTATCCCACATCAGAAAAGAGAGAGTTTCTAAATTCTCTTCGATTGCATTCCCTGCTTTCTTGTCTAAGAATGGTGTAGTATGGACATTTGTGTTTTCTACATACAATGAAGTGAATTCCTTCTTGCTAGGGTATTGTTATTTCCAAACTCTTAACTAAATTGGTTACTAATCACAAAAATCAACATTCAATTAGATTTACAAATAAACTCATACATATTGTATGTGTGAACTAGCTGACACATAATTTCAAAGAGCATTTCATTATATTAAATGATATGAAAACATCCCATTTAAATGGTTTTTGAAGAATGATTTAATATACATGTGCAGATTTGTGTTTTCTTTGTACATGCAAGATTATATGAGAACATCTATTCCACCGCAGAAAGAGGAGATAAGTATTGTTCGGAAGGATGATTTTTAAAATGGAGAATTGTGAACTTTTTTAGATAAAAAGTTGTTTTTTGGAAGAATGGCTTAATATGGAGATTTATGAGTCCTTTAGTTTGAAAGGGCATTGTGGAATTTGATTATATGACCATTGTAGAAGAAGAGAAAAGTATTTAATTGCTGAGGAGATTAGTATTTTATTGCTCTGTAAATATGATCAAATAACATCACCTAGGATGAGAATTTCTAAACGATTGGGTGTAATGTTCCTGACTTGGCTAGTCTTGGAAACACTGCTAATGTGTGTATAGGATCAAAGGTTTACAACATGTAAATGATCATACAAATAATAAACGCGACAAAGGACTGCAAGTTTGTATTATGATATCTTTGTGGATCACAAAATGACCGAATGTGGCTGAATAACTGACAATACTCGACTAGATCAACATACAAAGGATCTTAGCCAGAAAATAAGCAACTGCGATTGAATAAAATAACAACACTCGGCTAGATCAAAAGACAAAAGGATCTTAGCCAGAATACAAATAACTAACTAAAAGATAATACCCGGAACATGGGAGCACTGCGGAATCAATGAAGAATGATGGAAGACCTAGATGATCTTCCCGGTGACTAGGGTGTGTCTTTCAACACCGAAATCAACCAACTGGTGTCTTCCTCCTGGAATACACTGAACTATCTCTCCTAAGATGCGCCTCTTCTCCTCAATGACAAGTCATAATTTTCATAATGATGAATTAGTTCGTTGACCCTTCCTTTATAGATTTCCAAAACCCTAAATCATGCTGAAACCCTAATTCACTGTTGTCTTCTATTTTTAGCTCATAATGACTTAAAAGCGTCGTTAACCCTTGTTAGCTCAATGTCACTTTCTGAATATAACACCTGTGACTAGAGTGACCTCTAGTAACCCTGTTTACCCCTCTTTGGCCCTAGCTATAGTCTAACGGGGTGGTTTAGACCATTAAGCTTCCTTTTATGGAGCTCTTATTTGGAAAGGGACATTACAGTCCTCCCTTCCCGAAATTGCTTGTCCTCAAGAAATACCAGTCCAGGGTGTTGCAACACCTGCTCACTCTCCCAAGTAGCATCCTCTACTGGAAGCCCTCTCCATCTAATCAAACACTCTCTGATGACCCTGCTCCTTAGTTTCCGCTCCGGGAACTGCAAAACCTCCTCTGGAACTAACTCCAACTGTCCCTCCTCATCTAATGAGGGAAGCTCCTCTGATGTGTTAATGAATTGTCCCACTGCCTTTTTGAGGAAAGACACATGGAACACATTATGAATCTTGCTCCCCTCTGGAATCTCTAGCTCGTAAGCAACCTCGCCTACTCGGCGCATGATCCTGTAAGGACCATAAAATCTGGGCTTGAGCTTCTCGGCTCCACTCTTCTTCAGAGATGACTATCTGTAGGGTTGGAGTCTCAAGAAAACCAAATCTCCAACCTCAAAGCTGCGCTTTATCCTGTGCCTGTCCGCGCTTATCTTCTGTCGGTTTTGCGCCATCTGCAGGTTCTCTTTCAACAATTTTAGAATTTCCTGACTCTCTATGATCCAATCCTTGGCCTTGGGAGATCTACTCTCCCCGAAGCCCAAGTCTACCAAAGTGGGAGCATCATATCCCTATAATGCTCGGAAGGGTGTCATACCAATGGACATGTGGAAGGTGGTGTTGTAGTAATGTTCCCCTAAATGTAACCACCTTACCCACGTTCTCTACTGTCCTCCTACATAGTTCTTCAAATACCCTTCAACCCACTTGTTGACAATCTCGGTCTGCCCATCTGTCTGAGGGTGATAGCTGGTGCTAGGTGTCAACTCTCTCCCCACCAACCGAAACAACTCTCTCCAAAATGTCCCTATGAACCGACTGTCCCTGTCACTGACGAGTTCTTCGGTAACTCATGAAGTCTGAAGACCTCCCTGAAGAAAAGATCGGCTACTTGAACTGTGTTGTACTCTGTCGGTATGGCGTAGAAGTGAGAAAACTTGGTCAATCTGTCAACCACTACATAGATATAGTTCTTACCCTAGACCTTGGGTAGACCGGTGATGAAGTCCATAGATATACTCTCCCATTTTTGCTCTGGAATGGGAGTGGCTGAAGTAGCCCTGCTAGAAGAGCATGCTCTGACTTGTTCTGCTGACAAGTCACACACTCACTGACGTATCTCATAACATCTTGTTTGAGGCCCTTCCATGAGAACCTCTCTTTGATCTATCTGTAGGTTTTGAAAAACCCCTGATGGCCTGCTAGAGTGAATCATGAACTGCGGTGAGGATTTTCTTCTTAAGCCCTGAATTTGGCACCATGTAAAATCTATCCTTGTAAAATATGACATCGTCAATGAACCTGTACCGGTCAACCTATATCTTCCCATCCATCACCTCACAAGAGAACTTGTTCTTGGAATATTCCACTAAGAAGTGGGATTTCCAATCTACTGAAATCTCCATCAAAGAACATGTCGAAGGTATCCTCGATAGTGCATTGGCCACAATGTTCTTCTTCCCCTTGACATACTCTATGTCAAAGTCGAATTCCTTTACCTTCGTCACCCATTTTTGTTGGCGCTCACTGAGGTCCTTCTTCTCAAGGAAATACTTCAAACTGTTGTCATCAGTCTTGACCATGAATTTGCTTCCCACCAAATATTGTTTGAACTTGGTCAAGGCATGCATGATTGCCAAAATTTCCTTGTCATAAATGGAGTACAACCTCTCAAGTTGACTAAGCTTCTGGCTCTCGAATACAATGGGGTTTCCTCCCTGCATCAAAACTGCACCGATCCCTTCACCGGATGTGTCACACTCTAGTACAAATGGTAGGGTGAAGTCTGGTAGTGCCAACATTGGACAAGTGCCCATGACTTCCTTCATGTGATCAAAGGCTTCCTAATGCAGGAAATCTCATGACCACCACCTCATCGTGCTCCTTCTCACAGGATCGTTCAAATTCCCCTTTGAGCCGAATTAGCTCATTCGATTCCCTGCTGGAATCTCTGATGAAAACCCGATCCACAGGTCCTTTATTCACCTACATGGCTTTCTGCATTCAACAGTGAACTCCCCGACTTAATTTTGGGTTTCGAGGTTTTGTGATCCTTGATGTCACAAATATTTGTCCCCACGATATCTCGATCACCGATTTGCCGACGCGCTCCCTTTTGGCCTTATCCCCTCCTGGCTATGCCCCTGCTCCATGTGACCACTTCTCATAAGATCGCGGCCTTATATCCTTTCGGGGCTTCGGACTTTCCAATGCCAAAATACGTGGACACTTTATCAACGGGATCCCTGATTCTCCGATTCCCGATATGCTCTGAATTTCGTTATCCCTCTGGGATAGACTCGTGATCCACACGACCTCCCCCTCATATGACCATAGTCATACTCCTTCTCGGGGTTTCAGACATCGCAATGCCGAAATGTGTAAACACTTTGTGCACGGGACTCCCGATATCCCAATTCGCGATTTCCCGATGTGGCTCTCCTATTGGGACCTTTTCTGAAGGCCTAGCTCGCTGCCACGCATCCCGTCAAGATGGACGGTCCACATCCATTTCGCGATTTCGTGACTTCTGATGTCCCAAGCGCCTCGTCTTCAGGACTCGCGAAATGCCGAACTCCGATGCGCCGATTCGACCTTCTATCGGGACTTTCCTCGATAATATGGATCTCTGCCACGTGTCCCCAACTGATGGACAACCTTGATCCAATCTCACTGTTTCAGATTTTTCGATGCTCCGATGACAGAAATCCTCTATCAACTCAAAACCACGGTAGCCAATATACCGACGGCTCACTCGATCTCCGCCATGTGTCTCCTCAAACAGACGGTCCAGATCTTTCCCGGGACTTTTCCTATAGAAATTCTCGATCTCTTTTCCTCGTGACTCCCGATTTCACAAACATCGATATCCTGATACCTGTCAGGACTTCTTCCTGGCGTGAGAAGGGTTAAACCCCGTGCACCTCCTGTCCGATCTGATGACTGACAGGATTTCTGAATGAGATCCAATGGCTCACGATCTCCCCCTTCTGTGCACTTCTCCTGCCTCCTCCCTGGACGTGAAAAACCTTCCAATGGTCCAGACCTTTTCAGCTATTCCAATGACCGATGCTGCTCCCTCCTGAGATTTTTCACTTCCTTCTAGGACTAGGAAGAAATCCAATTTTCCAAAGGCTTCAAATTTTTGGCCTCCTTCTTCTCTACGAACTCCTCACACTTTGAGCTTCGCCGCGCGTATAAAAACGCTGTCCCTCCTGAGCTTTGCTCCCGAATCCTCAAAGGATTCTTTGACTTCTGCCCTGTATAGAGTCTTTACGCACACACAGTGCTATCTCTCCTGAGCTTCTCAAACACTCAGTTCTCTAAAGAAATAAAACCTTCTCCTTTCTCCCACAGATGGAGAAATTGGATACCCACCTGGCTATCCTTTGCCTCAAGCAACTTCTTGCTGAGTGCTTCAGGGTGTTCAAAAACCCTCTGAAGATCCCTCAATGGAATCTTCCTTCACAATACAGAACTCAAAGAGTTCTCTTCTCTCTGTGCCTGTCTGCACACCCACTCAATGCCCACCTGACAGAGTATCTTTTCACAGAACGTCCAATAGTTCTTTCCTCTGTGCACTCCTTGCACCTACTCAATGCCCACTTGGCAGAGCTCTTCAGAATCCTTAGCAATTCTGTTTCTTCTTTCTGAACTCACAACTGAGTTCTTCTCAACGCACCACTGTGCATATGCTCAATGCCCACCTGGCAGAGCTTCACAGAACTCCCCAGAGATTCTGTCTGCAACTGTGTCTCTCCTACACAACCTTGCCTCCAAGGTGTTCAACAACCTTGAGGTATTCCCTGAGTTGTTGACTTCAGTTCTTGTTCCGCAGCACGTCCTTGTATGAACCCGCAAAATTCATAAGTGCAA
Organism: Picea glauca; assembly: GCA_000966675.3. Lineage (NCBI taxonomy): Eukaryota > Viridiplantae > Streptophyta > Pinopsida > Pinales > Pinaceae > Picea > Picea glauca. The sequence continues at coordinate 39,950 of JZKD02S1889040.1, forward strand.
CCTTTGTGCACGGATATCAGAACCTGCAGTGTTCTATCACACCCTCCTGGTATGAAGCCTCGAAGACCTTCATCTGAAATCAGACACACTCCTGCTCTTCCCTCCAATCTACCTACCCTATTCAATTACATTGAATGGGATGTCTAGTCCACTATCTGGATCTAGATCTCATCCTTACAAACATTAAAGGCCTTCTTATCTACAGCCTGCACAAAGGCACGACTTCACAACTCAACAACCTAAGAATTTAATTACATTGAATTCAGATTTTAAATGGGGCTGCGCCTCTCTTCACCACGTGATTTGAATTCGCTAACGTGGCTGGTTGGCTGGATGGATGACGTGGAGATATTCTCCTACATCATACTCCTCAGCTATAAAATTCATGAGCTCCTCTTCATGAGTTTCCCATCTCTTAGCTTTGAAATCCTCCTGGATCCCAAATCATTCTCTGGAGTTGTTCATCTGCTCCATCTTCCTGCTTCTGCTTCCTTCCTTCTGTTCAACCTCTCCTTGCTGATAGTTTCTGCTGACCGGATCATCATCTCTCTGATCATTCCGATCACTTCGTCCAGCTGCTCCAATGGCTGGCCCTATCCATGTAGTCTCCTCAGATGCAAATTTTTTTGGCACATGGGCAGATCACTGTGATCTCCCATGCCTTGTTCATCATCTTCTTCCAACCTCACCTGTTGGATGTGCATGCTCTGCACCTTCACCCTTCTCTCCAGGGCTACTACCTGTTCCCACAGATCAACAAAACAAATGATGTCTTCCTCTTCTTCTTCTTCTGCTGCAAACTCCCATGTTGTAGTCTTTTCAGCTTCCTGGATGAAAATATTGAGCCATTCCTCAGAATTCTCATCATCCTCTTCTGCTTCTTTTGCTGTCAGCTTCAGTGCTACAACGTCCTCAGCTTCCTAGATGAAAGCATTGAGACACTCCTCAGAATGCTCATCTTCTTCATCTGCTTGGGCAACTTCCAAAGTCTTCTCCAATCCCTCTTCTTTCCTGACAGTCACAATTGATTGTTCTGCTGCTGTTGCTGCACCATCCGCAACACTTCTGCCTCTCCCTGGGCACATGGTAGGAATATATGAATTCCCCCAATCATTAGAAGGTCCCTCAAATCCTCTTATTCTATCAACTGCACATGCTGATCCAAACTCACCTTTGAGCTCATCTGCTCTGTCATCTCCTCAGCCTGATTCCAACTCATCGGCTCATCCCTGCCCACCTGGCAATATGGGATGCTCCCGCTGCTCTCTTGGCAGATTATGAGATCAACTAATCCCATCTTCATCAACAATCCTTTCTAAATTTAACTCACCTCCAAGTCCATGAGACTTTCAGACAGTCTCGAATGCTCATCTCTTCCCACCTGGCAGTTTAAGATGCTCCCACTGCCCTCCTGGCAGTCTTCGAGATCCCGCAGCGACCTCATTTCATTTCCCAACTGGCAATGTGAAATTCCTTAGCTGTCCTCATGATAGTCCCTGAGATCCTGCAGTGATATCAACTCGTTGCCCACCTGGAAAACTGGAATTTCCCCCCTTCCCTCTTGGCAGTTCTTGAGATCTTCTGTTGATCTCATTTCATTGAGATCTCTCCCAGTCTCTGGTTCACATACCTAAACCATATCCTTAGGTCCATTGAGGTTTTCAACATACCTCAACCACCCTCTTAAAAACCTTCGCTATCTTATGACCATAAACTCCTTGACTGGCCATTTTTCTTTTTCCTTCCTCATGGGCCATTCATACACCCACCTTAGCTTGGCTTTCTGCTACATCTGCAATTCAAACTTTTCTACGTCTACCCTTATTTCAGCGAGCTCTTTATCCATTTCTGCAAGCTTTTCTGCTTTTCTCTTCCTCCGAGCATGCCTATGGCCTTCAATAGCCATGTTGTTGTCCCTGTCTACTTTCCTAGAAAACCTACCGATGTCACTCCGCACTAAGAGTGTTTCCAGCTTCATCCTACAATCCTCCTAACAGCTTACGGACTGTTGCCTACCTGTGAGCAATCCTTATAGAGTCTCCAACACTCTGTCTTCCTTTACCTTCTCCCTCTGCTTGAAATATACAAACAAAGTTCTATCTCTGATACCACTTGATGTGTGTATCAGAGTGTTTTCCTCCTTTGGCTTCCCTTGCCTTCTCCCTCTGCTTGAAATATACAAACAAAGTTCTAGCTCTGATACCACTTGATGCATGCAAGCTCACGACCACCACCTCATCGCACTCCTACTCACAGGATCGTTCAAATTCTCCTTTGATACGAATTAACTCATTCAATTCCCTGCTAAAATCTCTGATGAAAACCCAATCCACAGGTCCTTTATTCACCTACACGACTTTCTGCATTCAAGCATGAACTCCCCGACTTGATTTTGGGTTTCGGGGTTTCATGATCCTTGATGTCACGAATATTTGTCCCTGCGATCTCTCGATCACCGACTTGCTGACGCGCTCCCTTCCGGCCTTAGCCCCTCCTGGATATGCCCCTGGTCCATGTGACCACTTCTCATAAGATCGCGACCTTATATCCTTTCGGGGCTTCGGACTTTGCAATGCCAAAATACATGGACACTTTGTCCATGGGATCCCCGATTCTCCGATTCTCGATATGCTCTGAATTTCGTTAGCCCTCTGGGCTAGAATCGTGATCCACATGACCTCCCCCTCATATGACCATACTCATACTCCTTATCGGGGTTTCAGACATCGCTATGCCGAAATGCGTAAACACTTTGTCCACGGGACTCCCGATATCCTGATTCCCGATTTCTCGATGTGGCTCTCCTATCGGGACCTTTTCTGAAGGCCTCGCTCGCTGCCACGCGTCCCTTCAAGATGGGCGGTCCACATCCATTTCACAATTTCGTGACTTCTGATGTCCCAAGCGCCTCGTCTTCAGGAGTCGTGAAATGTTGAACTCCGATGCGCCGATTCGACCTTCTTTCGGGACTTTCCCCAATAATCTGGATCTCTACCACGTGTCCCCAACTGATGGATGGCCCTAATCCAATCTCTCTATTTCGAAGTTTTCGATGCTCTGATGACAGAAATCCTTTGTCAACTCAAAACCCTGGTAGCCGATATACCGACGGGTCGCTCGATCTCTGCCACGTGTCTCCTCAAATAGACGGTCCAGATCTCACCCGGGACTTTTCCTATAGAAATCCCCGATCTCTTGTCCTCGTGACTCCCAATTTCACAAACTCCGATATCTCGATACCTGTCGAGACTTATGCCTGGCGTGAGAAGGGTTAAACCCCGTGCACCTCCTGTCCGATCTGATGACTGACGAGATTTATGAATGAGATCCAACGGCTCACGATCTCCCCCTTCTGTGCACTTCTTCTGCCTCCTCCCTAGACGTGAAAAACCTTCCAACGGTCCAGATCTTTTCGGCTATTCCAACGACCGATGCTACTCCCTCCTGAGCTTCTACACTTCCTTATAGGACTAGGAAGAAATCCAATTTTCCAAAGGCTTCAACTTTTTGGCCTCCTTCTTCTCTGTGAACTCCTCACACTTTGAGCTTCACCACACGTATAAAAACGTTGTCCCTCCTGAGATTTGCTCCTGAATCCTCAAAGGATTCTTTGACTTCTACCTCTACAGAGTCTTTACGCACACATAGTGCTATCTCTCCTGAGCTTCTCAAACACTCAGTTCTCTAAAGAAATAAAACCTTCTCCTTTCTCCCACAGATGGAGAAATTAGATACCCACCTGGCTATCCTTTTCCTCAAGCAACCTCTTGCTGAGTGCTTCAGGGTGTTCAACAACCCTGTGAAGATCCCTCAATGGACTCTTCCTTCACAATACAGAACTCAAAGAGTTCTCTTCTCTCTGTGCATGTCTGCACACCCACTCAATGCCCACCTGACATAGTATATTTTCACAAAATGTCCAATAGTTATGTCCTCTATGCACTCCTTGCACCTGCTCAATGCCCACTTGGCAGAGCTCTTCAGAATCCTTAGCGATTCTATTTCTTCTTTCTGAACTCACAACTGAGTTCTTCTCAATGCACCATTGTGCATATCCTCAATTCACACCTGGAAAAGATTCACAGAACTCCCCAGAGATTCTGTCTGCAACTGTGTCTCTCCTACATAGCCTTGCCTCCAAGGTGTTCAACAACCTTGAGGTCTTCCCTGAGTTGTTGACTTCGGTTCTTGTTCCGCAGCACGTCCTTGTCTGAACCCGCAGAATCCAGAAGTGTAACCTCTGTGCATGGCTATCAGAACCCACAGTGTTCTGTCACACCCTCCTGGTATGAAGCCTCAAAGACCTTCACCTGAAATCAGACACACTCCTACAAATACAAACCTACAATATACATTCATATCATAAAATAGAACACACCAAGGCATCCACATAATACATAAATACATGCAGGAAAAACTACTTCTGTTTATATTAATAAAAATGCCTCTTTACAAAGGTGTTCTTGAGCACGGCCTATAACAAGGTCTCGACTCCTTCTCTTCTACTCTCTACACACAGATTCTCTCTTATCTCTACTGCTTACCCTTACAAAATGAGATACGAAATCCCTTTTTTCTGAGGGGGCTCTTCGAGCTCTTCCCTCCAATCTACCTACCCTATTCAATTACATTGAATGGGTTGTCTAGTCCACTATCTGGATCTAGATCTCAGCCTTACAAACATTAAAGGCCTTCTTATCTACATCCTACGCAAAGGCATGACTTCACACCTCAACAGCCTAAGCATTTAATTACATTGAATTCAGATTTTAAATGAGGCTGCGCCTCTCTTCACCACGCGATTTGAATTCGCTAACATGGTTGGTTGGATGGCTAGCTGACATGGAGAGATGCTCCTTCATCATACTCCTCAGCTGCAAAATTCATGATCTCCTACTCATGAGCTTCCCATCTCTCATCTTTGAAATCCTCTTGGATCCCAAATCATTCTCTGGAGCTATTCATCTACTCCATCTTCCTGTTGTTGTTGTTGCTGCTGCTGCTTCCTTCCTTCTGTTCAGCCTCTCCTTCCTGACAGTTTTTGTTGACCGGATCATCAGCTCTCTGATCATGCTGATCACTTTGTCCAGCTACTCCAATGGCTGGCCTTGTCCATGCAGTCTCCTCAGCTGCAAAAATTTTTGGCACATGGGCAGATCACTGTGATCTCCCATGCCTTGTTCATCATCTTCTTCCAACCTCACCTGTTAGATGTGCATGCTCTGCACCTTCACCCTTCTCTCCAAAGATTCTACCTATTCCCATAGATCAACAAAAAAAATTATGTCTACCTCTTCTTCCTCTTCTACTGCAAACTCCCATGTTGCAGTCTTTTCAGCTTCTTGGCTGAAAATATTGAGCTATTCCTCATAATGCTCATCATCCTCTTCTGCTTCTTTTGCTATCATCTTCAGTGCTACAGCTTCCTCAGCTTCCTGGCTAAAAGCATTGAGACACTCCTCAGAATGATCATCTTCTTCATCTGCTTGGGCAGCTTCCAAAGTCTGCTCCAATCCCTCTTCTTTCCTGACAATCACAGCTGACTTTTCTGCTGCTGTTGCTGCACCATCCGCAACACAGACTTATGCCTCTCCCTAGGCACATGGTAGGAATATCTGAATTCCCCCAATCATTAGAAGGTCCCTCAAATCCTCTTCTTCTGTCAGGTGTACATGCTGATCCAAACTCACCTTTGAGCTCATTTTCTCTGTCAGCTCCTCAGGATGATTCCAACTCATTGGCTCATCCCTGCCCACCTGGCAATATGGGATGCTCCCGCTGCTCTCCTGGCAGATTATGAGATCAACTGATTCCATCTTCATCAGCACTCCTTGCTGAATTGAACTCACCTCCGGGTCCATGAGACTTTCAGAAAATCTCGAATGCTCATCTCTGCCCACCTGGTAGTTTAAGATGCTCCCACTGCCCTCCTGGCAGTCTTCGAGATCCCACAACGACCTCATTTCATTGCCCAACTGGCAATGTGAAATTCCTTGTTTGTCCTCATGACAGTCCTTGAGATCCCGCAGTGATCTCAACTTGTTTCCCACCTAGAAAACTAGAATTCCCCCCCTACCCTCCTGGCAGTTCTCGAGATCTTCTACTGATCTCATTTCACTGAGATCTCTCCCAGTCTCTGGTTCGCATACCTGAACCATCTCCTTAGGTCCATTGAGGTTCTCAGCATACCTCAACCACCCTCTTAACAACGATCGTTGTCTTATGACCATCAACTCCTTGACTGGCCATTTTTCTTTTTCCTTCCTCATGGGCCATTCATACACCCACCTCGACTTGGCTTTTTGCTGCATCCGCAGTTTAATATTTTCTATGTCTGCCCTTATTTCAGCGAGCTCTTTATCCATTTCTACAAGCTTTTTTGCTTTGCTCTTCCTCCCAGCATGCCTATGGCCTTTAGTAGCCATGTTGTTGTCCCTGTCTTCTTTCCTAGAGAACCTGTTGCTATCACTCCACACTAAGAGTGTTTCCAGCTTCATCCTATAGTCCTCTTGACTGCTTACGGACTGTTCCCTACCTGCAAACAATCCTTACAGAGTCTCCAATGCTCTGTCTTCCTTTACCTTCTCCCTCTGCTTGAAATATACAAACAGAGTTTTAGCTCTGATACCACTTGATGTGTGTATCAGAGTGCTTTCCTCCTCTGGCTTCCCTTGCCTTCTCCCTCTGCCTGAAATATACAAACAGAGTTATAAATCTGATACCACCTGATGCAGGAAATCTCACGACCACCACCTCGTCGCACTCCTGCTCACAGGATCATTCAAATTCCCCTTTGAGCTGAATTAGCTCATTTGATTCCCTACTGGAATCTCTGATGAAAATCCAATCCACAGGTCCTTTATTCGCCTACACGGCTTTCTGCATTCGACCGTGAACTCCCCGACTTAATTTCGGGTTTCAGGGTTTCGTGATCCTTGATGTCGTGAATCTTTGTCCCCGTGATCTCTCGATCACCGATTTGTCGACGCGCTCCCTTCCGGCCTTAGTCCCTCCTGGTTATGCCCCTGGTCCATGTGACCACTTCTCATAAGATCGCAGCCTTATATCCTTCCGAGGCTTCGGACTTTCCAATGCATAAATACATGGACACTTTGTCCACGGGTTCCCCGATTCTCCGATTCCCGATATGCTATGACTTTCATTAGCCCTCTAGGATAGACACGTGATCCATGTGACCTCCCCCTCATATGACCATAGTCATACTCCTTATCAGAGTTTCGGACATCGCAATGCCGAAATGCGTAAACACTTTGTCCACGGGACTCCCGATATCCCGATTCGCTATTTCCCGATGTGGCTCTCCTATTGGGACCTTTTCTGAAGGCCTCGCTCTCTACCACACGTCCCTTCAAGATGGATGGTCCACATCCATTTCGTGATTTTGTGACTTCTGATGTCCCGAGCGCCTCGTCTTCAGGACTCGCGAAATGCTGAACTCCGATGCATCGATTCGACCTTCTATCGGGACTTTCCTCGATAATCTGGATCTCCTCCATGTGTCCCCAACTGATGGACGACCCTGACCCAATCTCGTTGTTTCATAATTTTCGATGCTCCGATAAAAGAAATCCTCTGTCAACTCAAAACCCCGGTAGCCGATATACCGACGGGTCGCTCGATCTCCGCCATGTGTCTCCTCAAATGGACGGTCCAGATCTTTCCTGGGACTTTTCCTATAGAAATTACCGATCTCTTGTCCTCGTGACTCTCGATTTCACGAACGCCGATATCCCGATACCTGTCGAGACTTCTGCCTAGCGTGAGAAGGGTTAAACCTCGTGCACCTCCTGTCCGATCTGACAACTGACGGGATTTCTGAATGAGATCCAATGGCTCACGATCTCCCCCTTCTATGTTCTTCTCCTACCTCCTCCCTAGACGTGAAAAACCTTCCAACGGTCCAGATATTTTCAGCTATACCAACGGCCGATGCTGCTCCCTCCTGAGCTTCTGCACTTCCTTCCAGGACTAGGAAGAAATCTAATTTTCCAAAGACTTCAAATTTTTGGCCTCCTTCTTCTCTGTGAACTCCTCACACTTTGAGCTTCATCACGCGTATAAAAATGTTGTCCCTCCTGAGGTTTGCTCCCGAATCCTCAAAGGATTCTTTGACTTCTGCCCTCTGCAGAGTCTTTACGCACACACATTGCTATCTCTCCTGAGCTTCTCAAACACTCAGTTCTCTAAAGAAATAAAACCTTCTCCTTTCTCCCACAGATGAAGAAATTGGATACCCACCTGGCTATCCTTTGCCTCAAGCAACCTCTTGCTGAGTGCTTCAGGGTGTTCAACAACCCTGTGAAGATCCCTCAGTGGACTCTTCCTTCACAATACAGAACTCAAAGAGTTCTCTTCTCTATGTGCCTGTCTGCACACCCACTCAATGCCCACATGACAGAGTATATTTTCACAGAACGTCCAACAGTTCTGTCCTCTGTGCACTCCTTGCACCTTCTCAATGCCCACTTGGCAGAGCTCTTTAGAATCCTTAGCGATTCTGTTTCTTCTTTCTGAACTCACAGCTGAGTTCTTCTCAATGCACCACTGTGCATATGCTCAATGCCCACCTGATAGAGCTTCACAAACTCCCCAAAGATTCTGTCTGCAAATGTGTCTCTCCTACACAACCTTTCCTCCAAGGTGTTCAGCAACCTTGAGGTCTTCCTTGTGTTGTTGACTTCAGTTCTTGTGCTGCAACACATCCTTGTCTGAACCCGCATAATTCATAAGTGAAACCTCTGTGCATGGCTATCAGAACCCGGAGTGTTATGTCACACCCTCCTGGTATGAAGCCTCAAATACCTTCACCTGAAATCAGACACACTCCTTCAAATACAAACCTACAGTATACATCTACAACATACATTCATATCATAAAATAGAACACACCAAGGCATCCACATAATACATAAATACATGCAGGAAAAACTGCTTCTGTTTATATTAATAAAAATTCCTCTTTACAAAGGTGTTCTTGAGCACGACCTATAACAAGGTCTCGACTCCTTCTCTTCTGCTCTATACACGCAGATTCTCTCCTATCTCTACTGCTTACCCTTACAAAATGAGATACAAAATCCCTTTTTCCTGAGGGGTCTCTTCGAGCTCTTCCCTCCAATCTACCTACCCTATTCAATTACATTGAATGGGCTATCTAGTCCACTATCTGGATCTAGATCTTAGCCTTACAAACATTAAAGGCCTTCTTATCTACAGCCTGTGCAAAGACACGACTTCACATCTCAATAGCCTAAGCATTTAGTTACATTGAATTCAGATTTTGAATGAGGCTGCGCCTCTCTTCACCACGCGATTTGAATTCGCTAACGTGGCTAGTTGGCTGGCTGGATGACGTGGAGAGATGCTCTTGCATCACTTCCTATGATTTATTGGTCCATATGAAGGCCCCATTCTTGGTAAGATCTGTCAGCGATGCTCCAAGCTGAGAAAAACCTTGATGAAGCACCAGTAATAGCTGCACAACCCGAAGAAACTCCTCAATTCTGTCACATTCTTGGGCGTCGGCCAATCCAGAATGGCCCTGATCTTCTCTTGGTGCACCTGTACCCCCTGTGCACTGATGATGTGGCCTAAGTAAACCAGTTATGTCATATCGAACTCACACTTGGACTCTTTTGCATATAATGATTGTGCCTCCATGATGCTCAATACCTCATCCAGGTGCCTCATATGCTCTTGCCATGACCGGCTATAGATCAAGATGTCGTGGAAGAAAAACAAGACTGATTTCCTTAACTGATCCCTGAATATATGGTTCATGCAATACTGGAATGTAGCGGGTGCATTGGTTAGCCCAAATGGCATAACCAGGAACTTGAAGTGTCCAAAATGACATCAAAATGTCGTCTTTTCTATGTCCTACTGTCGGATGCTAATCTAGTGATATCCAGAGCATAGATCAATTTTTGAGAAGAAAACTGCCCCATGCAGTTCATCCATCAACTCGTCAATACATGGGATAGGGTATCAGTTTTTTATGGTTTTCTTGTTCAAGGCTCGGTAATAAATGCACATCCTCATGGTGCCATCCTTCTTTAGA
>JZKD02S1889040.1:50080-78091 GCA_000966675.3 Picea glauca
TAAATTCTTGATCTCTATGTGGTATTGTAATCAATCTTTTGAATCCTTCTGAGTAGTGATCAAACATTCTGCGGCATATGCTACCTCCCCGTGTTTGAATATCCTCTCCATCCTCTTGGCTGAAACTATCCTAGGTGCTCCTGTCGACATACCTCTTAGAACAACCTTCTTCCCATCCTGATATCTGAATCCCATTTCCAAGGTTTGGTAGTTGGTAGTGATTTTTCCCAAGGTAATCATCCACTGAACTCCTAACACCACATCTGTGTCCGATAGATCAACCACATAAAATGTGTCTCTCACTATGTAGTTGTCTAACTTCATCTCTACGTTTGGAATTCTATCTAGAAACTCCACTGTGTGGCCATCTACTACCGCAACATCAAACCCCTCAAACTCCTTTATCTGAAGTGCCCGTCTCGATACTAGTGAAGCATTGAAGAAGTTGTGGGTGGCCCCACCATCTATCAGGGAAATTGCCCGTTGCCCCTGAATAATCCCTCTGATATGGAGGGTATCATACCAGGGCACACCAGAAAGGGTTTCTATGACTCCTCCCTTTGCTGGTTTTCTCCTGTTAGCCTACTCTGGAGGTTGTGGGACTACTGAAGGATGGGCTCCTGTCGGTGTCGGTGGTCTACGGGGAAGCTATTCCTCTAGTGGTGATGACTCCTCTTCTGAACTAGTGGATCCACTTTCCTACTCCTCCTCCTCACTATCCACGTTGTCTGCTGCTACCTCAATATAATGAATCTCTCCCTTGCCAATGCACCTGTGGCCTGGGACCCAAGGATCTCTGCAGCTGAAGCAAAGCTTCTTCCTCATAAGCTCTCGCCTAGTCTCATAATCCAACTTCTCATTGTCCTTCCATTCTCTCTGGAATGGCTTCCTATCTTGATCCCTCTGGGGCACAAATGGTTTGGAGAAATTTTTAGTCTTTGGCACCGAGTCTGCCAGATCTCGAGTGTGAAGGATGGCATCCTACAAAGTGGGAGGCCTGTATGCCTTCACCCATCCTCTCAAAGGATCTGTGAGTCCTTCTGTGAATAGCATGATCAACTTGGGTTTTGATATATCTGTCACTGCCACAACTACCCACTGAAACTCTGTGATGAACACCTCTGCTGTGCCAGTTTGTCTCAACTAGGCTAGATCCATGAAGTGTATCTCGAGATCCTTCCTGTCAAACCTATCCATGAGCCTATCTGTAAACTCCCTATAGGAGGTGATGCAACTGTGACCCAATGTCACCAATCCATGATACCACCACTCATGTGCCTCACCCTCCAAGTGTAAGGTCGTGAAACTGATGGCCTCTATCTCGGTCATCTGGTTGAGCTTGTAATACATGTCTAGCTTCTGTACCCAAGCTCTGGCGGTGTATTTGGATGATCCGTCGAAAGAAGGGATGGTGAGTTTCCCAACTTTTCAGATGAAATTGAGGTTATGCCCCTGCTGTTGTTGTGGTCCTCCCTTCTATGGCTCTCTGGGGCGGTTCCTGAGTCTGAGTCCACAGTACTCGACTAAGGTCGTGTCCTGATGGAAGTCATGACACAATGCTATGTACTCCCTCCTATACTCTGCAATGTCGTCGGTATGAGTGGGTGGCCTCTGTGCTATTGGTGGTGGTGCTGCTATTGGGGGTGCCCTCTAGAAACTGGGAAACAAGGGTCTGGAAATCCTACTCATAGAGGTGTATGTGCAAGAGGGTGACTGGGGTCTACTTTCTGCTCCCGATTTCACCTGTGCTGCATGCGGGACTTGTGTATATGGGGTGCCCACTCTAGCCAATCTATCAACCACCTGTGCCAAGGACTGAGACATGGTCCGTTGACTAGCCAACATACCGTTGATAACTTTCATGAAAGATACCTATGGATTTACGAGGTCCTTGCCACTGCCCTCTGGTCGCTCATATCTGTCTCCTAGCATCCTCTCAGCCTCGCGCTCAGCCTCACACTCTGCCCTTCTCTCTGCTTCTCTGTGTGCCTCTTCCTCTTCCTTTGAGCTAGGAGGAAAAGGGGGAAAATCAGGCCTATGCCTTCTTTCTTGATGCCGGTTGTAAGTGACATATTCGTCACCTATGTGTTCACGACCCTCTGGGTCTTTTGCTGCACTCATTATCTTTAGTCACAAGCTGGCAGGACTAAAGCTCTGATACCACTGTAATGTTCCTGACTTGGCTAGTCTGGGAAACACTGCTAATGTGTGTGTAGGATCAAAGGTTTACAACATATAAATGATCATACAAATAATAAACGTGACAAATGACTGCAAGTTTGTATTATGATATCTCTGTGGATTACAAAATGATCGAATGTGGCTGAATAACTGACAATACTCGACTAGATCAACATACAAAGGATCTTAGCTAGAAAATAAGCAACTGTGACTGAATAAAATAACAACACTCGGCTAGATCAAAAGACAAAAGGATCTTAGCCAGAATACAAATAAGCAACTAAAAGATAATACCCGAAATATGGGAGCACTGCGAAATCAATGAAGAATGATGAAAGACCCGGATGATCTTCCCAGTGACTAGGGTGTGTCTTTCAACACTGAAATCAACCAACTGGTGTCTTCCTCCTGGAATACAATGAACTATCTCTCCTTAGATGCACCTCTTCTCCTCAATGACAAGTCATAATCTGCATAATGATGAATTAGGTCGTTGACCCTTCCTTTATAGCTTTCCAAAACCCTAAATCATGCTGAAACCCTAAATCACTACTGAAACCCTAATTCACTGTTGACTTCTATTTTTAGCTCATAATGACTTAAAAGCGTTGTTAACCCTTTTTAGCTCAATGTCACTTTCCGAATATAACACTTGTGACTAGAGTGACCTCTAGTAACCCTGTTTACCCCTCTTTGGCCCTGGCTATAGTCTAATGGGGTGGTTTAGACCATTAAGCCTCATTTTCTAGAGCTCCTATTTGGAAAAGGACATTACATTGGGGATCTTAACCACACAGAGAATTTCACCTGAAATATTTTGGACTTTATCCACACAGAGATAAGTATTTCATTGGAAGAATGACTTAATATGTCCAGATTTGTGAATTTTCTTCATACACTATATTTATTTTCAGATTATTATCTAACGCTAATTCAGAATTTGTTTTACCAATAACACAATAACATTACCGGGGATGAGAATTTCACCTGAAGGATTTTAGACCTTATCCACAAGGGGAATTTCACCTGAAGGATTTGAGACTTTATTTATAAGAAGATAAGTATTTCATTGGAAGAATATCTTAATATGGAGATTTGTGAACTTTCTTCATTCACAGTTCTATATTTATTTTCATATTATTATCTAACTCTAACTCACATTTTTTTTACCAAGAACATAAAAATTTTCTTTAAATTTTTTTAAAGATAAGATTTACAAATTGTTTAAACCATGTACTCTTAATTGGAGAGTAGTTCTATCTTAAATTTGTTTAACTGTGGTTGGGTATGTTATTATTTTTTATTGTTTTATTTAATATTTAGTTGTACAATATATATGTTAATATGTGTTATTTATTTTTTTGTTATTATTTTTTATTGTTACAGATGTCTAAATTATATTTGGTGGAAAATATGTTTACACTATATTTTGTGGGAAAGAGTATGCTGGAGGATGAGACTTAACTCTTTTGGTATGTATGTCAATTTTGTTTTAATTACAATTTTTGAATTCTGTATTATTTCACATGTTTGTATTGTAAATTTTTAATTTTTGAATTTTTGACTTGCATGTATGAAGTGTCTTGAAGTGATAGCTTAGAGTCCAGAATTTTGGAGTTAAATGTCTTAGTTTTTATTATCATCCTAAAATGGATGTGAAACTTATGTATTTTACAGTGTAACTATTCAGACTTTGATTATAGCATATATTATATATATTTCATAATTTTGGTATTCAAAATAACAATTTATTGTCTCATATTTGATTTCTCAAAGTTGATAAAAAAAAGTGGCAAAGTTAACTAGTAATGAACTGATGTTTTGTATATTTTAATTTTTACAATGTATTAAATTAAGCATCAAACTTTTAAATACTTTTCTACTATGTATTAATTTAAATGTTTTATTTTATGTTCACTGTGGATCATCAACAATATGATCAACTCTTCAATATTTTTTTGCTACATGTATTAATTTAAATGTTTCATTTTATCAAAAATATGATCAAACTCTTAAATATTTTTCTGCTATGTATTAATTTAAATGTTTCATTTTATGTTCACTGTGGATCATAAAAAATATGATCAACTCTTAAATATTTTTTTGCTATGTATTAATTTAGATGTTCCGTTTTATCAAAAATATGATCAAACACTTAAATACATTTTTGCTATGTATTAATTAAAATGTTTCATTTTATGTTCACTGTGGATCATCAAAAATATGATCAACTCTTAAATACTTTTCTGCTATGTATTAATTTAAATGTTTCATTTTATGTTCAATGTGGATCATAAAAAATATGATTCTATTGACATATCAAATAATTTTGGTCGCAGAATAAAAAAAACTAAAGGAAAGATAGGCATATGAAATGTGTTAAATAAATTGGTTACATAGATGCACTTAACTAATAAAAAAACTAAATAAAAAATTAAAGGAGAGATAGGCATATGAGATCATAGATCTGCACTAAACTAAAGGAAAAACTAAAGGAAAGATATGCATATGAGATCTCTTAAATAAATTGGTTACATAGATGCACTTAACTAACAAAAAAAACTAAAGGAAAGATAGACATATGAGATCATAGATCTGTACTAAACTAATAAGAAAACTAAAGGAAATATACGCATATGAGATCTCTTAAATAAATTGGTTACATAACATTTAACTAATAAATAAAACTAAAGGAAATATATGCATATGAGATCTTAAATAAATTGGTTACATAGATGCACTTAACTAATAAAAAAAACTAAAGGAAAGATATGCATATGAGATCTGTTAAATAAATTGGTTACAATAAAAAACTAAAGGAAATATATGCATATAAGATCTGTTAAATAAATTGGTTACATCTAGATGCACTTAACTAATAAAAAAAACTAAAGAAAAAACTAAAGGAAAGATAGGCATATGAAATGTTAAAATTAATAAAAAAAACTAAAGAAAAAACTAAAGGAAAGACATGCATATGAGATGTTAAAATTAATAAAAAAAACTAAAGGAAAGATAGGCATATGATATCTGCTAAATAATAGAAGATAAACATATATATTTAAGAATATATCACAACTTAGACAACATGTTAAACCATGCAAAACTTATTTGAGAATATATGGTAGTAGAAACCACTTTAAACATGCAAAACCTATGCTAATATGAACTGCACTAAAAAGAAGAAATTTTTATGATCTACCAATTTCCTTTTAGAAAACTTGTATTTGATTTTTGAATAAGGTAACCAATGTGGAATTCAAAAGAGAAGGTATGCATTCAAGCATTGTGTTTTAGACATGCCTAAGAACAACACATACCCCTTGTACAACTTAGATAACATGTATGAAAGAGAATTACACTAGGAAAACGATTTGTAGGCTATGGTTTAGTATTATTCACACAAACCCACATTGTTGTAAGAGTCTTCACCTGACCTTAGGCAAGGTTGTATTAATATCATTTTAACTTTATTAGAGAAGAGATCTATTAATTACAATTTAATTTACTTGAATTTAGGCAAGATTGTATTAATTTCCTTAACGTTTTAAGAGAAGAGATCTTTTTTTTTTTTTTTTTTTTCGAAATCATTTGTCGGAGAAACCATTTGATTCCAACATACCAAAAAAACCTGCAAAAGACAAGAACTTGTTAACTTGAAATCTTTCAAGAAAATGATTGAAGATTGAATATAAATTTGAACACGTTCAAATTTATATACCCTGTGTACATTCATGTAACATTTATATATAGACACACCTACGCATATACTTTGATGGATTATATCCATGGATTAGCGCCATTTTGCACCATTCAACAACTTGTTTAGCGAATTCAAATCGATCGGCATGAGGGTTCAACTAATACCTTCGAAGTGCTTGTTTTATACATGCCCCTGCACCATCGTGCTCTCATTTTCCATGACCAGTCTCAAAAAAATTCCAACAATGTGTAATGTTAAATTTTTTATGAAGACGACATAACCAATAGAATGATCAAGAAGATTTGAACTGACCCACACATCCATCTGAACATATCCAATGTCGATCGAATCTAATTTCGCGTTCTTTCAATGAATCATAAAATTTATCAAAACAATGATGTACATAATGTGTGTTGTGTGCTTGATCATCACTTATATAAAAGTGATATTCTTTAATAACATGTTGATTGTGATTGGTGTTATCTATGTTATCAACACTCCATTGAGCATGTCTATATAGAACGTGGACAAATATCGTGACTTGATCATAATGATAATATTCGCTCTGTATTTCTTTTTGTGCAACGAATGTGTAATTCTCTGCAAAATCAACTACAAACAAAATTGTCCCTAGTGGAAACACTTCACAGGATTGTTTGAATTGTAGATCTTTCCATCGAGCTCTATGTGAATGCTTGGTGTATTTATAGATTTCTTCCTCAAACTTCTTCAAAAAATCTATCACACAGATTTTATCTACCTTCAAATCAATCCTTTTGGAAATAACATTTGAAGAATGTGGAGCCGTGTTCTTGATATATTCATATCTCTTCTAATTGACTCTTATATTAGAAAATTATTGATCATTCATATCAATATGATACTTTGAATGAAACAAACTTAGATTTCCACAACGAGCACATTTCTTTCCACCAACACATTTGTTTTTGTAAAATAAATCATCATCTTCTCTTTCACATAGAATTTCAGATATAAAAACACGGAATGTGGAAGGAGGAGGTGAACCTGGCCATAAGGTTTTACCAAAATCCAAAAAAGTGTCGTAATACAACTCAAATTCCACATGATAACGACAACAACAAGTCTCACGAACAATGATGGGTCTAACAAACCATGGTTTTTGTTGCACAAATGTATTGATGGAAATTTTAACTTCTTTGTGCTCTTCTTTGAACTTATTGAACAACTCTATTTGTGTCATTGGCAATATATGTTTTGGATGTGATTCATATTGTTTTCGTGCTATTCTTCATTGAAACACATCCCTTATATGTCGTGAAACACGAGATTCTTCCAACCAACAATTACGAGCCAATTCTTTAACATTTTATGCAAGCCTATTTTTGTAGGGTTGTCTAGAAATCACTATCCAACAAGCCAATTCATCATTTACATCTATTTGCAATCGAAAATTTCTATGTTTGTGCAATGTTTTTCTTGACGTTCCCATCGTTTTTTCCACATGTCGTGTCAAACGATATTTTATATTGCTAGATGAAACAATTGTTGTTTGTATCGCTCTACGTGCAACACGCACATCTTATTTTCGAGATTTTCCAAAAGCTTTTAATACACTAGTTATATTGTTAAAGACATTCTATTTCACCTTTATATCCTTTGTCGAATTTTGAATACCCAATAATGATGTAGCTTCTTTTAACTTTCTTGACTTCATTAGACAAAGTAAAAGTTGAGCTTGTACTGTTACTGATTCGTCTTTGAAAAAAGTATTATACATATTCTTAGTTCGATATCTTATATAATTCTTAGATTTTTTCTTCCCAAATTTGTCAGTATCAACATTTTCTAATATTTCATCATCAATATTGATAGATTCTCCTACATATTTAAATTTAAAGTTTATATTAAAAAACATAACCCGAACACAAATTCACTAAATTATATATACTTGAGTGTTCATCTTGTATTATCTAAATTTATGTACATACCTATAGGTGATTTGTCTTCTGCTTCAATTTCGGTTTCAACGACTTCTGCTTCAATTTCGATTTCAACGTCTTCTTCGACATTATGAAACAAATATATTTATGTTTTTTGAAAAACATCAAATTGTAATTACAATCAATTATATTATTTACAATATTTTAAATTTGAATTCTATACTTTCTGAATACAGTCCAAATGTGTGTCATGTGCTCGATCATCATATGTGAATGCATACTTGGTTGAACTTCTTCTTATCGAAAATCTCTATTGGCATTATCATCGTTTCTTTCTTCAATATTTGCACGTTCTTGTTTCTTTCTTCGATAAAGCTCTTTCCTTTGTTCGATTTGGCGAGTATCATCTTGAGTGCGATCAAATTTTCTCTTGCGCAAACTTTTGTTTTCCATGACTTTTATAGTTATCTGTAAAAGATATGTTCAAAAAAGACTTCACCTTGAAAAAATGCTCAACATTTATCTTTCAACATATAAATTGTTATTTCAATAAAAACTTGAACAAACATCAATTACCTTATTCAACAAAAACCAAAAAGATGATTCGAAACTTTGTTTAAGTGCTCTAGAATACCATCATGTATCGATATCGATCCTCCGATTAAGCCTATGGAATAGAGGGAATAAATAAAGAAAGAAAAGAATACAACTACAATCAGTAATAGAAATGCTTTGAAATCTCTATCCCCGAGATGATATCAGTCTGTCCATGCAATGAATTGTGTTAAATGTGTTCGAGCGAAAGCCTATTTATACAATTTGGCGTGAAATGAAACGATACGACGTGTCTTTTCATTTTTTCCGATCGTCGAAATTTGATCAACAACCTTTCATCCGAAAACCTTGAAAATCGTTCAGTTTTGAAGGTTTCCGTTAGATTTTCATCTTTCGGCCGAAATATAATTTTGGCCAAAAACATGAAATTGAGACTAAAAACAAAAACCAGAGAATTTCCCCAAGCTTACTTGAACTTCGGAGGGTGCAGACTCCTACAAATACTGAGAATTTGGTTTTGAAAATGACACCAACATTTCCAAAAGTGAATATACTTTCAATTCTTATAATTTGTTTTCAATTTCTTTATTTTTATCTAATTTTATTTAATTTTTAAAAATAAACACTACATAATATTTTCAGTAGACATTATGATTCGGTGAAATGAAATATCGGTATCTCTAAAAATATACAGTGAAAAATTTGGAAAAAAAAATATTCATAATCCTTAAACTGTTCTTTTCAAAAGGGTGTATTTAGATTTTAGTTTTAAGTAAAAATTAAGATAGATACAAGGTGTAGAAAAACATGTGTTTAAAATCTGCAACGTTTTCAGCTTGGTCAACTTAAAAAAATTCTATAAATTATAATATTCAAAATTATACTCATAATAAAATAGAGTCTCTGTAGATTGTTGCAGTATATTTTGTTTCTTAAAAACATAACTTTAATAATAGATACATTGTTGTAGAAAAAAGTAACTCATTATCATTCATTTCATGTTTAAGGAACATACTGTTAAACAATTGTCAAATTGACATATCAAATCGTGATAAAAAAAAATTGAAAAATAGTCATTGGAAAGTTAACAAAATTCTTCACAAGTTTTGTTTTTACTGTAAAGTGAAATTCTAAATAAAAAAAATACTTTTGTATTCCGGAAGTTGAAGAACTTGTGAACATACAGTTTTTTTTCTCATAAAACAAGCACAAGTGTAACCCATCTTCATGATTTCACCCGACAGTCAACAATTCTTCTCGGTAGTCAACTTCTGCCTCTTCATATTCTTCTTCGATGTCTTCTTTATCCAAGTATTCTACTGCCATGAATATAACTCTTTCTGTCTCACTATCACTGACTTCATCTTCATCTGATGAGGAGATGTTTTCTTTGGTGCATAAGCTTTTCTTGGAAACTTTCTTTGTGGTTCTTTTGCCTTTATATGTTTGTTTTCTATTTGAGTAATATTCATCATTCCCCTTATTTTTCTTATGAGGACATTTGTTAGTAAAATGAACAATACCATCACAATTAAAATAAATCAGTGGAAGCTTACCTTTATATCTGTCGTTGGTTCCCTTGTTCAATCTCTTGACAAAATTGGCCATTTCTTCATCATCTTCCGAGATGTCACTATTGCTGCTATGTTCTTTTTTTTATTGCTTTGACCTTTTGGATGCTTTGAAAGTTGCTTCTTTTAAATCTAGATCTTCCTGTTTAGTTCTTATTTCATGTGCTATGAAGATTCCATGTAGTTCGTCCATGCTTATTGAGTCTAGATCTTCTCTTTCTTCTAGTGTTGATATCTTATGATCAAATCTCATAGGAAGAGATCTTAGTACCTTTTGAACAATTACAGATTCTTCAATTTCTTATCCCAATCCTATGATTGCATTTATAGTTTCATCGACTCGTAAGAAGTAAGTTGCAATATTCTCATCTTCCTTCGTCTTTAGTTGTTCGAATTGACCTCTGTAAGTTTGAAGATTTGTTTCTTTGACTTTTAAATCTCCATAAATATTTTGAAGTTTGTCCCAAATCTTTTTAACGTATTTACAATGCATAACTTTGGTGTATACTGATTAACCAAGACCATTCAGAAGTGCATTTATGGATTTTGAATTATTTTAACCGAGTTTTATTTCTCTTTCACTTATTGGCGAAACTGTTAGTTCATTGTATCCATCTACTATAAATTGACAAATTTCAAATCCCTATGCTTGTATATATGTTTTCATCCTTCTTCTCTAGAATGCATACTTCTATCCATAAAATTGTGGTATTCCATATTTATGCATGTTGTTGATCTCCATGATCTACCTTTTAGTGGTTAAACTAATTCTTGAAGGAATCGACTCTTATACCAATTGTTGGATTACTGAGAGGGGTGGGGTGAATCAGTAATAGAGAAATAATCCTTTTTAACCACAAAATACAAGTGTTATATCAATGTAGTGTTATCATTCAATAGTTGCAGAGTAAATAAAAAATGAACAAATGAGCAATCATACACATACACAGTACACCAATGTTTTTATGTGGAAACCTAAAGCAGGAGAAAACCACATAATGTTTTTTCTTATATGTCTTTAAGAATTACATTCATTGGAAGCACCAACTTCCTTTGTTTTCCAGCTGCAACTGGAAGGAGACTCCAACCACCTAGTTTATCAGGCTACAACCTGAGGGAATCTCCATCTCCTCAATTCTCTGGCTACAACCAGAAGGAGGCTACAACCCCCTATGTTCTCCAACTACAGCTCAAAGGTGGCTACAACCACCTGTCCTTTCCTTGTCCAACCACCCTGACGTAGAAGTAGAATGATAGAACCACTGCCACACTATCACTGTGAGATATACTGTTGTAAACCTATACCAATCAACATGTAACAACCTGTACCAATAACTTGTGCCAACATGTACCATACATAAACTTGTACCTCAACCTATACCATAAAAAAATGCATCAACCATGCATCAAACCTGTACAAATAACCTGTCACATCAACATGTCCAAACAACCTGTAATCAACCTGTAACATAAACAAGTGCGTCAACCATGCATCAACCTGTACCTCAACCTGTACTATCAATGATTGCATCAACCATGCACCAAATATGTACCAATCATGCATAAAATACACATAAACTATGACTCCTCAAGATGTACCAATATCATAAACTATACACCTCATGTATGTGCCAGCTCATCAACTACTTGTCTCACCCATGTACCCAACATGTACCTCAACCAAAATCCCTCATCAATTTCATCATCCAAATCTGATTTGTAACTTTGTAATAGACCTGGTGTATATGATCACATACCTGCAAACCTTCCTTAACTTTAACGACAAGATACTAGCATTTTCATCAAACTTTACTTTAGTCTCACATGACTAATTTTGGATTAGTTAACAACCCTAACTTGAAATAATCATAAATATGTACTTGTAATGAATAAAGATATAAAAATAGCACACAATTTTCTTCAGCGTATTTTATGCAATTCCTATAAGTTTCACTACTTGGCACCTCTCAGAAAAGGAGTTATAGAAAAAATGGCATACCTTGTAGAATTATGACTTAGTCTAGAGAGAGAACTTGTAGTGTGTTCCCCACACAGAATATTTGTTGCATGGATATGAAAATGGTACACATAATAATACAGACTGTACTCTAACCAATACAATTGGTCTTACTAAATTTGTATCTATTATGAAGAAGTTATGATGTTTTTACCCGAAACACCTGTTTTAGACTAGTTTCAGGACTAGCCACAAACCTTATTTTCCACAGAGTGTAACTTTAAAAATACAACGACCCACAAGCTAAAATTTTTATTACAGCTAACTGGATATATTTCCTCAACATCCTCCCACTTGCATGGTCTGAATCATTCTATAAAAAAAGGTATTGCAAAAATGGTGAGATGACCTGTAAATAACATACCTTAGAAAGCATCATTAAAATAATTTATCCTCCCTTGAATTTCAGCCTTCTTTACTTCACCTTCCCTATGAAATTCGGCTTAGATATCGTTTGGTTACCTCAGTCATTTGTAGATATTCAATATACTCAAGTGTTATTAAAATGAGAGACACTTTCCTTTTATTTATACTTTCATGTAGCTTCCTCAAGGGGTTACCTTCTAACCATCTTAACCCACTTTCCTTATTTTAGGGCTAACCCACTTCTAACCACTTGTCCACTTAGTAATTTATCCATTAACTTTGTTATTTAAATAAAAAAAATTGTATCCACTTTGAATTATAGTATACTCATCACTTCATTTTATTATTTAAATTACCTTCTAACCATCTTAACCCGCTTTCCTTATTTTAGGGCTAACCCACTTCTAACCACTTGTCCACTTAGTAATTTCTCGATTAACTTTATTATTTAAACAATTTATTTTGTATCCACTTTGACTTATAGTACACTCATCACTTCACTTTATTATTTAAATAATTTCTTCTTTGCAACCACTTTGATTACTTTGACCTTTTAGGGCTTCTAGATGACTCATGAGGGTTCTCCAACTTCACATAGCCATAAATATCTAACCATGAGGAGTTATGTGACGTTCCACATACCATTGAAAATGGAATGACATGCACTATCCATATAGAATAGTCTTTCCTGCAAATATATCAAAACTCATACCATTATCCATCAAACAAACATGGGTCCATTACCCAAACCTTTGTGCTATTGAAATTTTCTATCGGACTTTCTTCAAGGGTTGACATCAATGAAAACCAACCCAATTAATCAACATGACTATGTATTCCTAGTTGTTGATCTATTCTCTAAGATAGGCATTCTAACTGTATGCAAGAAGAGTATCATAACCGATTCCACTGCCAAGCTCTTCTTCGAGTGTGTATGGGTACATTTCAGACTACCAAAGACCATTATCTCAGATCGCGACAAGAGATTCTTGAGAGAATTATGGTCAAGTCTTTGATCATTGTTGGATACCAAGCTCAACAAATCCACTACCTTCCACCCTTAGATTGATGGAAAAACATGGGTCATCAATAGAATGATTGTGCATCTCTTGCACATGTACAACTCCAAGAATCCACACATCTGGGATGAGAGCATTCCTTATGTGCAACACATATATAATAGAGCATTCCATAGCTCAACCGACAACAACCCTTTTTAGGTGGGCATGGATTTTCAACCATTGGGCCCCATTGATGTAGAACTACCCCTTGCATCCACACATGAATAATCTTCCCATACTCAATCTAAGCCCAAAAAGGCCACCAAATTCATTGAATGGATTCAACACATGCACCAATAGGTCCATGATTTTTTGCAGAAATCCAATGCTAAGTACAAAGAGTTCCATGATCAACACCGGGTTCCCCAAAATTTTCAGGTAGGTGACAAGGTTTGGTTTCATTTGCAGAAATATATCCTTACAGGACCCGATTGGAAGTTGCAACCACTTCGCTATGGACCTTACACAATAACCAAGGATGTGGGAAATAAGTATTTTGAGTTAAGTATTCCCCCCTTCCCTGGATTACACCCAGTATTCTATGTGGACCTCCTTCAACCATATTTTGTACCACTACCGGACACATCGGAGGTGGAAGAGTAGTTGACACCTACAAATCTCAACCCTAATTGCATGGAACATGCAACCATTGATCAGATCATCAACACACATGTTAAGGGAACCCACCAATAGAATATCCAACTCTATCGGGTTGTCAAAGCAGGGTAATTACTGCACCAAGGCAAATGGCTCACCAAGCGACAAGTTTAGTAGAAGTTTCCCCATTTGATGGGGGCACTCAACTAAATGGATACCATTACTTCCTAAGGGGAAAGGGTTTATCCAGGTGGACTTCGGTGGGAGCCCACCTCTTCCACTGGCTCAACATAAAATTTCGATTTTGGCAAAATTTCTATAGTTTTTTCGGGTCCCAAACTTCTGCGGTCGTTTTAAGGCCCTAAATGATGTTTTTTTGACATGGTAGCACCTGATTGATGCTTATTGTCATGTATTGGGCCATTCAGAATGCATACTTCTCGGCTAGACCTTTCTAATGAGGTATCAAGCATCCTAAACAGAGGTTGTATGCAAAATTTATGCCTCAGGGAAGTTGACGTATCAACTACCCCCATCTGGACCCACATGCCTTTTGGTGTTTCATCTTCAAGGGTTATGGTTTTGGATGTTTAGAGTTTTCTCATTTATTCTTTATGTTAAAAATGCTTTGGGAGCCTCATTGTAACATTTTCTTACAAGTGCGCATATCTATCACATCTCTTCTTAGAGATAAGATACCACCATTCTAGCAAGTTTGTTTCACTCTATATTTTCTTTTACAATACATGCATATTTTAGTCTTTAATAGAAATTGAGTATTTGTTGTATCCCTGTGTTTCTATCTTATTTATCTGTTTCATTTCGTTCCCTCATAGACATGGATCAATTCTGGGCCATTTTTCATTCTCTAAAACATGTTTGTTTTGATTCGTTTACCATCCATCATTGGTTGGGCCAAATTGTGGATGTAGGGGTATGTCAACAATACTCATATTGGGTTGCAAAGGTACATTTATAGGTCTCATAGGCTCATGAAAGGATTTTTGTCCACCCAAGAAAAGGTGCCCTGTATGTGCTTAATGATTAAACTCATCAAAATTAGCATTAAAGTGAACAAAGAACTGTATTCTCTTATTCCTTCCTTACTAAAAAAAAATTATCCTTCTCTCTTGTCTTCTCTAGGATGTGGTTGTAGAATCCAAAGATTTTTCCACATTCCACTTCGATGAGGAAATATTTCAAAGGAATGATCCTTTAAATATAGTCGATCACGATTGTCATGACTGTAAATATAGGTGGCTATATTAGAAAAAAGTTTGGTAGGAAGAGGAAGTAGGTAGGAGAGCCACATCATTAGATGAAGTGGCCTTCAATATGGGTAGTAGTAGCAAAGAAGGGAAAGATAAGAAAAAAGAGCAACTGGAAAGAGGGAGACTTGAGAAGAAAGCTAGAGAGATAAAGGTGGCAATAGAAGTTGAAGCTCTAAGGTTGCAAAGAGAAGTTGAAGCTCTAATATTGTAGAAATAGGTGGAGGAGAGAAAAAAAAATGAATATTTAATGATGGATTAGAAATGGGAAGCCCCCACCCAAAAAAATAGGAGGAAGCATAAAAAACAAGGAAGAGGAAACAAGAGATCAGAATCCATGAACACATGAACTTATCATATTGAAACTTCATGTAGAACCCTAGGATTTTCCATAACATGAGACAACCTCACTCTAGGTGAAATCATCTTGGGAAATTCCACTGCTTCCATATCTGATGCAATTGTAGTTTTGGATTCATGTATGTTTGACAAAACCAAAGGTTGAGTGGTGAAGGAATCACACAAAAGGGTCAAACTACTAGGACTTCCTCAGGTCATAGTCACAATCGAAACCCCGTCGATGGTATATATAAGAAAAAATCCCATTTCCATAGTGTCTATAGGTTTTCCCTTTCCCATTTTTTTGAATTCAACATCAAAAGCATGGAAAAGAAAAATGAATAATACAAGCAAAAAATAGAGCAACTGGAATGTGAGATGGATTATTAAAAGGAAGATATGACCAACCTGTTCGAGTTCAAGGCTTTCACTTTTGAACTCCAATATGAGCTTAGTACCACTCAAAGTGTAATGTATACCAACCTTCAGGAGTTTCCAATTCACACAACTTAGTTCCTCGCCTACCTGGAAAATATCAAAGATAAAAAGGTAGTGCTATATGATGTTCAAATAAGCATGGATGAGCTAAAAAAATTGGCAAGTAGAGGAGAAATAAGCACCAACAAACCTTCTCGAGATGAGTGAAAAATAAAGTCAATGCAATTACATAGCTCTAGAGAATTATCAATCTGCAAGTACATCAGTTGAAAATGATATCATTGCTTCTGTGAATAAATGCAAACACTTGTGCCTTGCCATGAAAAAGGTTATAGAAATATGTCACCTCCCACCACTCAAGGACATGGGTTCATCTCAGCCCATGAAAAAGGTTTTGAATGAGCCGAAAGAGATTATTAGAGGCAAGGGGATTGCAATTGGAATAACTCCTAGGATCTCCAAGAAGGACCTAAGAGAACATATTACAAACCCTTCCAAGGAAATCAATTTGATGAATTCATTCCTTAATACACTTAATACATTAGTGAGCCCAATGCCTAAGGAATTAATGTCTTATGGAGTCGCTTTTATCTTACCTAGATGACAAAGCACATGGTTGGTTATGACCATAGTAAAAGACAAATTTTGAGTTAGAATATTCTTTTAAAAGTAAAAAAGAAGGAATGAAGAAAGGAAGTTGAAAATAGTAAAAGACAAATTTTGAGTTAGAAGATTCTTTTAAAAGTTAAAAAAAAAGAAATAAAGCAAGGAATTTGAAAAGTTCATCAAAGGAAGCCAATAATTTAGGGGACATTTATGAACTAAAAGGCTATCAAAGAGAATCAACTAGCTTTGTAAGGCCTTTTTTTATTATATTTGTAAACTCTTTTATAATAATTTAATGAAAAGAAGTCTTAGGGCCAATTTTGAAGGAGGAGCATTAGTGTCTAGTAATGTGTATGTTGAGGACTCTTTATGGTGTTTATGGATCACTAGAGTGTATCTTTTTATTGTAAACATTTTACAATTTTTTCTTTTCTTTTCTGAAATGTTTGCTTTGGGATGGTAAATGTGATGTTGCTAATGGTAATGTAATAACATTTTTTTTTCCTTTTTCAATATATGTTCTTATACCTATGTTTGTAGTTTTCTTGGACAACTCCATGCTCCTAAAATACCAATATATAACTTGCATTCATTGGTTAAAATACACTTTTAGCTAAGATAGGTAAAATAGAATTGCACTTTGTATATAGATTAAAAGCATTCTTTGTTTTGCACTCCATACTTCATCTCACATTCAATAGTAACCAATCTCGCTAAAATTCAAATGAGTTCCCTATTTCAAATAGTGTGAAATTTGGGTGCTCTATTTTAAATAATGTGAAGTTTAATTATAGTGTGAAATTTGGGTGCTCTATTTTAAATAATGTGAAGTTTAATTGATACTTTACATAGGGGAGAACTCTTTTTGTTCACTAAACCCTTGACAATAGGTTCTCATAGTAAAAACTTGACAATAGTTTCTCATAGTAAAAAGTTTACACAGTTTACACTGAGTTCCCTATTTCAAATAGTGTGAAATTTGGGTTCTCTATTTTAAATAATGTGAAGTTTAATTGATACTTTACATAGGGGAGAACTCTTTTTGTTCACTGAACCCTTGACAATAGGTTCTCATAGTAAAAACTTGACAATAATTTCTCATAGTAAAAAGTTTACAAAGTTTACGTAGTGTAGTTACTAACATTGATAAGACGCCTTAACAACCTTGCAATAATAGGAGGACAAGCTAATGTCTATGATTTAACTTGCACTTTTAAATCGCATGAGGTGTAAAACAAATGAGGTCTTATGGGGATACTTGATTAAAGGATATCAACAAATGAAATTCAAGTACAATTACAGAGTTTCAAGTACGTGAAAGGTAATAATATGAGTAAGCATGATTCTTTGAAGGGTGTGTAATCTCAATTAGCTCTTGCAAGAGATGATTAAAAATTCTAGATCCTAAACATGTATTAGCCATATTAAAGTATTTTCCAATATCGTATTAATATTTTATCACATATGGATAAGCTAATGCTTTCAAGAGGTGGTTGATGCAAGGTTTTATGCAATAGTTTTGTAGCATGGTTCACTAGAAAAATAGCATCAAAGGAATGGTTGAAACAAAGTTATGAAGATAGACAAGGACAACAAAATGATTTCAAGCAAGGGAATCAAATTGTTCATGAACATTCTCTGATGGGAAATGGGGAAATGTCAACAACAAGGAAAGAATTATGGAATGTGTTGGAGAAATAATGGAGAATTTATTAGTTAAGAAGTTTCAATTATGTTTGTATTTAAGACTTAGATTCTATTTCCTAGGAGATTGTTCTAACTCACTACCTAATGTATTTCTTTATATTCATCACTGATTAATATAAAAAGTGTGGCATTTCTTAAACTTCTACCTAATGTATTTCTTTATATTCATGACTGATTATATGAAGAGTGTAGTATTGCTTAGGCTTCCCTGGAGGAAGCCTCCTCACCTGTGAGGAGTTGGTCTTGTTTCCATTTTCTAAGTTGGTATCACAACCTGTTTAATCTGTCCAGAGAGTGTGAGTTGTGTGAAAAAAAAATCGTTGCCACCATTGGAGAGAGGTCGTGAATAACAAGTAGCCTCTTTGACACCGTTTCCTAGAATATACACTAGTCACCGATCAACAAGGAGGGCAGTTTCATGGAGAAGGTGTGTGCGACCTGTGCTACCTGCGTAGGACTGCCACAGTCTTGGAAAGGAGGGTGACTTGCATTGTGAAAAAACAATTCAACGACCATTGTGTTTTCTATAGTGATTCCGTGGATAGAAATTATGATCTCGTGTTGATTCCCATCATAATTATCATGTACTATTAGAGCCATCGGTTAATGAAAGAAGACCATCCCCTGTGCCATGGAGTAGTAGTGAGACCCATTTAAAGATAACTGCCAAGAGCCGTGTATAGCGCGATCACTGTTTGTGTCGAATGTGGTTAAAACATCATCGTTCCGCAGGAAACCAGTGCCTGTCGATCACATTAGAGTAGAGGAATCCCGAAAAAGGTTTGTGGGAGTCCTTTGCCACGTGGGAGGGATTGATATGCTTTGATGGTATAAGAAATCGGAAAAGGCTTGCGACTGTTGCATAAGCATCGGCTTATTGAGCCCTATGTGTTGATCACTGGAGAGTCTCGTGAGTTGTGTGAAAGTAGCCGCCATCATCACATGTCATTGGAGCCTAGATTCGTGGAGCGTCAGAGATCATTGTTTCCCGTTGTTGTGCCACATGAAGGCTGGATTGTTAAAGTCATCGTTTGCAATGTTGGAATATATAATTCCTACTTATCTAATATACTTGCTAATGTATTGAGAGGTAGAGTTAATCTCTACGTGAGTTGTGTGATCCTATTATTAAGAGGTTGTTAGAGAGTTGGATTTGTGAGATCCTTGTTTGGTGTGTGGTTGAGATATTCTCTCAACCTCCCCAGTTATCTTTAGAATAAGTTAGATCTAATAACAACATGTACACTCTATATAATAGAGTCCATTGTATTGATATTGATGTAATAGAATGTTTGTTTAAATCACTCTATTCTCCCATTTTGACATGGTATCAGAGTGTCAAGGCTGGGTGTGACTCCCTCATGGGAGTGCCCAGGAACATGTGGAGAGTAGAAGAGTGGCCAACTGAAGAGGGAGAGACTCACAAATGTGTGATGTCGAGGATGAATTATTGTGTGTTGACTGAGTTTTAAGTTGCCATGTATGTGAAGCCGTGAAGGATCCTCAGAAACTGTTATGTTCAAAGTGCAAGCCTGGCAGAATCCGCTAAGATGTCCGTGGATTTGTCAAATCTGGTGTTTTGTGTAAAGTAAGGGTTTTTTAGAGCTTAAATTGGCTATATGTGGTGAGGTATCCTAAGAAATTGTTTTATTTAAAGTGCACGAGAACGTTTGATGCAAAGTTGTGTCTATTTTGAATTTGTAGCACGATTGAGCTGCTTGGATTTGCCTAGTTTCGTGGACTTGTGGGTTATCAAGAAGGAATAAGGTATTGGCTTTTCGAAATCATCAGTTGCTGGCCTACACTTTCTAGGAATTCTTTCGTATGAGCACCAATAACATGCCGGGTGTCACAGGCATTTAATCTGCATCTAGTCAGATGAAGTACGTGCATGTGTGGTAACATGTCATGGATTATGTTCAGGGCTAAATACTGTCATACGAGAAATTGTATGTGGACTATATAATATGTATGGAGTTCAAGAGGTCATCGGAATTGAGGGAGGATACAAAGGATTTTATGCTTGCAATACCATTCGATTAACCCCAAAGATTGTGAATGATATTCACAAACGTGGAGGCACTATTCTTAGCACTTCAAGGGGTGGTCACGAGTTCGAACTGCATCATGCAAGGGTTTGTCATTGCAGGCTTTACAACACCGGTGTTACACATCGAAATTACTCACTTTGATAGTGTCGCAAGTGTCGTCATTACAAGGTTCGCAAGTGTCGCATGTTGCTCACAAGTGTCGCAAGTGTTAGGGAAGCATACTGACATGATTCCTATGTCATGCCTATAATGACATGAGGAGGACACTTGAAACACCTCAAACATTTGATTTGGAAGAGGAGAAATGAGTCAGCAGGCTTACACACCTTTTTCCATCTGAAAGCACCTCAAAAACTAAGCTTTTGAAGGAGAGCACTCCCCTATACCTCTTCTAGGAGCGCCGACGCTCCCCCTTACACTGTCTGGGAGCGTTATAAAGCTCCCCTAGCCCTTTTGAGGGAGTGCTATGGATTTTGAGAGCACTGGAACCCCCCTAAAGCCTACTAGGGAGTGCTACATCGCTCTGATGGTCCTTTTGAGGGAGCGCTACCTATTCTGGGAAACAGTTGAGTTGTTGAGATGAATGGGGGAAGGATCTTTTCATTCTTAGAAGACAGTTGAGCTCGAATCCCTAGTCCAACCATGATCTTAGGGCAGATCCTCAACTGAAGGAGGCAAATACTCAACTTTCCCAAGGATATCTCAAGTTGTTGAGCCTCTCCAAGGCTATATAAGCAAGCTTTCTAATGGTGAAAGGGGACTGGAAAAGGAGAATTACACCAAACTTATGATCTCATAAGTGGTGCTGGAACGGGGAAGAATTGCTAGCATGAAACCTATGATCTCATAGGAAACACACAGTCAGTCAAAGGAGAGCGATCAGTAAAGCTTCTATCATCTAGGTTGTGAATCTTTCGAGCAAGGGTTAGACAAAGGGGACTTGATGAAGCTGTCACATTCGCATCTACGATTGTAAGTACTGCTGTCGTTATTCTCATTAATATGACATGCTTGGCCTGTTTCTTTCTAGTTCTTGTTTGATCTTACATGAACTTATCATTGATAGATAGATCTGTTTTCAAGCTAATATCAATAGAGTATGAAGTGGTCGTACTTTGTTTTTCTACAAGACTCATCGAGGAGCGAGATTTTGGAGCTCAACTCGGAGCGTGCAAGGACAAACGTTGATAAAGAGGTACTTCTATTCTCCTTCCTTCTCATGCATTAGTTTGTATAGATTTGAAAGGAAGTCAGTGTCCACGTTAAGCACTTTCTGTCTTAGAGTTTAGGGTCTAGCTCTTTGAGGCAATCTACCTGTCCACAGGGAGATTTTCTTACAACAACCGACATATACACAGGTTGGGTCATTTGTTTGAAAAGCTGAAAAGCAAGAAAGGAAGGCATTTGTTAAAGCCAACATATATCGCACACACAAATATTTTATTTTTGTTTTCGATAGAAGGCTGCAATAGCAGCAGCAGTGCGGACCAACGGACAACAACCACAAGGTTGAGGGTTCAATTCTTAGGAAGTGGCCGAAAGACACAGGGACGACAGAGTGAGAAGTAGAGAGAGAGAAAGGAATCATTTGGACACTCAACAAGATGAGCGGGGAGTCGGTCTTGTCGTCCAGCGGTTATGGCCAACTCGATGCGCAGATTGAACATCTTATGCAGTGCAAGTCCCTCTCAGAACAGGAGGTCAGAGGATTGTGTGAAAAGGCCAAGGAGATTCTCATGGAAGAAAGTAATTTGTAGCCTATCAAGTGCCCTATTACAATCTGTGGCGACATACATGGTCAATTTCATGATCTTACAGAGTTGTTCTGGATTGGTGGAAAGTGTCCAGATACAAATTATTTGTTGATGGGTGACTATGCTGACCGGGGATACTATTCAGTTGATACTGCTACTCTTCTAGTGTCATTGAAGGTGCAATATCCCCAGCGAATTACCATTCTTCGAGGAAATCATGAGAGTCGCCAGATTACTCAAGTATATGGATTCTATGATGAGTGTTTACGGAAGTATGGAAATGTAAATGTCTGGAAGATATTTACAGACCTTTTTGACTACTTCCCATTGACAACACCTATGGGGTTCCTTGTTGACCATACAGTTGAGGGGACGTGAGGATCCCGTGTGTTATCCATTTGGAATGGAGGTGGTATCCCAGAACCATAGTGTTGCTGAAGAGAATGTT
This sequence comes from Picea glauca, assembly GCA_000966675.3. Classification (NCBI taxonomy): domain Eukaryota; kingdom Viridiplantae; phylum Streptophyta; class Pinopsida; order Pinales; family Pinaceae; genus Picea; species Picea glauca. The sequence continues at coordinate 72,665 of JZKD02S1889040.1, forward strand.
CAAGAAGTTCTTCTACAGATTACATGGAGGTGTTATATCGAAATGAAGTGAGGTGTACGTTCCCATTCCATCGGACTCACAGAGGGTTGATTGTAAGTGTGATTGAGTTATGATTTTACAAATATTGTTATTGATATTTTTTTGGTTTGAAGGTGTGCATAGTTATGTTATTTGTGAGACATGTAATTGAAAGCAAGACTAGGATATTTTGATGTAGTGGTCCTAGAAAATTCTATGTACCTGAGCCATTGTATACCCCRTAATGTGAAAAGTTCGTGGTAATCTAGAAACCACTATGTAAAGCATGGTTACAGGTAATCTGAGAAAACCTGATGCATGGTTGAGGGTAATCCGAGAAAACCCAGAGCATGGTTACAGGTAATCTGAGAAAACCTGGTGCATGGTTGAGGGTAATCCGAGAAAACCTAGAGCACAGTTATGGGTAAGCCGAAATAAAACCCAGGTTGATGGTGATGTGATGAAGGGGGAGCTATGAGGAAGAATGGTTGAATGAACCATGTAGCTGAAAAGGATTCCTATAGAACTGGCGGTTACAATGGTTGATGACCCATGTATTTCGGTAGATGGATTTCTCTTTATATGGATGTCAATAATCAGATCCAGGTACAAGAGGAAGCACACGAAGATACGACCACAAAGATATTTAGATAAGTAGTCATTAAGGGAGAGTGGTGGAATATATAATTCCTACTTATCTAATATACTTGCTAATGTATTGAGAGGTAGAGTTAATCTCTACGTGAGTTGTGTGATCCTATTATTAAGAGGTTGTTAGAGAGTTGGATTTGTGAGATCCTTGTTTGGTGTGTGGTTGAGATATTCTCTCAACCTCCCCAATTATCTTTAGAATAAGTTAGATCTGATAACAACCTGTACACTCTATATAATAGAGTCCATTGTATTGATATTGATGTAATAGAATATTTGTTTAAATCACTCTACTCTCCCATTTTAACATGCAATGGTGCGTTGGGTTGAGAGGGACTCAACACTGTGAATAGGAGTTGAGTTTAGCATTGTGGATGCTACCTATTGAAAGAAACTATCATCGAAGAGAGGGACACTTCCATCTGCCTACACTATCGGTTGATCTATGATTTGCACATGTGCTTTCATGCTGAATGGGAAAGAACATCTGTGTGGTGTTTGATTGAGATCTACATTAAATCCAAGATCTGGTGTATTCTCCTCTCCACGTCTGTGTCTGTGTGGTGTATCAACGATTGTTGCTTCCTATGGAAAGTTACGAAGTCGACCATAGTGAAATCGTGCTTGAGACCATAACGGAGTCATTTTTTTTTATTAAAGGGGCCACCTGTTTGAAGGTACCACTTAAAATAAATAAAGAGTTGCTTCCTTCATGACCCTCTTGGAAGAGAATCCGTTGGAAGAGAGAGGTATTGATACGAGTGCAAGAGGATTTAAATTTGCAGTCGCCCGTGAAAGAGAACACCGTGCGACATGAGGACCTTTGAAGTGGCATTTAAATGTTTTTGGAAAAGAGAAAACCTGAGTCTGCACAAGCCGTCACCAAAGAGATCTGATTTCTAAATTGCCGGTGAGAGTTCATAAAGAGTCTCCCAAGGCTCCCTATCAGAATCCTAGATATGAAATTTGTTGGTAAGACAATAAGAGAGTGTAGTTGCTTGCTCCTCTCATGGGTAAGAAAAGGAAAATTAGACAACTACGAAGAGAGATGAAACATATGTAGAGAAAGAATCAACAAGTATTGTATTTTGCCGATCAATATGATGTGTTTCTAGTTGCATATGAAGAACCCATGCTTGAGGATTAGAATGCAGATATGGATATGATCAATGAAGAATTTGATGAATTATATGAAATAGTGATGCCAAATTTTCCATTCTTCTTAGGTATAAATTATGAACCTTGGGAAACTGAAATGAAAAAATTACTATGGTTAGTAGATTTATTGCATTATGATCATGAAGGTTGTATCGATTTATATGATAAGAGAAGAGGTGCAATATCATTACAACTTATTATATCAGCAGTGGATGAAAACATTTTGTCTAGTATTTTGCATGAATTTGGTGAAATACCTAGTGCAAAAATATTTTGGGATATTCTTGAAATGAAGTACAGTATGAAGTGGAGTGAGAAAGTTGAAGTTGATGAAGATATTGTTGTTTAAAATGATGATTGTGTTGAAATCTTTGTAATTGAAATAGAGACTGAAAATGGTAGCATTGAAATTACAATGATTAATGAAGAAAGTGTGTGTGACAATAAAGTCACATGTCAAGGAAACTCCCTATGATGCAGTGTTTAGTGATTTGGTGAATTCAAATGAGATTGATGATGGAGATGAATGTGTAACTTTTGATGAACCCCTATGTGAATCTTTGGTAAATTTAGACAAATTTGATGAAAACTATTCATCTCATGAAGAGTGGTTAATTCTGTTGCATGAGAAACATCTTATTGATGAGCTATTATTTGGTGAGAAGAGAAGCTCATTTTCATACACAAACCAAGTGAAATACAACCTATTTCTAGTGATAGAGCCTCGTAAAGAGGTTGAAGACATGAAACAACCAGTTGTGATAGCAACTGAAACCGAAAATAAAGATTGTTATGCAATATCAGAGGCAAGGAAGAAAGATGAAGAAAGAAGATCTCTCTTAGATGAGAAAAATGAAAAGAACCAGTATGGTTATTCCTATGATTGTAACAATGTTTTTGAGTGTGCAGGTTTATAAGACAACAATTCATTTTCAATAGTGACTGATTATGAAGAAAACATGGAAGAAAATGAAGAAATTGAGGAAGAAAATATTGAGTCAATTTTTATGGTGTGGAGCTCAGAAGAAATCAAATATTATTATGAATTGATGTTGCAATAGTCCATTGAGCATGACATTAATGATTGTATCCAGAAAGGGAAGCAATCCACTTATGAGAAGTTGGAATAATTTGCAAGCATTAAAGACAAACGCTTCCAAGAACTTGTAGAGGTGTTGAGGACAAAGAACAATAGTCTGCCAAGTTCCAAAATGAAGAAGAACGGATCTAAGATTAAAGTAAAGCAGAACAAAGTCAAAATGAAACATATTTGGAGAAACAAGCCAAGGAAGAAGCTCCATCTATATCACTATCTCACAACAAGAAAGGTCAATATGAAATTGTTAGAGTCAGGTTGTAAGCCTAGCTGAGACTAAGACCAGTAGGCATGTTACTTATGTTAGGAATTTAAATTGAAGACAATCCATTTCTCCATTAAGGGGGAGTGTTGGATAAATGATGGAGAATCTATTAGTTAAGCAGTTTTGATTATGTTTGTATTTAAAACTTAGATCCTATTTCCTAGGAGTTTGTTCTAACTCCCTACCAGATGTATTTATTTATATTCATGACTAATTAATATGAAGAGTGTGACATTGCTTAGGCTGCCTCTAGGCGAAGCCTGCCTCACCTATGAGGAGATGGTCTCATTTCCATTTTCTAAGTGAATGGTGGCAGAAAGAAGAGTAAATGTCATTATTATGATTATATAGACCATTATAAGAATGGTTGTTGCAAGAGAAAAGCATTGACTTGTGTTCTTGTCACAATGGAAGTGAAAGAAGAAATCCATATGGTTGAAGTTGACAACATGGAAGGTGATGTATTAGTCCACATATCCGGGGTTAGAAAGCAAGTAAATTTTTATAGATTGTAGCGCAACACATTATATAACTTGTCATAAAGATCAGGTTGACAGCTACCACACCTTGAACGATGATAAAAAGTGTGCATTTAGGTAATGATAGCAGTCATAAAATTCATGGAGGAGTGTTAGAATTTCCTTTGGAGAATGAAGGAAAGAGAAAAATAATTAGAGTATTGCATGTTCCGAGTCTAAACAAAGATTTGTTATCTGTTGCAAAGGTTACAAATTTGGGACAAATTGGGAAACACGTTTGGTTTAAAATGAGCTTGGCGTTGTCCTTATGCAGACTCCCTCGGACATAAATCCTCATATTTATAAAGTGAACTCTATCGTTGTAATTATGGCGGAGACGTTTTGGACATGCTAATGTAATGTCTTTGCTTGAAAGTCACAAGATGAATGTGGTGCAAGGTTTTGTTTGAAAGTCACAAGACGAATGTGGTGCAAGGTTTGCAATTAGAGAATAATCCAAATTTGGAGTTATGTAATGGTTATCCATAGGTAAGCACTTTCAAAAAGGATTCACAGATGTGGAGGACATGCTACATGAATAATACATTTAGTTCACTTTGACATTTGTGGCTAAATGAGTGTAAGTTTCATCTCTAGTGTACATACTTTTGAATTAATGATTTCAATTTAATTTTTTTTTTTTGTATATTTCAAAATTTGTGTATACTTTAATTTTTGAAGAGGATATTTTATTCATTATTAAGAACAAATAAAATTATAATGTACATACTTTTGAATTAATGATTTTAGTTTGAAATTTTTTGTATATTTCAAAATTTGTGTATACTTTAATCTTTGAAGTGGATACTTTATTCATCATTAAGAGCAAATAAAATTATAGTAATAATAAAACAAATTTCAAATAAAAAAGTAATCAATAATTGTGGGAAAAAGAAACAAATAATAATAAATGAACCATTATAAAAGTAAAGTAAGATTAAATTAATCCAAAAAATGTTAATCAAACTAGGTGCTTGGCTATAGCCATTGTAATTAAAAAATGTTAAAGTCAAAAGCTTGATTTAATCTTAGAAAATGGAAATATGAAAAAAAAATTGAAAAAAAGAGGATAAATATGAATATGATGATAGTTAAAATATGAGAGGATTAAAATAAGAATATTAAATAATATGAATACGATGATAGTTAAAATATGAGAGGATTAAAATAAGAATATTAAATATGATAAAATTAAAAGGTAAATGAAATTTGATAAAAATTAATATTTAGAAAATGGAAATATGAAAAAAAAGGATAAATATGAATATGATGATAGTTAAAATATGAGAGAATTAAAATAAGAATATTAAATAATATGAATATGATGATAGTTAAAATATGAGAGGATTAAAATAAGAATATTAAATATGATAAAATTAAAAGGTAAATGAAATTTGATAAAAATTAATATATAAAAGAAAATATAAATATGATGATAGTTAGCATAGGAGAGGATTAAAATAAGAATATTAAATATGATAAAATTAAAGGTAAATGAAATTTGATGAAAATTAAAATATGAGTGAAATCCACATCAAAGGGTTGACCTTAAGTCAAAATGATAGAAAATAATAAAGAAATTCAAGGAATTGAAATAAGGTATAAATTCAAAATAACAATGTAACATTTAATTAAAAAAGGAGTTAAAATATTATAAGAAAATTATTATAATTTTAATATTATAATAATTTTGAATTTAAAAGACAAATAAATTGATGATA
>JZKD02S1889051.1:0-13779 GCA_000966675.3 Picea glauca
GAACACTTTTTCCAACTGAGAATTTGATCCCACAGACTAAGTTGTTTTCGCATAGTAATCATCATACTCTCTTCGTCTATTCATTGCAGTGTCTAACTTACCCTCTAAATCGAGAATTTCCATCTTGAGCATGTATGTCCGAGAAGCTCACTACAGTCGAAGAATCAGTGATGGAAGTACTCCTTGATCTGATGACTAAAAGAGTCATGTTAGAGAGATGATTATCTATAGGTGTACAGGCTTCATCTACAAGAACACTTCAAGCATCGCCATCGAATGCTTGCGGAACAGGACCATCTCGGTCATCCGATGAGAAGAGAACTAAGCACAGGGATGACTTAGGGAATTCTTAATTGATCCTGACTATATTACCCACCTATATACCACCTTTGAGCGGTGTTGTAAACCTCAATAGCATACCTAGATATTTCAAGTACGGCTTGGTCACTGCGTACCTCCCAAAGGGGATACACATAGTGCGATAAGACCAAGATAAGATCGCAGTGTTGAAGTTTAGCGACTTCAACCTCATAGATCACAAAGTATACAACATGTTAGCCCCACATAATTATCTAACTAGAAAAAAAGGGGAAAACTAAAAGGTAATTCCCCAAGCATGGACCCATAACCTCGCGCAGTCCACTCTGCACAACGTCATGAAAATTCCTCACTTTGGAAGACACCAAGAGGTGAATGCATGTGTCAAGATGTTTATGTCTTACTATCATGGCAGATATTTGTGGATCAAGCATTGTATCACAGTTGATCCAACCTTGATCAATTGGATCACGGGTTTGAGTATGCAAGGCCCCGACCCAAAGGATTTCTATCCTGGAAAATCCATGGACCGCGCTCTCACACAAAGGATCAAGGACACCTACAATGATGTTGATAAGGGCACATGAGAATAGAAGGTAGCCTCTATTCAGAATGGCGCAGTGTGCCTTGCCTGTCAGATGATTGTAGGGAAGTTAGTACGCAAGAACCGACCCACCCAAGTGACTGGTTTTGTATTTGACCTTGCAAGAAAGTGCGTGGAGGGCCTACAAATGAATTGGGTGAAGTAACTAGTGAACCAATTAGAAATCGACTGCAGAGAAGCCTAGGATCAAGGGTACAAATTTCATTTCAGATGGTTCTTGATCTTGATCATTTTCATCGCCTGGGAGATGTTGGAAGGTGCGACCTTCCTAGACATCGAGCCATTTGAACCATTGGCTGCGAAGTTCAATACATTGTGGTATTCAAGTGACATGAATAAGAAATGGTAGTCAAATGTCATGTTCCATACATACTACAATCAGTTGAAGATATCCATCCAGTCCAATCCTCGCATGACGCCAAACACTTTACACCAATTCAGGCCTCTGATGAAGTTCAACATGGATCAACATTTCATTTATATCATAGCACGAGATGACAAGCACAAGAAACAGCTTCAGTCCTATTACAAGCTGACATAGGAGGAATTAGAGGAGATTACTAAGGAATGGTCTGCCAACCTCCTCATTCCAACAGACCCTGTAGAGATATCCAACATCGACAACCCAGAAACTATGCAGGATACACCTGGACCTAGCAAAACAAAGAAGACTGATTAAGTACAAGATTTAATCAGTACCTCAGTGAAGAATGCTTCCATGTCACCAGAGAAAGGAGGTGATGGTGAAGAGATAGATGGAACATAAGTTGAACAGAGTAAAGGTGAAGTAACGTCGCCCAGAGACAAGGAGGACCCCTCGAAGAAAAGGAAGGTTTCCCCCCCGAAACCTTCCTCCTAGAAGAGATCAAAAGCCCCTATAAATAATATGTAGACAATCCTCACCTCTGATGATTTAAATTTCATCATAGCAGCCCTAAATGATGCTTTGATGGAGATAGTAGAGAAGCAATAAGTTAAGCAGGAGGAGATGTACCATAAAATTGAGGTCAATCTCCAAGGGGTGCAGTAGGCACTACAGTCCATCCGCGTAGTCTCCACTTCGCCTCTATCATTGGGAACACTAGAACTGGGAGATGAGCCAACTCAACTTCACCAGATCACTGATACAGTAGAATATCTCCTTCGAAGAGTGCAAGAGGACACAGTGCAAGCCACCCAAGCTTTGGTACAAGTACATGGAGTACTTGTAGAACAACATTGAGCACTTGTAGAACAACATTGAGCTGCTGAAAAGGAAAAGAGTTCTCTCCAAGTGAAGTTTGATGAAGAAAAGGCATAGTTGCAGCAAGGAAAGGAACAGTTGCTCACTGAGAAACTTGAAGTGAAGGAAGCAGTCAACAAAGTACTATGATCTGTGACTATTATAGAACTAAAGGCAGAGGATCAAGTCATGAAGCAAGTAGCACAACTTGAAGAAGTGATCCAGTAGCTGCAGCAACGCATCACAGACCTAGAACTACGCACTGTGCCTGAGACCCCATAGGAGGTAAAGGACCAAAGAGAAGCAACTGACAAGAGTGTAGTTGAAAGGATAAAGGCCCTTACCTTAGAATGCAAGAAATTTTCTGATCGAAGTGCCTAGACATATGAGAAAATTACCGAGAACCCAGAGTTGCAGGAACTAGAGTCATAGCTCCAGGAAGAAAAGAAACACTACAAGCACAGCTGAAAGCCCTGACAGTTGTGGAGAGAATGAAGATATCTCAATAGCAACGAAACTCCCAACAAAAAATACATACTATCCAAAGCAGAGTTATGGATATAAATCAGAAACTCCATCCTGTTCAAGATAAGGCCTATCAATTGTTTATAGAGGTAGAAGGCCAAAGAGCAGAAGTAGAGAAGGTTAACATCGTAGTAGAACAGTGCCTGGAAAGACCTGTGAATGATGCAGTCATTCAAGAGTTTGTTGAATAACAACTTGTAGCACAGTAGGAAGTCGAAGCAGTTCGAGGAAAGCTCGAAGTGTTTGAAGCAGAAATTCCCACATCAAAGTGACTCGGGACGAGTCACAGGTGAGTGTTGGGGGCATGTTGGCCTTTGACCAATTTTTGAGGGATCTGGTCAAGTTTGACCTATTTTGGGACTTCGATAGCCTATCGAAGACAGAGTGCAAGAGGAAGTAGAGATGGTAGGATCTTGCCCCCTTTTTGGGTCCTTTTTGGCATTTGGGAATATATAACGAGAATGGGATGTCGGCCCATGGGTTTACCCATGTTTAGGCCTATTGTGTATGTATAAATAAAAGGCTAGGCAATGTAAGAAGTATTTGAATAGTGCACAAGTATTGTGCAAGTTGGATAAGTGTTGAGAGTGGGATCTATGTGATGCAGATTTGTAAGGATTTGTGCATACTATATGAGACTTGCAAAGCTAAGTGCAAGTCATTGTAAGAGACTGTGAAGGANGAAATTCCCACATCAAAGTGACTCGGGACGAGTCACAGGTGAGTGTTGGGGGCATGTTGGCCTTTGACCAATTTTTGAGGGATCTGGTCAAGTTTGACCTATTTTGGGACTTCGAGAGCCTATCGAAGACAGAGTGCAAGAGGAAGTAGAGATGGCAGGATCTTGCCCCCTTTTTGGGTCCTTTTTGGCATTTGGGAATATATAACAAGAATGGGATGTCGGCCCATGGGTTTACCCATGTTTAGGCCTATTTTGTATGTATAAATAAAAGGCTAGGCAATGTAAGAAGTATTTGAATAGTGCACAAGTATTGTGAAAGTTGGATAAGTGTTGAGAGTGGGATCTATGTGATGCAGATTTGTAAGTATTTGTGCATACTATATGAGACTTGCAAAGCTAAGTGCAAGTCATTGTAAGAGACTGTGAAGGATTTGTGCTGCAACGCAAGGAAGGAGGATCTAGTGAACTGCGCATATCTCTTGTCCTAGGCAAAGTATATTTTTGAGGCTTTGTTCTTGTAATTGATTGACTGAAGACAATAAAGAATAAGAGTTGGTGGATGATGCCTCGGGGTGGGGGTGAACCACGTAAACACTGTGTTGTTCCTCTTTGTTCTTGTCTTGATGTATTTATAACTTCTCTTGCTAAGTGAATTGATAGATATAGATAAATATGCTTATGCTTTGTGCTAATAATGTGTAAGAATGTTAGATTTGATCTATATGAAGGTGATTAGTGCTTGATCTATTAGATGTAAGTTGCATGTGTATGATAGAGTGATTAAATACATCGTATCTGAGTGAATGATGCATTGATTTTTTCTATCTACGTAGTAGTTATTGGTTGAACATTGATGAATTGTTGATGCTAAGTGCTCTGTTAAGTATTATAATCATAGATCTGTGTCCCAACTAAGGTTCCATACACTTGAGTCCTGCAACCACCCCTGCCTCTACCTCGGGTGAGACTTCATGTGCTTTGCAGTTGTTGCCGAAAGGGCCGGTAGTTAGGGTTTTTTTGGTGCGTTGTTGTAGCGTTGAACCCTGGGTCTGCCCCTGTGCCAAAAACTCTTGTGATATTGGATCTGCAATGAAACACAAACCAACCAAAGTGAAAGTAACAATAGTATATTCAATGAAAACTTACAGATGTGATCAAGGAGTCATGTAATAAAATGAGAATCATTTTATGGGAAAGAAACATGCCACTGTATTATATTAAGTAAAAGTGGAAGATACAACCAAACAACCTTGATGTTGCAAGGTTCCCTTTCAGTGACCCTTTGATCCAACACACACACTTGCTCCAAAATTTCATGAAGAGGATCCACAATAACTTGATGGATAGATGAAGACCTCAAGAATTAATAGAGATAGAATCCTTCACACAATTCTCAACCTATTCCTGCATTAATTCCTTTCTTTATATTGCTTTGTCTTCCTTAACCTTTTCCATAAGAAATCCATCATTATATAGGAGAAAGAGAGATGGTTAAAGAGATTAGGATGATCCCACCAAATCATAGAAGCAAGTAGGATCCCAACCATATGGATTCCACCTCATATTCTAGAAGATCCCTTCTATAACTTTTGTGAACTTCGTCCTCTTTCTCAGTCTTCCAACGCTGTCACACCTTGGATATAGTGTAGCCTGCGGAAACGTCGCAAGTAATTTCATTACAGCGTGCAGAAATCAGGCATTTCTGCATTGTACCTTATGGCTGGCCTGTGACAACCTTCTAAAATCAAGCTTTGTAGAAGAGGAAGCTAGTGACTTGTCTCATGAATAAAGGTTCTTCTGGAAGTTTGAACACATGTTGTAGAAACATCACCAGGGTGACTAAAATAAGGTGTAACAAGTGGTGCCTTCCAACCAAAGAGAAGCCAGTTGCACTTTAACTTCCTCTTCATCGATATGATGAACACGACAATATACTTCAACTCGTCGGATCCAGTTATCTAGTTTTTCAGGATTATCATCTCCATTAAACATAGGTAAATAAAATTTTACATCAAGCTTTAATAATGGTTTCTTAAATGTGGCTTTATGGCTAGAATGTTGAGAATGACTAGAATGCTCAGAGGAACAAGAAATAGAACTTGAAGGTGAATATGGAGGCTCATGAGGATATCCTCCAACCCCTTGGTTTATCAAAGCATCATCATCGGGCAGTGCTTCCTTTTTCTTCCCTTTCTTCTTCATCCTCTTCTCGTAATATCCATACATTTTCTTGACCATGTATGACATGCGATAGAATACCATGTGAAAGTTTTTCTCTTGTTCATGATGCTTGTCCTCTTCTGCCATCTTCTTCCTTCGGGATACATGACCAACTTCTATATTGAAAGTCTTAAGAGTTCCTTCACCCTGCTTATGATTCATCGTAGTAAGCATTCATACTAAAAAATTCAAGTCAAAGATGACTGCTCTTATACCAACATGATCCGGGATCTTTTCGTTTGGTGACTTATTAAAGAATTGTATTAAATGAGCATAAACTAAAATACACCATAAAGAAGGAAAAGTTCAAAAGGAAAGAGACAAAAACATGCAATATGAACACAAAAATTGATAACGAAGTTCATCCATGGTGGACTACGTCTCTGGCTCCTGCTCTCAAATGGGTAGGGATTTTTATTAAGTCCACAAAATAATTGGGCAAATAAATAAGTATTACTCATTCTGGAGTTAATCTACAAAATCTTTGCTTAGATCAGAAAACAAACATCACCACTGCATTCGTGGTGCGAATTACCAAAAAATGATTGTCTCCATGCCTCGATCCGAGTCTGGCACTTTCAGGCCCAAGAGACACCCTTGCCTCGATTTTAATGCATTGCCTTTGCAATAAATGATTGGATTTTTTTTTGAAATCCATGTCCGATCTCGAAATCCATGCCAAAATCTATACGGGCATGCACTTGGTTCTCCTCCTTTTCCATAGTGGTGGAAATGCACTTTATATAATATAATCTGAGTGGTTATGTGTAATTGAGACCATTGGTGCGTTGGTAGTGGATTTTATTCTAAGTATTTGGTTGGTAGAGGTTTAGGAGGAGATCTAGGGGTAGAATCCCATAGGCTTCCCCTTTTACCATGTGGTTGCAACTGTTTGACACGCTCTGCTAAATATGGTAGATATGCTGCTAAAATGGCGAGCGGTTAAGTTTGGAGGAGTATTCCAATATGGAGGGAGTTTGAAATGTGGTCATGTGTTTTATCATATAACCAAGGGCTAGGACGAGGGCCTAGCCATTTTTGTCTTCCCATATAAAAAATTATTAAACTTAAATAAAATTTGTGTCATATTATAAAGAAGGACCATATAGTGGCATGTTTTCTAGCGCGGAGTTGTAAGTCCTTTGGGCTAGGAGGTTAGGAGATCGACTCCCATTGGCTCCAATATATTTTTAATGAATTGTACTGTAAGAGGCCAATGGGAGGTTTCCATGTGGCAACCTCTCATTAGCTTTCCTCTGCCACATGTTAACCAAAGTCTGGAAGACATAACCTACCACGTGTACCTGTAAAATTTTTCCACGTATACCTATAACATTATGCCACATATCCTTTTACAGACATGCCACGTGTCACCCTTGCAGTGGTGACACGTTTCACCTTAACCTTTGACTTTTTAACCAAGTTTGACCTAAAATTTGACCGCTTATAACTTTTGCATACGAGCTCTGTTTGACAATTCGTTTGAATTGTTATAAATCTTATGATTCACTCTTCACGATCATTCTATTTTAACTAAGTTTTGATAAATCTGAAATTTTTTTCCCTTTTTCTGTCTCTTGAAGCCATTCTAAGCATCCAGATTTGCCTTTGCACGTTCTGAGTTGTTCTTAGCCTTCTTTGGATCCTTTTTGGATCATTGAGTCATTGTAATTCTGATTTTACATTGAAATAAGTGAGTGATTGAATTGTATACAGGGAGAAGTTGTAAGAATCCCTTTCTATTCTCAAATAAATTATTGTAATATGCACCTACCTGCACAAGGATGTGTCATCCATTTTTTCAAATGGAGTGAAGCATTGAATTATTAGATTTATTGAATACTCTAATAAGAACTATTGAATACAACACAATCATATTCAACAATGAAACTCTTCAATATGTTCTAACTTGTTTGTAAGTTTCACAAGCCAAAGAAGAACTGCTTCAAACTTAGACTCAACTTCTTCATGATGAACTCTAGTGCAAGAATCTTAAACATTATTAACTATTCCTTGTTCAAAACAACCCACTTTTCAAATTTTATAACGATCAACAATCAAAATAAGAGAAACTTAGTGAAACAACAATTGTAGATGAGGATGAAATTGTGCATGATCAAGTTCAACATGATCTTTCCAACTATGGTCTAAGGCCTTTGTAATAAATATAATTCAACAAAAATCCACAGGGTTAAATATATGAAAAAGGAAAAAACTTTCATATCCCATATTACTCCAAACTGATCAAGTTTGTGAGTGGAGGATTTCTTTATCAAACACATAACAAATCAACAAGATTAATGGTAATGATCAACATGTTGAAGAAAAAAATGGGTGGTTGCATTGTCAAAGAACTGGTCACATGGAATATCAATGTTTTGAACTCCATACTAGTTATCATTGTGGAAAGAACAATCATTCATCTGATAGATGCTCCAATAGAAAAAAAAAACTAAAATATTAAAGATTCACGATGGGTGGATCAACCCCTCGAAATGGTCACCAACAACTGAGTGATTATATTAGTCTTACCACATACTTCAATATTGATTAATGACACATATTGTAGTAGACAATGAAATGAGAATTGTACTCTCTTTCATCTCAAATGGGGGAGTGTAATGATGAAACTCTCCTACACCTTAAGGAGGGATTGCACAAATCAAGTGAAAAGGGTTAGTGATCAACCAAAAGGAACCAAATATAGTGATGATGTCTCTCATTTTAGTTGAAAAAGAGGGGGGATATTTATGGTTGTCAAGCTTCAATTTTTGACAAAAAAATAATTTCCATATGGGAATCAATAATTTGTAGATGACATACTTAAAAAACAAATTGTAGATGGGTAGCAACAATCTGTATATGGTAGAATTAAAATAAAATATGACGGATAGGTATTAAAAATTTGTAGATGGTGTTAGCAATAAAAAATGCACTGGCATTTTTTTTAAAGAATGATGCCTAATATTGTAGGGAACATTTGACTAGATTCCCGAGCTCCAAATGCACATTTGAAAGAACCATTGGAAATATTAGGATTTCTAGATGTCGATCGACTATTCAAGCATGTAAAAAGGACTCTCCATGACTAAGAAATTTGATTTTTAAAAAGCTCTGCGCTTTCACCAGCTAACCCGTCTTGAATTTTGCTAGTTAGCTGGTGAAAGCTCTGCCTTTCACTAGCTAAGGAGCGGATTTTTGGGTAAATTAGTTGGTGAAATCCTGTCACGGCCAGACTAACCGAAATTTTTCCTAGATCGGGATTTTTTGAGTTTGAATGGTTTGAAACCACTTCAAATGGATAGTTGTTGAATTATCAAGTCTGATTCAAAGGCTAGTTTTGAGGTATAAGGTCAAAAAGAGTTTTTTCAACTACGTTTGGCATCTTTTTCAAAGGCAGAAAATCAAGTTTTTTGCACACTTCACCAAATTCGAATTTTATCTTTGGAGGACCAAATCAAACAACCTTGGGAGGCTAAAACTGCACTTCATCAACAATCTACTACTCTTAGATATGGATTGACCTCATCTTGAGGATCTCTTCCTAGTTTTTTGTAAATATAGTTTACTTTCTATTTTTAGAATATCAGATCCATTGTTTTACGATATGAGAACTGTGATGAAAAGCTATAAAGCTACAGACTTAAGACAGACAGTGGGTTGGATTCTAGATACACTTGGACTATTGTACTAAGGCTCTTATCTTCTAATAGAATCACAATTTCCTTTTGCCATCAATATCAGATTTATTCATAAACTGTATTACTCTGTATTTTAATTCAATTTAGTTCAGATTTTAAGAACTGTCATCTTCTTATAAAGCTCATAAATTCAAATTATAAAACTTCTTACTATCTTGTATGACCCTGCATTCATTGTATTTGGTTATCTTGATTAGTATTCTTCATAACCTGTCCAATTACTCCATATGATCATTGATTTCTAAAAGAACTGGTTTATTTGAATACTTGATAAGCTGTTCTTCTCATTAGTCACTGAGTTATCCCATTGATCCACAATTTCATAAACACAAAAAACCATTATTTTCTTAAGTTACCAAGCATCTTTAGCCTACAAACCTAAGGAGTTTCTTGGAGTGATAACAAATTGGCGCCATTGCCGGGGAGAGGAGATTGAAGCTTAGCTTCCTTGGGAGACGACAAGATCTAGCTTTGATGATAGACAAAGTCTAGACATTATTTGGTTGTAATCTTCTATCTGGCGACTCCATGAAGGATGAATTCAGTAGCGACTCCATTATTCAGAAAATTGTTGGTGACTCCACTAGTATGACATGAACAGGATCTTAGCAAAGAGGTATGCATTATGTGATTTTTCAAGTATTTATGGTTTCCCTAATCCAGTGCCTAGTAGAGATGAATGGGAAAACAATCTTCCCAGATTTCGAGGAGAAGAGTGGGAAGTGTCAGCTGAACATTTGTTGGACTTTCATGATTACATGCATTGATTGCAAGTTGTTCATGAGGATGTTCAGATCTGGCTATTTTGTTTTTCATTAGAAGGGATTGCTTGTGATTGGTACCGGTCTCTACCTATTACTAGTATCAGCTCTTTAGCTGATTTTCATGCTGCCTTCCATGTGTTTTGTAAAGGCATATTTTTAGATGACTTTCTATTTCCTAAATGTTGTCATGAGTTCAATTTGCTGTATAAAGATCCCAACATTCGTGAAGACTTTGCTGCAGTAGAAGATACTCTTCATCATGATCAAGATATCAATGATCCACACTATGATAACCTTAGTGATGCTTTTGACATTGTATCAAATACATCTACTGTTTTAGGTTTTCATGAAGATCGAATTATCCCCTTTGAAGACTTGAAAGGTAATGAGAAGATTGACAAATCAACAAGTGGAATTATTGAATTTGCAGTAGATGATGAAGGCAACCCTCAGTTTTTCAGTTCTGCAGACAAAGGGGAATTGCAACAGATACAAAGAGGGAGATAGTGTGCTGAAAAGTTTAGATCAACAGTTGAGCTTGCATTCTTCCTTGATAGAAGAAGAATAATTTGCATTCATCATTGGGACCAGTGATGGCAATCACCAGTTCCAACACAGTCAATTCAACCAGCAGCTCAAAGAGGTATTCTTTAATGATTTTGAAGACCCTATTGCTGATCATTTGGATTCTATAAGCAACATAAATGTCCAAATATTTTTGTCAGATGAAGGTTGGTCTTGTCATCTTTTCAAATTGCATTACCACAATCTATGGTTTCTTTTATCTTTTGGGAAAAGATCAAACATGATATTAGCAAGTCAATTACCTTCTTGGCTGCTTTGGAAATTTAGTTTTACTTGATCAATCTGCCTCTACTGGTTAGTGTAGGGATTGATAGAAGAATAAGCTCTTTCTTTGAGCAAGTAGATTACTTTCAGTTTTCTTAATTAGGWAAAGAGACTCCCTTTTCATGCTTRATGGCTCGATCTGGATCATCCCTCCATGCTGCAGCTACTCAGTCAGCCTCGAGTCATCCATCAATCTCTCAGGTGTTTATTGCAGATTCAGAGAAATTTGATTTTTTCCCAAGGCAGTTTTTCTAGGTTTTCACCAGCTTATTGGTTTTGAGATCCGCTAGTTAGTTGTTGAAAGATTTCCTTTTCACCGGCTAAAGGGGAGGATTCAGGGAAAATTAGCTAGTGAAACCTGTTACATGGCAGCAAGGTTGTATTTTTGCCCAGATTTGACTTTTTATCAACCAATTATTTTGAGGATGGTTTCTAAAGATGCAAAGAACCTTGGAGAGAAGTCACAAAGATCAGAAGGTTTCAAGATTTGGTTCATCTAGATGCACAATCAAAAATAGGAATCATGAAAACCATTTCAGATAAGCATCAGGTAGCAGTCTTGCTTGGGAAAGGTGGGTTTTGGATTGAATGGTTGAAAACTTCCCATTTGTCTTATGCTAACATTAGTACCAGGTATAATTACCAAGAAGAAATGGATTCTCTAGAAGAGAAGATGGGAATTTGAATCCGCCTGATTTCCATAGCAGACCTTTGGTCGATGCATCGACTGTATCGCCTGTGTTGAATGCATTTTCTACTCGAACTTTGTTAAATGGATGTCAGTTGGCCAAGGACCTGGAAGCACCAAAGAATAGAGTCCAATGGACGTCCCACGATCCGAATGTGGTCGCAGGCGATGCAAGTGATCATAGAGATCCATCGCCTGCAGAGACCACGAGACGACAGCAGGAAGTGCCTGCAGCTCCAGGTCAGTCATCGGCAGGCATCACTTCGATTTTACTGTCTCCAGAGGCTACTTATAGTAACACTGCTCGTGATCTATACCACAATGTGAAGAGATCAAATGGTTATTCCAAGAAGGACATGGCGCATCAAGTCCAAGATATTGGTACTACTCATAGAGCAACACTGGATTCGACTATTTATGTCCTGGCTATTCCAACTAAATTTGATGCACTTCCTAATTACAACAGGTGAAAAGGAGATCAAGAAAATGTATTGCATGGGCAAGATGAGACAAAGGGGAATGAGTACAGTGATCCCTATGCTAAATCTCCTACTGGAATCATGAAGCCAGCTATAATTGAAGAACCCACGATGGAGATACGGATTCAACGAGCTGGTGAAGTTTGCAGAATTGATACCAACAAAGGGGATATTGCCGCAGATGTTGGATCCGGGGATCCCACTGTGAAAGATCAGATTTTGAGTCCTACCCATGGAGATTGGGAGGAATCTCGGTCAATGGAGTGGATATCAAATGAGTTTAAAAATGCAGAGGATAACCTTGGGGGCAAAAATATTAAGAGGCATTCGACTGTTTCAGATGAATCACAGGATTTAAGAGCCCATGATGCCCGTAGTGAAGAGAGTAATGAAAATGCTGGTCGATCTGCAGCATTGGAGGCTGCCACTTCTGTGGTTGGAATGACCATTGGAGTGGCTCATGGATTAAAGGATAGAATTGCAATGGGTATGGGTGGCACAAGCCCGCATGCAAATGAAAATGATAAAGAGAGAGTAAATGAAGAAGGGGTCGGGCATGACAGAAGTTACACAGAAAAGATGGGTATTGCCAGATCTGGAAAATTGTGGAACTTCAGATCATCAAGTGGTAGATCAATCTCTTGGATCGAATGGTCAAAAAATAGTGAAATTGCCTCCGAGACCTACTGATAGCAAGACTAACGTTACCTTATACCTAACATTTGATGTTGAAAGTCTTTTATCAAGTTCTGTTGTGTCGGATTCAACATCAGCATGGATACAACACATTGGGCAAAATTTTTGAGAGGTTCTTCAAGTAAAATCAAGGTGCAATCCATACCTTCAAGCAGTGGAGAGTTCTGGAATGTTGAATTGTCTTGATAATGCACCATCCCAGTCCCTTTTAACTCTCGTAGGTGCTATACTTGGTGACAAGAAGAATGAAGAAGTTCCTTCACTATTTGAATTTATGCTGAGGAAAGTAATGGAAGAGTTTGAACGCTGCCTTCTAAACCAAGAACAACAGATGAAGAAACTAAAAAATGCACTTAGAGAAGTTCTTGCACGAGAAGATAAGATTATCTCAAGGGAAAATATACTAGAGGCTCTTGCTGCTGGTTTAGGAGAAGAAATCAAGCTTCTTACAAGTCAACGATTTGGGGGGAAGCTGGCAATGTTCGCCTTTTTCCTGAGTGCATCTGTTACATATTTCATCATATGGAAAGAGAAATGGAAGAGATATTGTGACAAGAATTAGCACAACCAGCCAAAAGTTGCATTGGTGATGCTAGAGTATCCTTTCTTCAAAAAGTCATCATTCCGTTATATGAAACTATGATAGCGGAGGCAACAATTTGTGATAATGGGTTTTACCATCATAGCTTTCAATGATGGGAAGATTAATCAGGGTGTGATAAAAGTAATGTTTGTTGTTGGAATACTCGCTCCAGCTGCCTATATGACTTGGGATTTTTCCGAGTCAAGTGAGCCCTTCATTACTTTTGTCATCAATGGTTCTGATCTTGTGCCTACATTCTTAGCTACTTTTGTTGATGATTTATGTGCTGAATTCATAGCATCATCATGGGTAAATGATTTTAGGGAACATATTGAAAGAAAAAGGTTTCTTAGTACATTTTATCATTTTGCGACAGCATTAGGATCCTGGTTACCGTTAATTGCTAAAGATAGCAGGGCTAGAGTTGCAAGGGCTAGTGCAATCTGGC
>JZKD02S1889051.1:32896-44962 GCA_000966675.3 Picea glauca
TGTGTTTGACTACCATTGTTTAGCCATGTCACTCAAATACCAGAGCGTAGTGAACTTCACAGTTAAGGGTTTGGATGGCTCAATTTCATGGAAGGTCACACCTTCCGACATCTCCTAAGCAATGAAGGTGATGAGGATCATCAACTAACTAAAATGGAACTCATAGCCCTAATGCTAAGCTTTGTGGTAGTATTTCTCTAACTGGTTGATGAGGTAGCTCACCCAGTTCATTTTTATCCCTTCAATGCATTTTCCCACGAGGTCAAAAATGAACCCCGTGACCTACGTGGGTCTGTTCTTCCTTACTAGCTTACCAATGATCAACTGGAAGGTTAGGTGAAATGCACCATTCTGGATGGAGGCTACCTTGTAGCCTCAATTCCCCTTCTCTATGCCAGGGAACGATCTGCAACCTTCACTCGATAAACGTCTTGTGGGTTTGGTCCTTGCATGCTTAATCCGGTGATCTAATGGATCAATGCTGGATAGACTGTGATATGCCTATCCAACCATAGGTAACCACCATGGAAGCAAGACAATATGATTTTAACGCATGTGTTAATCTCTTGGTGCCTTCCAAAGTGGGGTATATTCATTATGTTCAAGATGGTGGACCTCGCGATGTCCATGGTCCACGACTCGGGGATGATCTTTGACTTCTTCCCCTTTGTCTTGGTCAAATACTTGTATGGTGTGAGCGTGCCATAGTTCTTGCGGTCTCCTAAGTTATAGTCGTTGATCTTCAACATCGAAATCCTCTCCAACTACGGTCTAACTGCGTGTATTCCCTTTGGGAGGTACGTAGTGATGACTGTGTATTCAAAGTCCCTCGAAACATTATCACTACTCACCATGCCAACCAGAGTTGGGATGTAGTCGGGCATGATAGATGGGATGAGCTTCACATTCGCTAAGTCATCACAATGCTTGGTTCATTTCTCTGTTTCATCTCAGGATGGTCTAGATACATGAGCAGTCGATGGGGATTCTCTCACTCCTCTCATCGATGAGGCTTGGATGCTTGCGGACATAACCTTCTCGGCCATGAGGTCTATTAGGATATCTTCGATGATTTTTTCTACTGTGCTAATTTCATCCCACTTTCACACTCGAGATCTGATATCTCAGGTCAGTGAACAAACACTCACTGTAACAACATGGGTGGCGAGGTCTCAATAATCACGACGCAGTAATAATCAGCTCGAATAATCACAATTGGAAAAAGTGTTCATGGTGCAATGCTCGATGGGATAAATAGACATCATCTTAATGGATCCCTCCAATGGGTAAGAATTCCTTAATCAATGTGATTTCATCCATTGTGGTGCAGTCCCAACGGTCCAATGGTGAACGTTTCGGCAATAACTGAGTTTCTAGCCATTCTGGAGTGTCACTCTAACGGTCGGAATGCCTCCAATGGTCATATTGCTTCATCGTGTAAAAGTGCCAATTTACGTTGTTCAGATATCTTGATGAAGTTCCAGTTATGCAAACCTTCTTTCTACGAAGTCCTCTTTGGTACTTCATGCAATTTTTCTATCTTTGTTTTCTTCTTGCTGAGATTTCTGGCTTTCTTTCCTGTGATTTGAGTTACTGGTTTCCTTTTTCCATTATTTTTCTTATCTCCTCTTGGCATAGGAACTTCACACCGCTGAGGTTCTTTCGAAGAATTCGAGAGTAATACTTGTTCTTTTTCTGGAGTAAGTTCTCTACTCTCTTGCATGGATACGTTTCTTAAGATTTCCTGCGTTTGTTCAACTTTGACAACAATGTCTCTAGCTCTTAGTTGCTTTGACTTGTCCTTCTACTCTTTTATTAAGTGTGCTATTCTCCTAGCCATGAAATCTCTTAGTTCTTGCTTTTTCTGTTCTAGAGTTTCCTCTTCTTGTTCCCTTCGGATCTGATCTTTCTCAACCCAAGTTTTTCCTAGCAAAATAGAAAATGGGGCGTTCTTCTCAACAAACTTAATGACCTCAAATTCTTCTTCTATTGATGTGCCATGAGCACTCATAGGTATCTGGGTAAGTCTTCCACATAGGTTTATCATCTTCCCTTTAAACAATCCTATTCCTCCTAGTGAAGGAGCCATAGCGGGTTTTCCCAAAATTTCCCAAGTTCTTTCTGTCATGATATTCACCTATGTTTCCTCATCCAAGACACAATCTATGTCGAAGTCTCTTATTCTTGTTTCTATGCACTCTTTCTCTTTTAAGATCTCTGATAAACTGGTGTCTCTGTGATCATTCAAGGTTTCTTTCATCTGCAATAATATAGCCTCTGATTCTTTCTGGTTCTTGAGCATATTCTTAGTCTCTTGGCCTTCCTCATGGTTTTCTTGTCTCATATTCATCTTTTAAACTTTAGCAATCATTCTAGGGAAATCCAAAACATCATGTCCAGTAGTTTTACAACAAAGGAAAATAGGACCTCTACCAGGGCATTCCTTAGCAAGATGTCCCGGTATCCTACAACTATAACAAAGAGTCAATCCTCTCTTTCTCTTGAACGATCCCCAACCTTTCATGTACTGCGCACTGGGATCACAGTGGTGGGTCTGCAAAAAAAATCTTTCTAGGATCCTACATCCACTTGTTAGTCCAACAATTCTTTCTATGCATAGGAATAACATATATTTCATTATTTCATTATTTCTATTAGATCTATTCATATCAAATATTATTTCTTCTAGATGTACCCTAGTTTTCATACTAGTACCAAAACTATTAAACATACCTAAATTCATTCTATCAAAATAATAATGTTCACTTATCTTACCTTTATCAGAGCACAAAGCTTCAAGATCTTACATCTTTTCTTCAGATATGGATTCTCTTCTTAGCACAGAGCTTCGCAAGTCAAGTAGAATACTGCGTACTAGGATAGCAGATCTACGCACAGAGCTTTCTCTTTTCTTCAGTTCCCAGTAATCACAGTTTCAGGTCCCAACAAAAAAACCATTTGTTGGCACAGGGGCAGAACCAAGGTTGAACACTTCAACAACACACCAACAAAACCCTAACTACCGACCCTTTCGGCAACACCTGCGAAGCAGATGAAGTCTCACTTGAGGTAGAGGCAGGGGGGTTGGAAGAATCAAGTGTCTACAACCTAGCTGGGACATAGATATGTGATTACAATACCTTAACAGAGAACTTAGAAGTTAACATTCATTAGCATTTAACCCTTATTTACATCGTAGATTCAAACCCTAATTACAGAAAAACACAGTATTCAACAAGATCTAACACTTCCAAGAACTTAGCACATAGAAACAGATCAGATCTAGCATTCATTCACATCACTAGGCACCAAGCTACTATATCAGATGCATATAACATACATTAAGCATAAATCACATCAATCACACAAGCAACCATAACATAGGATATACGTGGTTCACCCCCAACGCGGGGCTACATCCACCAACTCCTCTTCTTCTTTATTATCTTTTGTCAATATTCTTACATGCACAGAGCCCAAAAACCCCACTCCGCAAAGGAAAAGAGATCTGCGCGCACCTTGCCAGATCCTCCTTCCCGGAGTTAGGTCACAACACAAATCCTTCTTACACATTCTGCACACTAGCTTCTTACAATCACTTGCACTTATCTCTGCAAGTACTAACACATAGCATGCACAAAGCCTCTAGCTCTGCACTAAGCGACAAATATTCACTACTACTTCACTACTTTCTTACATCACCTAGATATATATTTATACATTACAAAAGGGCCAAATCATGGGTAAACCCATGGGACGACATCCCATAACCCATTACATAAATCCTAAACCCAAAAATCCTGCAAAAAGGGGGTGAGATCCCACGATATCCGCTTCGCCTGGTGCTCTGTCTTCGACCAACCTGTCAAAGTCCCAAAATCAGTCAAACGTGACCCAAGTTCTCCAAAAATTGGTCAAGGGCCAACATGTAGCTATTACTTTTTATAAATTAAATGAGAAGCTAATAATCATAAACATAGAACTTTTGAATCAAAAGAAGTGTAGTTTTGTTGCGAAGATGCTAAGATTCACAATGGATCTTGCAAAATATTTGACTTAGCTTTCCCAATTCCCAACTCAGTTTAATATACAGGGAACGATGGTGAATTTAATGGAATTTCCTTATTTAATAATTATTACATTAGCCTAATTATTTTAATGATGGTAAACCTTAGAAATAAACATTTATTCAGTATTATTATGTTGGTAAAGTATTGAATGTGATTATTTAGTATTGAAATAAATCCCTTATTTAATGCCTTCATTTTATTAATTGTGAACTTGGATAATTGTAACGAGGATTGGGAGTGATATCATCAAGGTATAAAATAGATAAGGTTAGAGAGGAGGTGGAAGGCCTAGATGCTTTAAGGTGTATCATGTAACCTAGCTAGAACACCTTTAAATAGACCAATGATTTACCCAAGGATTGCCCTTCTGAGGATCAGATGCTCATGTGTTAGTTTACTCTTTTGTCTTAGCACAATGAATGACTTATGTTTGATTAAGCATAATTTATCTTTGGCGTCATGGTTATGACGTGGTTAGCTAATTATATTTTTACACGCATTGAATAATGATGTTGTTTAAGTAATTAAGTTTAAAGGCGTGCATTGATGGATGTTGATTCTTGTTTAATTTTGAATTTAGACCAAGGGCACACCTTCAAATAGTGTTAAATTTATGGTAGACATCAATGATTGATAATTGCGCACCTTGGAGTAAAGTAGTTTTTCTCTTTTGTGCCTTAAATCCAATTGTGATGTAAGATTAGTCTGGTACCCAGATCTCTTAGCGTTCATGATTAAGTTCATGTTTGACTATTGTAGAAATCCGTTTAACTTGCGCCATGAAATTAATGGGAGTTATGAATGGATTGTACTTATAACTCTTGCACCTTGTAGATATATTGATGGTTACTTAGGCACCATTAAATTTAACGGGTATTTACCTTACGCCTTGATTTCTATGGCTAGTAATAAAACTACTTGCATGCCTTAATTCAAGTGGGTGTGTGTTGCTTCTTCATTATTCTCTTACACCTTGGTTTTTCTATTAATTAATATTTCATCTTGAATTTTGGTTTATGAATGATTTAGTGACTAGTTTCTTGTGCCTTGTAATAAAAGCGAGTTATATTGGTCATGTGCATGGTTACTACTTGCGATAATCAAATTTAAGGTAATGAATGATGGTTTAGATAGTAGTCTTCATGCACACAATGAATTTCTAATGTAATGTTTGATTGTTAGATGCTAAACCCTTGGAAAAAAATGAAGGTATTGTAATGGACGGTTACATTCATGTGATTGGAATCTTGCACCACAAATATAACTGATAATCACCTTTGCATCATGGATTTATAGGGATCTCTGATGTGTCTACTTGAGTCATGATTGATTGTTAATGTGTTAATTTTATTTCGTTAACTTATATTGGTTGATGTGCTTATGACGTTGCTTTTAGATATGATGTTTTATTTACCTAACGTAGCTTTAAAAAGAAAAAAAGAAAAAAAATATGTCGCTTTTGTTGTTGTAACGATAGGGTTGTTACATATGGTATCAGAGCGGGTTCAACCCTGAGACTGTGGATAGCTAGACCTTCCACTGAATTATTCACCTAAATTAATCACTTAGCACTAATTAAAAATTTAACTTGTCCATGAGTTACTCATGGCTAGAGGACGCTATGAAGGTTCGCAACGTGGTTCCATGGGAGGATACGCGATGCTTCCAGTAGCACCCACACTAGAGGGGTCCAACCCCAAAGGAGAAGAACAAGTCTTGAGCATGAGAATATTTTCGTGTGAGATGCGTTGGGTATGACAATGTTCTTCCAAGGAAATTTCAAAGGCATTGACTAAACGTCTATACTGGGATAAGGCCAGGGTGCATGTACCCCCTAGGGTCCATCGTGCACCCCAGAAAGTACTAGTAGCATTCACAGGGAACTTTAGAATATTAAGTTCCTGTGTTCACAAGTGCCATAGATGGCTCAACCGCCGAGGCATGGCTGGAGAACAAGGTTATGTGCTTTTCACTTCCTGATTATGATCTCCAACAAGAAGGTCTGCATGGAGGTATTCAGTGAAAGGGGAGTGATCTTTTAAGGTGGAAGATGCTCCTACCTCAACTAAACATGCTCGTCAGATCCATGTTTTAGGAATGGTTCGATGAACAGTTCCGGGAGAAGTGATTGTTAGAGGAATTCATTGAGCGTCAGATCGATGAGTTGTTCATATTACGAAAAGGTGATTGTATGATGCCAGATTATGATATCAGATTAGTTATGAAGATACATCGGTATGACCCGCCTCTAAATGCAAAAAGTATGGAGTTCAACAAGTTGGTGTGCATCCTTAACTCTAGATTCATATGAAGGGGAGGGTCTAAATGCCTCAGATGTTTCACGATGCAATCTAGTAGGCCTCTTAGTTGAAGAAGAATTTACCACGGGAGTCAGGGCAAGAATCTGGAAAGAACTTATGGACTAACGACATCTGGTGCGCAACAGTATCATACGCCAACCAGACAAGACATCTTGGCATCAAGATACATATATAGAACCCTTGTTCATGGAACCACGAAAATGGGTTCCTCAATAGAGAACCCTTACTGGGGACCACCACTTTATCAACAACAATAGTTAGGCCTGTTCAGCAAAACAAACCAGGGTTTCAGGATGGTGGACAACAACTACTAGTTCTGGGACTTGGAGTACTAGACCGAAGACCAGATGTTGGACATGTGAAGAGACACATTACCAACGTGACTGTCCAGTTGAGAGGTCCAAAGAGGTCGAGTCAACAGGACACACTACCGTTGTGAAGATGGGAAAGGCCCATAGGATTCATGACTGTGGTGAATAACCACCAAGCCGAGCACCATTTCACTATGCTCGAGGCGTTAGGTACTATATCCATCCAAAAATTTAGTATTTTCAAATCTCGATGCTACAAATATCTCTATTCTAGTGCCACATTGATGAGATTAGGTAAGGGCATTGGACTAGACAAGTGTAGTTTCTTCGAAGGGGCATCAAGTGCCAACCAGATGGGTGGAGGAAGGGGTATGAATTGTTGTTTCAACCTGGGGAATAGTGTGACGAAGTATGACCTACATCACAAGCTTAAGATATTATGATGACATGATAAGTATGAACTGGTTGGAATCACATGATGCAATGCTCAACAGTGAGGCGAAGCGATTGAGTCAAACCAATGATCAGGGAAGGAGAAGAGTGATTGTAAGAAGAAAACATGGAGTATCCCTGATGTTCATACCTCCCCTACAACTACAGAGGAGTATGCAGAAGGGATGTAAGCTATATGCACTCCTGGTGTTGAACAAAAATTTCTTGGTAGATGGATTAGAAGACCTTCTGGTAGTGTGAGAAATGTGGAAGTGTTCCTAGAATAGTTACCGGGTTTGCCACGGAAGGAAAGTTGGAATTTACTATCGAACCCTGAGTTACAAGAGTTGAAAATGAAAATGAAGAGTTGTTGGACCTAGGAATTATACACCCAAGTGTGTCAATGTGGGGTGAACCTGTTTGTTTTCATATAGAAGAAGGATGGGTCGTGGAGACTCTGCCTTGACTACCGTCATTGAACAAGGCGACAATCAAGGATCAATATCTATTGCCAAGGATAGATGATATGTTGATCAGATGAAGGGTGTGATAGTGTTTTTGAAGATTGACTTGAGGTCAAGGTATCACCAGTTACGGATCAAGGAGGAAGACATTCCTAAGACTGCATTTAAGACAAGGTTTGGACTTACGAGTTTATTTTTTTACTATCTGGACTGACAAGCGCCCAGGGGTATTCATGAGCTTGATGAATAGGGTGTTCCACGAACAATTGGACAAGTTTGTTCAAGTACTCATTGACAATATTGGAAATAATATCAGACGAGGCAGACTAGGACAAACTTTTCTCTTCATACTATAGTGTCTACGAGAGAACAAATTATTTTGGGAAATTGTCAAAATGATTGTTTTTGGGGCATGTCATCTTCGATGAAGGATTTGCTATGGATCTAGTGAAGGTAGATGTT
The DNA here is from genome assembly GCA_000966675.3 of Picea glauca. NCBI lineage: Eukaryota > Viridiplantae > Streptophyta > Pinopsida > Pinales > Pinaceae > Picea > Picea glauca. The sequence continues at coordinate 40,957 of JZKD02S1889051.1, forward strand.
ATTGTGGAGTGGCCAACACCAAAAAATGTCCCAAAAGTACCTAGATTCATGGGTTTAGTGAGATATTATCGATGGTTTGTCGAGGGTTCTTCGAGGATAGCAAATCCGATTACAAAATCGTAGAAGAAGAACAAAAAGTTTGTGTGGACCACAAAATGCGTGGAAGCATTTTGAAGTGTGAAGGAGTTGTTGATGACAATGTCAATAATAAAAGTCCCTGGAGTGGATGAGGGCTTCTTGGTATGCACTGACGCATCCAAGGAAATCTTGAACGAAGTCTGAGGTAAGACGGTCTAGTGAATTCCTACATCTCAAGGAAGTCAAGGAAGCATGAGGAGAACTACACGATGCATGATTTAGAGTTGTTAGTGATAGTGTATTCCCTAAGAGGGTGGAGACACTACCTGATTGGATGGAAATTTGAACTAAAAATGGACAACTGTGGTTTACAACACCTTTTTATGCAAAATGACTTGAACGCGCGCAAGGCCTTTGGTCAAAACTAGTTATCTATTATGATTTTTGGATTTCCTACTTAAAAGGGAACAATGAATAGAGTGGCAGACGTGTTGAGTCAGAGACTATGTGTATTTTTAATGATACATATTCAAACGAATCTACGTGAAAATATTCTTACTACAACGTGATGTTGACTGGTATAAATAGGGTAAGGAATTTGTCAGGAAAGACACCATGTTGGTACCAAAATTGAGGGATATACCGTGGAAAACGATAGATCTTTGATATATAATAACTGGATTTACTTACATCCCAATAACGAATTGAGAAGTTTTGATCTTATGCGAAGCTCATAGAGCAGTGTACATGGCTCATCCAGGAGTCATGAAGATGAGGACCAGCCTTAAACGCTTATTCTTCTAGAAGGGATAAAGGCAGACATCATCAACTACGTGGTGATATGTCTAGAAGTGTTCTAGGTGAAGGATAAACATAGACATCCAACAAGATTTCTATGGCCACACACCATTCCAGGATCGACATGGGAGGTCATTTCAGTGGACTTCACTACTGAATTTTCATTGAGATTAAGGAGGAACGACCCAATTGTCGTGACAGTTGACACTCTGAAGAAGAGTTCACATTTTGTCCCTGTGCGTACGACGCATCAGGTGCCAAGTATAGATAGAGTTTATATCATCAAGATGTTGAGACTTCTAGACGTACCAAAGGAATCATATATGATAAGGGATTCAATGTCTGGAAGATGATTTTGGATGAGTTTCCAAAGAGGCCTTGGGAACACCATTGAACTTTAGTACAAAATTTCCTTGAGATAGACAGGTTGACCGAAGAAACAAACCAATTTGGGAAGGTTGTGTTGCGTAGGTGTGTTTTGGACCAACATAACGTTGGGAATAGTTATGGATGTTGGCCGAGTATGTGTGAAAAAACAACCATCAAATCACCATTAAGATGGCACCATTTGAGTTTCTTTATGGGAGACCATGTCAGATGCCCTTGAGTTGGGATTGACTTGAGGATGGGGTCCTGGCAGGACCATAAGCGATCCAATAATTGAAGCAAGAATTAAAAATGATACAAAAGGTGATGGAAGAAGCACAATATATACATAAGGTTTTGCTGATGCGCATCGCGTCAACCATAACTATGAAGGGCCTAATGGCTAGTTGTGCCTCACTCTTTGAGGCATTGCATGATGTTTATCTTATTTCCATTGAGAATTTAGTTCAATGATACTATGCATGAGATTGACTGATTTCTTGGCAAATGTTGGGCAGGGTGCGCTCACGGAAGAACCAATTCAGTTTCTAGACTATCACATTCGATAGCTACGTCATCGAACTGTTGATCAAGTCAAGGTCCGATAGGAAAATTGTAGTCCACCCTCAGCTACCTGGGAGGACGCATATGATATGCATCATCAGTTTCCCTTTTTTGATAGCTAGACATTAGATATTTTTAGATACTTTATTTTTTCATTTGTATACTATGAAACTTCGGGCCAAAGTTTAAAACAACAGGGGTTGTATGTAACATCCCGCTCTTGCATGCACCCGATGAGACTTATTTTTGTGGAAACTTGTGTGCAAGTGATCTGATTCACGTTATGATTGACTGATTCGATTATGGAGCATGATGATGTTTGTTGATTTGATGATATGTTATTTTATGATATTTATATTGACATGTGCTATTGACTAGTTTTCCTAAGTGTGCATGACTCTAGACATTTGAGGATGTCAATGGCATCGATGTATCTCCTTGGACTCTAGATCGAGTCAGAGAGAGGACGGTTATGGCTGATGATAGATTGTTAACCAGACTCACATTAGGAGTAAAGGGGTCACACATGACAACCAGATATATTGAGGGAGAGGTGTGGTAGCAGCCCTGCCACATACTACTAGCACTCTCATCATGGATCGAACTATAGGTTAACGATTACCTAGTTCAAGAGATCCACAATGTCACGAGGGAAGACAGTGACAGTCTCTCACGATGATTCTAAGGGGCGCGAAATAAGGCATGGTCCTTATTCCTTAGAGGACCTTAGTCTCCCACAAGGTCACCTGATGAAGTACTGACACCAGGGGTTTGACGTCTACCAAAATCATTCAAAAGGCGAGTGGAACCCTTGGAGCACGTAGTGTGTCTTGAAGGGAACATAACAAAAATAAAACATGAATGAAAGTGAGTGGCACCCTTGGAGCATGTAGTGCGTCTTGAAGGGCACGTCGCGATTTTTAACTCTGGTAAGTTAATAAATCTAGTACCTAGAAAACTATGCCTCCTTAGGACCTGGTTGGCCTTAAAATGAATGATGGTATAAGTAAAGTTTAATAACTAATTTTCCCTTAAAAACGGTCACCAATTCTAGTGAATTTAAAACCTAGGTCTAAGCAAAACATGTGAACAAAAAAAAAACTAAATGGACTTATAAGAAGAAGGGGGGGTAAATAAAATTCAAACATTAACAATTAAATTAAAATTTTAATGAAGGATTAAATTATTAAAATGGTAAATTGTTGTTTATATCTAAACTTGCTAAATCTAAACTAATAAGAAAAGGGGAAACTTAAGGAAAAGGGGAATGTCTAACATAGTAGGGAATCTAGTCTTTGGAACCTTATAATTGTGAACTCAACTAAGTTTTAAGAAATACGTCATTCATTTAAGAAATGTAAGGGAATAAAGGGACACCAAGGAGCATTTTTAATAACGCTTTTAGGTGGGTGAGGGAAATATGCAAATTTAATTAATTAATAAGTTGATTTTCTAGTGCAACAAAAGGATCGGGTGACATGTGTACAGGGGAGGTTTATCCTAATTAAATTTAATAAAAAGAATATAAAGAGGGTTTGGGAATCTAATCATTAAGAAAAATCTATAAAAGGATGGCAGAGGAGGAGTAGGGATCATGTCTGGTAGGCGTAAGTTACGTTGCCGATATTTTTACTTGATTGATTTTTCTTGTGGGATTTGGGATACCCAACTCGGATAGGATTGGTAGCTCAACCTTGCGAGGCGAGATGGTAGGTATCTTTTATATGGTTTTGCACGTGGCCCCTTTGCAGCTTGGGGGATATGGGGGAAGAAGAGTACCCCTAGCATTGGCTGCGAGGTACTGGTGAGGCTTTCACGGTTAGCGAGCAGGAGACAAGAGGAAGCACAAGCGTGGAACATCAACGTCGGATTCTTCGTCGCCTTCAGTTAAGGTATTTTATCTAATGAAAGTGTAATTGCATGGTGTTTTTATTTATGATAATGAGATTGGACTACATGAATTCATTTTTCTTATTCGCCATGGATGTAATAAAACCATGTATCTAATTGTATTCTAACAGGGCTTGAATGGTAATGCATGGATGTAATAATGGTTCAGATCGACAGTCCTTAAGGAAGTTCCATATTACCACAGAAGCACTAGCATAAGGTAAACCCTTGAGGGTGACTTTATAGCCTTCCAGAACTAGTTCTGCACCCTCGATCCTCTTGGGATCCTTCCATGGTGGCTTGGCACACA
>JZKD02S1889051.1:55391-71276 GCA_000966675.3 Picea glauca
TTTTTCACTATTTTTAGTGATTTTCTAAATTAATCCCAGATTAAGGGATTAGGGTTTTGGTATCTGTGAAATACCTAAAATTTTGTATATATTGTATTGTGAATGGTGAAACTATTACAATGAAGATTTGATAGGTGCGACACCAAGGAAGGCTGGTTTTCTCCTGCTTAAGGGTTTCCAACGTAAATATATGTATACTATGTGTATGAGCCATTGATTAATTTCTATTTTTCTTGAGAAGTTGTTTGCATTTCTTTACTTCACAAATTTAAAACTTACAAAGAGCATCGATTCTCCTAACTACAATATTGACATTGTTCATTTCAATGATATAGTTACCGTTGTTATTTTCGTTACTATTACAACTACTAGGACTTTACAATTTGCAAAGTTGTATATGAACCAGTGATCAATCATATATAATGCATTTCTACTTTCAAAATATATAATACACATCGGTTCCTTAAAAAAACATAATATATACCAGCACTTTTAAAAATACATATTATGCACCGATGTGTTTTACTATTTGAAGTGCATTGAAGAAAAACCTTCATTAAAACCTCTCGACACCCATAAATTTTAACTGTAATAAGCATTTTCTAAAACCTCCATAGTCAATAGATGAAGTTTTAGTAAAGATCTTTTTAATAATTTTTCCCAATCTTATAACACTAAAAGTTTCCACTAAAAAATAAATTATCTAAATGATATTTCCCTTGTAATTATTACTACATTCTCCATTCCTCCATAGTTTTTTTTTTCTTAATTCTTAATTAAATTAACACTTTAGTAATAACACACTCCCCATAAAAATGATGAAAGCGATGGTAGGAATATGTCTTTCCACCTTCCTCCATTGGATGATCATGACAATCATTGTTCTTTCTAGGATATCAACAATTCAATGACATCATCATTTCAACTAATTAGATCCACTTTTGTAGATACTCTTGTGGATTGAGTTCGATCATCTCAAAGGCACACTCTTCTTCCAATCATAGTTGACTTTACAATGAATTGGACATGCCACCCACCTTGTTTTTCTTTTTTCTTTGCACTTGATGAAGAATGGAATGACGATCAAGATTCGATAAGTTATAGAGATCTCATTGACACTCTTGTGAAAGCATTTAATAACAAAATGACATTATTTGTTTCGTGTGAATCCTTTTCGAAATATATATGGCCACCTTGCAATCATTGCATGAATTGAAATTGTGCCACAAACTTGCCACCTTCAAATTAGGCATGCACTCCTCCATGCACCACTTTGAAATTGTGCTCCACCATTTGAGTTATGATTGGTAAAAGAAACATTGAAAGGAAAAAGTGAAAAGCATGCCAGTGTTTATGGAAATATATTGAAAATGAAAAGTACTAAAAGAAGCCAGAGTTGATAGGTGTTCCACGTGTTTGTAATTAGTGAGACAACCACTCAACCCATGTCTTCCCACTTCCCATCCAATTGTTTTTTCCACCGTGCTTCACCACGCATGCCATTCTAGTGTGTTGTGTCACTATCTCACCCCTAAGTCAATCAAGGTTATATATATACTTTGTTCCTTAATCTCTTTATATATATATATACTTTGTTCCATAGTCTCTCTGTATAAAAGGAACAAAATCTACATACATCTTTTACTTTGTCTCTAAAACAATAATATAACATAATGGAATTCAATGATGTCACAATTGTAGAAAGAGGAAGATATGCATTATGAAAAACTAATTATATTTAATTATTGTTTAAATTTAAATTTAACTTAACTTTATTTATAATAATAATTAATACATTTATAAATATTAAAAATAAAGTGTTTACATTAATAATTAATATATTTAGAAGAATAAAATGAATTTTTTAATATAAAATAATGTTTATATATTTAAATAAATAAAAAATACAATTACAGAAAGTATGTACAAAAAGTATGTTTTAAAGTATTATTTTGAAAAACTTAATTACAATAAATATATCTTCCAAAGTGTAGTCTTAACATTATTATTTTGAGGTTAAAGAACAATGTTTATCATACCATTAGATAAGTATTGTTTTAAAGTATTATTTTGGAAAGCTTAATTACAATAAATATATTTTCCAAAGTGTAATTTTAATATTATTATATTTGATGTTAAAGAACAATGTTTATTATACCGTTATTTTTGATAAAAAAAAAATTATGTTTTTTTGGGTCTTTAAATTTTATTGTAATTTTTTTCTTTAGATTATCTCACAAATATTGATCTATAAACATTTGTAAATGTCCTATTATCGTGATGGAATCATAAATTTGACTTTACCTTTGTAATTGTTGTTACTTGAATGTCCCATGCCAATTTCATTTTATCTATATTAACAATGTCATTTTATTGATGTTTAAACATTGATATATGGTAAGAACCAAATATTTGCATACATAAACATCACAAATATTTAGAAATAATAAAGAAGAACTACATTTTTATTATTATCAAATCCTTATAGTAGGAAAACACCATATAATGGATCATATTATGGAAGAGATCTTCTCTTGTTCACTTGCTTCTTCGAGGGGGAATCCTCTTATTAAGATACCGCTCCAAATACAATACTTCTCTTGATATTCCATTACATTTATTGAACCCATTTATATAGTGCTACCAATCACCTAAGAACATTCTAAGGGAGGAACATTCTAGAAGTAGAACCTTCTAGTAAGTCTTCTTACATTTATTATATCTAACTACCATAGTGGGTCTTATTTAATAATATAATGGATTTATTTCACCTTACATTGAATGGCCCCCACCCCTCCGCCCCCTCCGACTAGCTCTCTAGCTACACTAAATTCCATTCCCATCATGAAAGTGTTTTCCTCAATTCTTGTTATGAGGATGTACGACCATTTACCAAGGTCCCATGGATAAGTGTGGACCATCGTGTTGAAGTAGACTAGAGAACCATGGTCCCATGTAGAAATGAAAGCCACCATGTTGAAGTAGTCCAAACTCCATTGTAAACCAGGTTCCCATGTCCAAGTGCTCATGTGAACTCCACGCGGAAGATATCAAAACCCAATAACCAACTGGAAATGATGCTCCAAATATTGACACATGTCATGTGGATCCAAATAAAAAGATACATCCACATATTGGGAAAGGGTCATAGCATAATCTGGAAGAAATAATACCATTGTAGAATGTGTAGGATGGACACTAGTAATAATCATTGGCTCCTTATTTTTCACAATGATGTTCTCTACAGAAGGTGGAGTAGAGTCATCAAATAAAAGATGAAAATATTTATCATTCAAAAAATGACAACTGTCCATATACCAATCATCACAATTGGCCTCGAGATCATACCAATCATATCTTTCTTGATTATATTTGTCCATAATATGCCTTGAAATTTTGGACTCTTAAATACATTCCTTTTGAATATGTTGCATTTCAACTTTGAGCTCTTGAAGATGTTTCTCTTGAATATGTTGCATTTCAACTTTGAATTCTTGAATTGTTGTCTTGATGGTTGTCATGATTTGACAACGAATATCCATCAGAAACACAACATATAATATACCAAGAGAATAGTCTTAAAATTATTTATCCAATGGCACTGATCTGTTACCAATTTGAGCACCCTATGAAAAGTTATGAACTCTGCAGTCCCGTCGCCATCACGAAACCCCCCCAAAAAATGACTAATTTTAAATCAATGATATATTCACTTTTATAGCTTTGATTTGGACGATTTGTTTTTTGAAATTGTGAGAGGAATGCATATATGTAATTTTTTTTTGGAAAATTCATCCCCAACTACTACAAAAATCACAAAAATCACACGGTTGTCCGTGAAAAAAAAACCCTGGAAATAGTAAATTTTAAAACTTCAATAACTTTACTTCTCCAAGTCTGTTTTGGATTTTTTTTTTTAATTGAGTGTTTTTTTGAGAGGAAATCAGATATACAACCTATTTCTACAAATTTTGCACATTAATATATAGAAATTGTCTAGAATGTTGTGGCCCTCTTTTTCTTCTCCAAAGCAAATTTACAAAAATAGAAAACAATTTGCCCACAATTTCTGTCAAGGAAAGTGCTATGATACCAGTTATTAAGTACCAAAACTTCAAAAACTTATTTTTCACATTAATATTAATGGTTCCCACTGATTCTATCCAAGGATATTCTAAAACAATATCCACTTCCTCCGTATCCATAGCATAAAAATTTGAATGCAACACATATTTATCCATGGTAATATTTAAATATTTAACACTTTGAACATTTTGACCCTCAACCTGTGTGCTTTGAATATTATTTACTGGAACTTGCAATCTATTAACCAACTAAACATTGATAAAATTTTACTAGCAACCGAGGTTAATAGAAACAATGATATTTTCTTTATGAATACAACCATGAATCTGTAATATAGATTTCAACATTNTTACAATAAATATATTTTCCAAAGTGTAATTTTAATATTATTATATTTGATGTTAAAGAACAATGTTTATTATACCATTATTTTTGATAAAAAAAAATTATGTTTTTTTTGGGTCTTTAAATTTTATTGTAATTTTTTTCTTTAGATTATCTCACAAATATTGATCTATAAACATTTATAAATGTCCTATTATCATGATGGAATCATAAATTTGACTTTACCTTTGTAATTGTTGTTACTTGAATGTCCCATGCCAATTTCATTTTATCTATATTAACAATGTCATTTTATTGATGTTTGAACATTGATATATGGTAAGAACCAAATATTTGCATACATAAACATCACAAATATTTAGAAATAATAAAGAAGAACCACATTTTTATTATTATCAAATCCTTATAGTAGGGAAACACCATATAATGGATCATATTATGGAAGAGATCTTCTCTTGTTCACTTGCTTCTTCGAGGGGGAATCCTCTTATTGAGATACCGCTCCAAATACAATACTTCTCTTGATATTCCATTACATTTATTGAACCCATTTATATAGTGCTACCAATCACCTAAGAACATTCTAAGGGAGGAACATTCTAGAAGTAGAACCTTCTAGTAAGTCTTCTTACATTTATTATATCTAACTACCATAGTGGGTCTTATTTAATAATATAATGGATTTATTTCACCTTACATTGAATGGCCCCCACCCCTCCGCCCCCTCCGACTAGCTCTCTAGCTACACTAAATTCCATTCCCATCATGAAAGTGTTTTCCTCAATTCTTGTTATGAGGATGTACGACCATTTACCAAGGTCCCATGGATAAGTGTGGACCATCGTGTTGAAGTAGACTAGAGAACCATGGTCCCATGTAGAAATGAAAGCCACCATGTTGAAGTAGTCCAAACTCCATTGTAAACCAGGTTCCCATGTCCAAGTGCTCATGTGAACTCCACGCGGAAGATATCAAAACCCAATAACCAACTGGAAATGATGCTCCAAATATTGACACATGTCATGTGGATCCAAATAAAAAGATACATCCACATATTGGGAAAGGGTCATAGCATAATCTGGAAGAAATAATACCATTGTAGAATGTGTAGGATGGACACTAGTAATAATCATTGGCTCCTTATTTTTCACAATGATGTTCTCTACAGAAGGTGGAGTAGAGTCATCAAATAAAAGATGAAAATATTTATCATTCAAAAAATGACAACTGTCCATATACCAATCATCACAATTGGCCTCGAGATCATACCAATCATATCTTTCTTGATTATATTTGTCCATAATATGCCTTGAAATTTTGGACTCTTAAATACATTCCTTTTGAATATGTTGCATTTCAACTTTGAGCTCTTGAAGATGTTTCTCTTGAATATGTTGCATTTCAACTTTGAATTCTTGAATTGTTGTCTTGATGGTTGTCATGATTTGACAACGAATATCCATCAGAAACACAACATATAATATACCAAGAGAATAGTCTTAAAATTATTTATCCAATGGCACTGATCTGTTACCAATTTGAGCACCCTATGAAAAGTTATGAACTCTGCAGTCCCGTCGCCATCACGAAACCCCCCCAAAAAATGACTAATTTTAAATCAATGATATATTCACTTTTATAGCTTTGATTTGGACGATTTGTTTTTTGAAATTGTGAGAGGAATGCATATATGTAATTTTTTTTTGGAAAATTCATCCCCAACTACTACAAAAATCACAAAAATCACACGGTTGTCCGTGAAAAAAAAACCCTGGAAATAGTAAATTTTAAAACTTCAATAACTTTACTTCTCCAAGTCTGTTTTGGATTTTTTTTTTTAATTGAGTGTTTTTTTGAGAGGAAATCAGATATACAACCTATTTCTACAAATTTTGCACATTAATATATAGAAATTGTCTAGAATGTTGTGGCCCTCTTTTTCTTCTCCAAAGCAAATTTACAAAAATAGAAAACAATTTGCCCACAATTTCTGTCAAGGAAAGTGCTATGATACCAGTTATTAAGTACCAAAACTTCAAAAACTTATTTTTCACATTAATATTAATGGTTCCCACTGATTCTATCCAAGGATATTCTAAAACAATATCCACTTCCTCCGTATCCATAGCATAAAAATTTGAATGCAACACATATTTATCCATGGTAATATTTAAATATTTAACACTTTGAACATTTTGACCCTCAACCTGTGTGCTTTGAATATTATTTACTGGAACTTGCAATCTATTAACCAACTAAACATTGATAAAATTTTACTAGCAACCGAGGTTAATAGAAACAATGATATTTTCTTTATGAATACAACCATGAATCTGTAATATAGATTTCAACATTAAAATAAACCCTTGGTGATCTCTTCATCCTTACAGTTTGTATGAGACCACCTATCTAAGAATAATTTTTCAAATTATTCATCAGAGAGTGCCATTATTTGGGAATACTTAAGCGATGCCCACCAAATGAATGCATCACCTTGTAAGTATAAACTGACTAAACCTCTCCAATTCTATTTCCATGATAAATTCCTTTCTTTTATAAATTTTTCAATACTTGGGCCATCATATTTTCTAGTAAAATACAAATACATCTTGAAATAAATCATCAATAAAAACTAAATCTTAAAAATAACTCAATGTGCAAATCGCACGACTTTTTCCAAAAACAACCTTGGAAATGACCAAATTTAAAATTCTCATAACTTTATTTCCTGGAATCCGTTTTGATCGAATTGTTTTTTGAAATTGGGTATTTTTTTATAGGAATTCAAATATCAAATTTGTTTGGCCAAATTCGGCTCATAAAGTTTCAATCTGAACCTGAAGTGCACTGCCCTCATTTTTCCCTAGAAAAAATCTGCAAAAAGAGCCAAAAATTCTCCCCTTCTTTGGCCAAGGAAACTTCTCTAATACCAATTGATAAGAACCAAATAATTGCATACATAAACACCACAAATATTTATATAAAAATATAGAAGAACCACACATTTATTATTATCAAACCATTATGGTAGGGAAACACCATAGAATGGATCTTATTATGGAAGAGATCCTCTCTTGTTCACTTGCCTCTTCAAGGGGGAATCCTCCTATTGAGCTACCATTCCAAATAAAATACTTCTCTTGAAATCCCATTACATTACTTGAACCCCTTTATATAGTGCTACCAATCACCTAAGAACATTCTAGAGGAGGAACATTCTAGTAAGTCCTCTTACATTTATTATATCTAACTACCATAGTAGGCCTTATTTAATAACATAGTGGGCATAGTTTACCTTACATTGAATGACCTCCATTATTATCACTATGGGCCCTCTAGTCCCCCCCATTACCTCTCTAGCTACACTACAATATATCATGGTATATATATCACTTCTATGGCATCCTCATTGAAATGCCAGGGTTGTTATGATCATAGATATGTGTGCAATCTACTTCTCAATTAGACATTGAAAAAATGACAATATTGAAGGATCATATCCTATCACTAAGAGGGGGGGGTGAATCAGAGACACAACAATTATATCAATTTTTTCATTTATTAATGTAAACTGAATCTTAACACGGTATTTTTATCATGGAACCCAATTGGAAAACCACAAACTCTTTTCTATTAATTGCAAAATTTGTTTTACATGTTACATAGAAGGAAGATGTACTACCTTTTTTATCAGTGCCAACTAACCAGGATGCACCCACACCCTAGTTTACTAGCACCAATTGGTAGGATGATACAACCCGTTGTTTAGTCAGCTACAACTGAAAAGGAAGCACCAACTCCCTCTGAAGGAACCAACCTTCCCTTGCACCACCCAACCACCCTTTAATGCATAGGTATCATCTTTTCTTCCTAGAATCTGCTTCAACTTTGGATATTTTGATCTAGACTGCAGAGAAACTTTTCTTCTCAACAGTCTTCCCTGATTATATACTCTTCAAATGGTGTGAGTGTGACACAACTGTGTCCCTTCATTTCTACCATCACACCTCTTCGATTAATCAAGATTAATTACTATTTAATTATTTTTACCGTGAAGGTTTTTCATAAATTGATCACAATCATGGATCAATTTAATCCTTTATACTCGATCCCGAATCTTTGTTATATTCACAAAGACCGAATTATACAGAGGTACTTCCTTCAAGACATTTCATATGATCGAGCATTACAAAACCACTGGCTTACCAAATATAGCGATGTATAACAGTTTCATTTTACAACTCTTATATCATATGACCATCGACGGTAACCAAATGCTAAGCCAAATGAGTGCTTGAGCACTTTATTAAATCAATGGTTATGATTCGATCTTTTGATGGGATGAATGCATGATGAAATTTTGGCACTTTCCCTTCGGGTCTTCATGACTTCCAAAATTTCAAAACCCTCGAATACAATATCACCGAACTGATCAGACGATTAATGTTTTTGCGCAGACAAATCAACGGTCAAATTTAAACCTTACGCTCATCCTTTCACTGCTAAATCTGACGGCTATGACTTAATCAAGTGTTGATATGGATGGACAACATTTTGTCTAGGTCTATGGACTCTAGAGATATCAAATCTCAAACTCCTTCTTTCCTCCATACGTTATTCTTCCGGAGCTGACAAACAACTAACGTGTGTCCCTCTCTTAATCAATGGTCGAGAATACTCTCGAAGTGATATTTCATATCGGATGACTTATTTCTGTTTCGGGACTCCGACATTCGGGACTTAGAGACATGGAGCAAGTGTTGGTGGTATATCTCCCGAAGAAAAACTCTCGGAGTGATGTAAGTTTATTAAGTCACTTGATGATGTGTCATGAGCTGAGTAGCTACCACGTGGCATTCTAATTCATGATTTTTACATACCAGAAATGTCGATTCATATTGACACTTGTCATTATGTGAATATGCCACGTGTCCTTGCTGAAGTAGACTACTGATGTGGTCTGTTGATTAACAACCCTGATCCAATGGTCCTTGTCTGTCCGCTAAATCCGGCAGTCCTTATTCACTTCGGATTTACAGGCTCTACGTATTTCAAGTCTCAAACTGATAGAGCATAAGTTCCTCACATCTTTAGACCCAAAGTGAAGGTTGTCTGTCGATCATGAATTAGATCAACGACACGATATATTCTGTGATTTAGCTTTTGTAGCTTTATTCTATCCTTCTACTTTAACACGAATATGATGGCTGATGGGAATTCAAATTTGATCCGATGGTCGATGGGTATATGGATAGTCAAAATCTAAGCCTTTTTAGCTCGCTTATTCTATCCTTCCACTCATAAGTGATCCAATGGTCACGAGGACACTCGAAGAAGATCAACGGTCGATGATGATATCGGAGCTACAACTTTCAAGTGATTTAATTTTCCTTTCAATCTTTGTATCTATACCTGTCATAGATTTTGTGATTGCTCATACAATGCTCATGATTTAATCTGACTTAAACTGATCATTATTTGGATCAACCGTAGTCATAGATTTTTGAAGTTGTGTGATCGGACAATCTGGATTGTGGGATTGTAACTAGTGAGTTTTATAATTATGCTTTTGCTCCTCGATATTCATTCCTATCGTTGATGGCTTGCAGATCCGATGGTAACGATCTTCGAATGGTCCTTAAGCCCACAATCACTCACATGACCGATGCGCGTTATATTAGATGATCAAAATGGTCAACCTCTTGATCAGAAGACTACTGAGACTTCTCACTCTGATCAGACGGTTGTTGAGCTTACACTTTTCCTTCCGAGTTTTGATATATGTGTTTTCTAACCCTCCTGAGATTTTATCATAGGATTGTTGATCCTATCGTGATAGAAAATAATCATGAATTTCTTCAGCTTTAAGGCAACGTTCTTCTGTGTATTCTTTTTCTTCCTGATATTAACCTTGCTTCTCTGCTTACTATGACTATTGACATCAATGACAACACATGAATGACAATTTGTCCAACAATATCCCCCTTTGTTATTGAGGGAAACACACCAATTTTATACACAATCTCCCCTTGTGGTGATGCTTCTGTCCTTTGAAGTTACTCTCCCCCTTTGGCATCAATGGAAAAGGGTTTCTTCTCCTATGATTTGTTTTTATAAATACTTTTTTTTTATTTTTTTGTTTTTATTTATTTTGACACCTGGTATTTCCTCCTGCAATCACACTTTTCCTGTCATAACTGAATGACTCCTTCTGACGTTGATTTTTATCTCCCCCTAAATAGGTTCCAAATGATGCATTATTTTCTTGAGAGACTTAGGTAGGAAGAAGAATCACTCCCATTTTTTTCTTGATATATTCAAATACATCTCTTCTTAAGGGTTTTGTAAAAATATTTGTTGGCCCTTGGTTATGGAAGTAAGGGATGAACAAGGAAGACAAGGCAAAATGTAAACTTCGCGGAAGCCACAGTGGCTGTTACTGGGTTGAAGTGAGCAAAAGAGAAGAAAAGACAAAGCGAAATAAAAGGAAGCAAGTTGTTGGATGAGGAGATCGAGGATGACAGATCAGCAAGGAAGAAGGATCGTGGACAACTTAGCAAGTGGAAAAATCCACCATTGGATGATTTGGAGCACCCTGTGAAAAGGAAGGAAAGACATGATAGCGAAGCCCTAGAAATGCAGGTCAAGTTGACCTAGGGTTTTGGTATCTAGGTTTTTGACACCTAGGTTTCGTCCTAAGGATGTTGGTGAGTGATTATAATGTATAAATAGAGGTCAAGAGGACTTGGGATGGGTTATTGTTACTATTGTTGTCGTGTGATCGAGTGAGTAATATCGTGTGNCAATCTATTAACCAACTAAACATTGATAAAATTTTACTAGCAACCGAGGTTAATAGAAACAATGATATTTTCTTTATGAATACAACCATGAATCTGTAATATAGATTTCAACATTAAAATAAACCCTTGGTGATCTCTTCATCCTTACAGTTTGTATGAGACCACCTATCTAAGAATAATTTTTCAAATTATTCATCAGAGAGTGCCATTATTTGGGAATACTTAAGCGATGCCCACCAAATGAATGCATCACCTTGTAAGTATAAACTGACTAAACCTCTCCAATTCTATTTCCATGATAAATTCCTTTCTTTTATAAATTTTTCAATACTTGGGCCATCATATTTTCTAGTAAAATACAAATACATCTTGAAATAAATCATCAATAAAAACTAAATCTTAAAAATAACTCAATGTGCAAATCGCACGACTTTTTCCAAAAACAACCTTGGAAATGACCAAATTTAAAATTCTCATAACTTTATTTCCTGGAATCCGTTTTGATCGAATTGTTTTTTGAAATTGGGTATTTTTTTATAGGAATTCAAATATCAAATTTGTTTGGCCAAATTCGGCTCATAAAGTTTCAATCTGAACCTGAAGTGCACTGCCCTCATTTTTCCCTAGAAAAAATCTGCAAAAAGAGCCAAAAATTCTCCCCTTCTTTGGCCAAGGAAACTTCTCTAATACCAATTGATAAGAACCAAATAATTGCATACATAAACACCACAAATATTTATATAAAAATATAGAAGAACCACACATTTATTATTATCAAACCATTATGGTAGGGAAACACCATAGAATGGATCTTATTATGGAAGAGATCCTCTCTTGTTCACTTGCCTCTTCAAGGGGGAATCCTCCTATTGAGCTACCATTCCAAATAAAATACTTCTCTTGAAATCCCATTACATTACTTGAACCCCTTTATATAGTGCTACCAATCACCTAAGAACATTCTAGAGGAGGAACATTCTAGTAAGTCCTCTTACATTTATTATATCTAACTACCATAGTAGGCCTTATTTAATAACATAGTGGGCATAGTTTACCTTACATTGAATGACCTCCATTATTATCACTATGGGCCCTCTAGTCCCCCCCATTACCTCTCTAGCTACACTACAATATATCATGGTATATATATCACTTCTATGGCATCCTCATTGAAATGCCAGGGTTGTTATGATCATAGATATGTGTGCAATCTACTTCTCAATTAGACATTGAAAAAATGACAATATTGAAGGATCATATCCTATCACTAAGAGGGGGGGGTGAATCAGAGACACAACAATTATATCAATTTTTTCATTTATTAATGTAAACTGAATCTTAACACGGTATTTTTATCATGGAACCCAATTGGAAAACCACAAACTCTTTTCTATTAATTGCAAAATTTGTTTTACATGTTACATAGAAGGAAGATGTACTACCTTTTTTATCAGTGCCAACTAACCAGGATGCACCCACACCCTAGTTTACTAGCACCAATTGGTAGGATGATACAACCCGTTGTTTAGTCAGCTACAACTGAAAAGGAAGCACCAACTCCCTCTGAAGGAACCAACCTTCCCTTGCACCACCCAACCACCCTTTAATGCATAGGTATCATCTTTTCTTCCTAGAATCTGCTTCAACTTTGGATATTTTGATCTAGACTGCAGAGAAACTTTTCTTCTCAACAGTCTTCCCTGATTATATACTCTTCAAATGGTGTGAGTGTGACACAACTGTGTCCCTTCATTTCTACCATCACACCTCTTCGATTAATCAAGATTAATTTCTATTTAATTATTTTTACCGTGAAGGTTTTTCATAAATTGATCACAATCATGGATCAATTTAATCCTTTATACTCGATCCCGAATCTTTGTTATATTCACAGAGACCAAATTCTACAGAGGTACTTCCTTCAAGCCATTTCATATGATCGAGCATTACAAAACCACTGGCTTACCAAATATAGCGATGTATAACAATTTCATTTTACAACTCTTATATCATATGACCATCGACGGTAACCAAATGCTAATCCAAATGAGTGCTTGAGCACTTTATTAAATCAATGGTTATGATTCGATCTTTTGATGGGATGAATGGATGATGAAATTTCGACACTTTCCCTTCGGGTCTTCATGACTTCCAACATTTCAAAACTCTCAAATACAATATCACCGAACTGATCAGATGATTAATGTTTTTGCGTAGACAAATCAATAGTCAAATTTAAACCTTACGCTCATCCTTTCACTGCTAAATCTGACGGCTATGAATTAATCAAGTGTTGAGATGGATGGACACCATTTTCTCTAGGTCTATGGACTCCAGAGATATCAAATCTCAAACTCCTTCTTTCCTGCATACGTTATTCTTCCGGAGTTGACAAACAACTAACGTGTGTCCCTCTCTTAATCAATGGTCGAGAATACTCTCGAAGTGATATTTCATATCGGATGACTTATTTTTGTTTCGGGACTCCGACATTCGGGACTTAGAGACATGGGGAAAGTGTTGGTGGTATATCTCCCAAAGAAAAACTCTCAGAGTGATGTAAGTTTATTAAGTCACTTGATGATGTGTCATGAGCCGAGTAGCTACCACGTGGCATTCTAATTCATGATTTTTACATACCATAAATGTCGATTCATATTGACACTTGTCATTCTGTGAATATGCCATGTGTCCTTGCTGAAGTAGACTACTGATGTGGTCTGTTGATTAACAACCCTGATCCAATGGTCCTCCTCTGTCCGCTAAATCCAACAGTCCTTATTCACTTCGGATTTACAGGCTCTACGTATTTCAAGTCTCAAACTGATAGAGCGTAAGTTCCTCACATCTTTAGACCCAAAGTGAAGGTTGTTCGTCGATCATGAATTCGATCAACGACACGATATATTCTGTGATTCAGCTTTTGTAGCTTTATTCTGTCCTTCCACTTTAACACGAATATGACGGCTGATAGGAATTCAAATTTGATTCGACGGTCGATGGGTATATGGATAGTCAAACTCTCATCCTTTTTAGCTCGTTTATTCTGTCCTTCCACTCATAAGTGATCCAATGGTCATGAGGACACTCGAAGCAGATCAACGGTCGATGATGATATCGGAGCTACAACTTGCAAGTGATTTAATTTTCCTTTCAATCTTTGTATCTATACGTGTCATAGATTTTGCGATTGCTCATCCAATGCTCATGATTTAATCTGACTTAAACTGATCATTATTTGGATCAACCATAGTCATAGATTTTTGAAGTTGTGTGATCGGACAATCTGGATGGATTGTGGGATTGTAACTAGTGAGTTTTATAATTATGCTTTTTCTCCCCGATATTCATTCCTATCGTTGATGGCTTGCAGATCCGATGGTAACGATCTTCGAATGGTCCTTAAGCCCATAATCACTCACATGACCGATGCGCGTTATATTAGATGATCAAAATGGTCAACCTCTTGATTAGACGACTAATGAGACTTCTCACTCTAATTAGACGGTTGTTGAGCTTACACTTTTCCTTCCGAGTTTTGATATATGTGTTTTCTAACCCTCCTGAGATTTTATCATAGGATTGTTGATTCTATCGTGATAGAAAATAATCATGAATTTCTTCAGCTTTAAGGCAACTTTCTTCTGTGTATTCTTTTTCTTCCTGAGATTAACCTTGCTTCTCTGCTTACAATGACTATTGACATCAATGACAACACATGAATGACAATTTGTCCAACAATATCCCACTTTGTCATTGAGGGAAACACACCAATTTTATACACAATCTCCCCTTGTGGTGATGCTTCTGTCCTTTGAAGTTACTCTCCCCCTTTGGCATCAATGGAAAAGGGTTTCTTCTCCTATGATTTGTTTTTATAAATACTTTTTTTTTATTTTTTTGTTTTTATTTATTTTGACACCTGGTATTTCCTCCTGCAATCACACTTTTCCTGTCATAACTGAATGACTCCTTCTGACGTTGATTTTTATCTCCCCCTAAATAGGTTCCAAATGATGCATTATTTTCTTGAGAGACTTAGGTAGGAAGAAGAATCACTCCCATTTTTTTCCTGATATATTCAAATACATCTCTGCTTAAGGGTTTTGTAAAAATATTTGTTGGCCCTTGGTTATGGAAGTAAGGGAAGAACAAGGAAGACAAGGAAAAATGTGAACTTCGCGGAAGCCACAGTGACTGTTACTGGGTTGAAGTGAGCAAAAGAGAAGAAAAGACAAAGCGAAATAAAAGGAAGCAAGTTGTTGGATGAGGAGATCGAGGATGACAAATTAGCAAGGAAGAAGGATCGTGGACAACTTAGCAAGTGGAAAAATCCACCATTGGATGCTTTGGAGCACCCTGTGAAAAGGAAGGAAAGACATGATAGCGAAGCCCTAGAAATGCAGGTCAAGTTGACCTAGGGTTTTGGTATCTAGGGTTTTGACACCTAGGTTTCGTCCTAAGGATGTCGGTGAGTGATTATAATGTATAAATAGAGGTCAAGAGGACTTGGGATGGGTTATTGTTACTATTGTTGTCGTGTGATCGAGTGAGTAATATCGTGTGATAGAGAAGTGTTGAGTATAAGAGCCTTCTGTATTGTAATATCTTCAGCTGGGTGTGAATATCAACCCTATAGCTGGGTGCGTGG
>JZKD02S1889062.1:32556-78089 GCA_000966675.3 Picea glauca
AAAAAAACACTCCAGAGTAACAACTCATGCCTAAGTCGAAGGTGGCTAAGACCTTTTACAAGTTCATCATGCAACATCTCTTATTACAATTTGTATGGAAAATGTGAAAAAAGGTTGGTCTTAATGACCGGTTGAACTTCTGAACTCTGAATTTTGAACAATAAATGTTCAATCTTTGGCGGCTCGCTGGAAGTCCATCCTAGTGCAACTTGGTGGATAACAGTGACAATGTACTTCCACATGCTTTGTGCGCTCATAGAAGAGAAGTTTCTTTGCCAACTTCAAAACACTCTAATTATTATAGTGAAGTATATTCAGATCAGCTTTCTCAGTGTGCAAATTAGCAAGATTTCTTCTCATCCAAACCACCTCACAAGCTCCTTCCACTATGACATTGTATACTCTGCTTCAATGGAGGAAAGTGAAACTACATGTTGCTTCTTGCTCAACCAAGATAATACCCTTGTACCAAGGCTGAAAACATATCTTGTTATGGACTTCCTATCATCCACTAATCCTACCAAATCTAAATTCATATGTCCTCTCAATTGGAAATCTTCTCCTTTGCACCTTAGAATTCTCTTCATTGCCCAAGGTCGACACTGTTGTCTCTTCAAGGAGTCCCAAAACTCCCTCCCCATCTTCTTCAGATATCAAGGTCAATGATGCTTGGCCTTATACATGAGAGAGGAGGCCCTTGGACTTAGATCTTCTTCATTTAGACCACCCCCACCACCGAACACCACCAAGATGATCACATCCTTCCTACTACTTACAAATAGAGACATTGAGAGACATGTAGAGAGAAACTACACCTCAACTTCTAGATCCATGAGATCATAAGGAGACATCTGACCTCCAGCCACAATACCTTTGTGGTGGTGTCATGTTCAGACCCTAGATATTACAAAATGAGCTAGATCACTAAATGAGGAAACCCTAAATAGGGTTGAGTCACATAACTAAGCTCAAAGAAAGATACTCACAATAACACCATATGATATTATCAATGAATAACTAGTGCACTAATTACAAAGGAGTTTACCTCCTTATATATCATTGTTCATTAAGCAAATCATTTCCACTTATGAATGTGGGATAGATTGCTTTACACAAAAAATGAACATTAACATATTCTAAAGTCATAAAGTGACTTTATTACATAGTAAGCCTTATATCTCTAATACCCCCATAAGGCGTACAGTGTTGAAACAAATTGAAATCAAATGCATATACTAAATGTAAAACACATAAATTGAACACTAAACATCAATAACATCCTTTAGAAGATTCTTCTTTGAACACAGTTCATGGACTAGTTTGAGCTCCATCAAGTTGCCTCATAATTGTCGTAACGATGTAGCTGTTGAGTTGAATTCCCGAGTTCCCGGATTCCACCTCCCCAAACTCTCGAATCACAAATATCTCGAAGTCAACTACTAGACAAAAATCCACATGCATGTCACGTAACATCACTAGTAGACTGCAATCCACATGCAAGTCTCTCCAAATGATGAGGGATCTTTCCCTAGATCCACAACTTCTGAACCAAATGGGCAACAATCCATTTTGAGTTGTTAACTGATCCCTTCCTGTCTTCAAAGCGTGGGCTTCCTAAAATGCATAAAATCCCTTTTCTTCAGGACATTCTTCACCGTTGTCAGCATCCGATGGATCTTCAATCATGGCTACACTCGCTATATGTTGACTATCTTTGACCTTTCCCTTAAGAACGCCATTGGCTCGTTGTCTACAATTCCAAGCTGTATGACCTAGCTTCTTGCAATACCAGCATTCTATTTCCTCTTTGTTTTTTGTTGATCTATTGCAGTTGTTTCTTGCATAGAATGCAAGTTTCGATTGGCTATCACCTTTCTTCAATCATGGCTACACTCGCTATATGTTGATTATCTTTGACCTTTCCCTTAAGAACGCCATTGGCTCATTGTCTACAATTCCAAGTTGTATGACCTAGCTTCTTGCAATACCAGCATTCTATTTCCTCTTTGTTTTTTGTTGATCTATTGCAGTTGTTTCTTGCATAGAATGCAAGTTTCGATTGGCTATCACCTTCAATGGTTCTCTTTTCTTCTGCGAGCAATATTGCAATCATTTCATCCAGACTTTGTGAAGGTAGTTGATTGAGGGTAAAGATAGCACTACTGTATTTAGGCGACAAACTGTTCAAGAGAATAGCCTTAACATCCTCCTCATCAACTACTATCTTGACTTCTACAAGTTGTCTGATAACATGGTTGCTTCAATTGGCATCTTAAAGTTGAATAACGGTAATTTCAGGGAAAATTTTGCATTCATTGCTTGTACCCCAAATAACTTGTTGAGCTTCTCCCAGATCTCCTTGGATGATTTGTCAATTTCTACGTGATGTAGCTCTGAATCTGAGAGGGAAAGGCCAATAATGGATTTTTCCTTATCATATCTACTCTCCCATTCTATCAACTTGTTCGGAACTGCAGGTGTTGCCTCGGTTCCTTTGACAATGGATCTTCACTTTCCACGTATGGAATTTATTCATTAATTGCATCTGGATCTTCACTTTCCACGTATGGAATTTATTCATTAATTGCATCTGGATCTTCACTTTCCACGTATAGAAATTGAAACCCAAGTACTTCTCTAACGCCATCTCCATGACTGATTAGATCTGATCTTTTTCACTGCTAAAAAATAATTACCGACGGATGCAAAGAAAGTTTACGTAAACTAGAGCTACAGATACTGCAAATCTGAGAGAGATCAGCCATAGAACTGCAATAAAGCCCTTGCTACCTCTGTTGAGAAAATTAAGAAGGATCCTACATTAAATCAGGGCTAAAAACAACAAAACTCAAATCTGAGTGAACTTGTTGCTAAACACCCTCGAATTGTGACACTTCATGGCTCTAAGACTATTGAAGTCACAAGAGTGGAAAGCTTGTCTTTCCAAGGCCCGAGACTCTTGATACGGATTCTTTCTCTGATACCATATTACAAAAAGATCCAGATCACTAAATGAGTAAACACTAGATAGGGTTGAGTCACATAACTACGCTCAAAGAAAGATACTTACTATAACACCATATGATATTATCAATGAATAACTAGTGCACTTATTACAAAGGTGTTTACCTCCTTATATATCATTGTTTATTAAGCAAATCATTTCCACTTATGAATGTGGGATAGATTGCTTTACACAAAAAATGAACATTAACATATTCTAAAGTCATAAAGTGACTTTATTACATAGTAAGYCTTATATCTCTAATACAAGACACAATAAATATCCCTCTTCCTCCTCCTTCAAATATCRACAAAGGTCATCCTCTTCTAGACATCGAGATGCACCAYAAACCCACTATTCCAAATCTCCCAACTCCAACACCTCTAAACAGTCTTACATCATGAATTTCTTTACTCCGACCTTGGATGGTGGGAGAGGACCACTTACTGAGAGCACTAACTCGGGGAATTGCAATAGTTCTCTTCATCATCGGTAGGTGGTGACACCAAGCGATATTGAGCACTCTTAACTCACATCTTCAATTGAGGTATTTTCCTAGGTTCTCGAGTTCTTGACAAGGATTCTCTTTTTCTTTCTTTCTTCTTTTTCTCTATGATTCCCAACTTTGTATCTCACTTTTGAATGATAGACTTTAGGTATTAAATATTGAATTTCATAGATTAGATTTGTTCTTATAGGAGTTGCACTCACACTTCCAGTTGTGTATTGATTATGATGTAGCTAGTAGTCCCTTTGGCCTACTTTTCGTCACTCGTTGGACATTCATAAAATTATCTCATTTTATGTTATATCTTGGTTGTTGTCCAATATTCAACCTTAGGGATGTGAAAATTTGGAAAAATAATTGATTGTAACACTAGAATATTGCTCGGTAATTGTAAGATAGAATAGGCTCCTCGCCAATTGTCTTCATGTTGACTCATTAGTTGGTTTTGAGTCAGATGTCCAATGGGTTTTTGGCATACATAGTTGGAAAGCAAACACACAACCCTTATTCTTTCAAACCCCTACACCTAAGCAATAATGTAGGAGGCCTAAGTCAATCATGTCAAAAGAAGAACACAAATCATATTTTCCCTTCTAAATTGCATAAACCTTGCTACCTGTGATGATGATATTATTAACATAGACAATTAGATTGACCAATTCACCATCTTTGCTTTTGACATAGAGATTAGACTCAAAAGGACTTCTTCTAAATCCAATTCTCGTGAGATGTTTGTCAACTTTAACATACTCAAACCATAAAGAGCCTTAATCAACCTACATACCAGATCCTTTTTGTGCTACCTAGAATCCCTTTGGCTAATACATATACACTTCTTCCTTCAAATCTCCATTAAGGAAGGAGCTCATTATGTCCATCTAATAGATTTTCCAGCCAAAATATGCATACATGGCCAAAACTAAGGTCACCATATTTGTTGTTGGGGGAAATGCCTCTTCATAATCCACCCCATCCTATTGTGAAAACTCTTTTGCCACCATCCTTGCTCTATGTTTATCAAGTGACCCATCCATCTTACACTTCATTTTATAATCCCATATGAAGCCAATGGGTTTCTTATCAAGAGGCAACTCCTCCAACACCCATGTAGTATTCTTCATGAATGCATCATATACTCAGCCTTCATGGCTCTCTCTCATTCAAGTTGCCTTATGTCCTCTTCATAATTTTGGCTCTTGAGATTAAAAAGAGTTACGAACAACTATGATCAAAGCAAAATTGGCATGCCCAAATAACTTACCTTTTCAAATTGGTCCTTCACTTGGTCTTTCCTCTTGGTCGAGGTAGCTCCTCCAACAGAACTTCCTCCACAATGCGATAATACAATTTTGGCCTTTTCTTTTCTACATAGCCCTCCAAACCAACGCTACTTTCTGCCCAATAGCTGAATTATCCTTGCATACCAACTTCAGCAGGCTACTCTTCCTCATACATCTTATTCCCATGAATCATGGCTGGCTTTTCACCCATGCTACAGCCCTCGTCAGTATATTTCAGATCTGACTTCCAATTTGAAATGGACTGAAAGAGTCCTGCACTCTCATCATTTATGAAAGCTTGGTGGAATGTCCCCTTGTTAGTAGATATATCAATCATCATGTATGCCTTATGTTGTTCACTATTCCAAGTAAACATTAACTTCTCCAATTTAGTTATTTTCTCCTCTAGATTTAGTACATATGTTGCAGATCCAAAAACTTCAAAACAACTAACCAGAGACTTTCTTCTGGACCAAGCCACTTCCACATTAATATTTTGCATTGCCTTTGTGGGAAATCTGCTTAGCATGTACAATATAGTGTGTATTGCTTCCACCCAGTACCTATTAGGCATTGCTTTATGCCCTAGCATGCCTCTGCCCATCTCCACAATCGTGCAATTCCTCCTTTCAACAACTCGATTTTGATAGGGGGTGTAAAGAGTGGTAAATTGTTGTTGAATTCCTTCTTTTACAAAACTCAGAAAACTTGTTAGAACAAAATTCTCCTCCATTATCCATCCAGAGGATCTTAATGCATTTGACTGGAATCCTTTTAAACAAAAGCCTTGAATTTTTTTAATTCAGCAAAAAACATCTGAATTGTGTTTCAAATAAATACACATATCTTCCTTGAAAAATCAACTATCAACAAGAAATTCCTAACACTAAAAATGAAGATTGTCTTCATTGGACCACATATATCTGCATGCACCAATTTGAGAACTATATTTGCCTTCTTCAAATGTCAATCAATGTTATCACTATTCCTTTGACTTGTTGACCATTAGCGACCTTAACAATGAGATCCTTCATAGGATATACAAAAAGGTTTAGTTGTTTCACAAGATTGATATCCACGAAATTGTGTACTTTTAGAATCTACAAGGATAGTGTTGTTTTTATTCTTTATACTTCCTGTGAGTTTTAATGTCCTTGATTCCATTTTTCCTATAATTGCTACAAGTGATAGTGGGATTTTCATCCCAAATGCTACCACCATTACCATTGTTCCATAGATGAGGTGGAGTATACATTACTCCAGATGGTTACACTTCTTCTTTCTGGCCTATAACTTTATTGCAGATCCTTGATTCCACTCCCTTCGGAATCTGCCTAGTGCATGTGATTATTGCTAATGACATCTTCGGTGATTTTTCATCCTCATCACTGGTCATCAGAGTCTAACATGTCTTCTTCAGCGGAGACCTCTACTTTCTTTCCATTTATAATTTTGCAATGATATAAGTGATTGGATGCACATCTATGACCTGGAACCCAATTCTTACCACACCTACAACAGTCACTTTCCTCTCTTTTCTCTTCTTCATTGGAATTGCTAATGGAGGTGTCTGATTCTCTTTCATCTTCATGTTTTATATGACTTCTGTTTGCTACATTTGTGCCCCAGTGACCACTTATCTCCACAATATTTGCATTTGGCCTCCCTTCATCGTTGGGCTTTCAAAATGTAATTATTCTCTTCTCTTAGAATTTCTTTCTTTCACCTTGAATAAACCTTGTCATAATTTTGGGTTAACCTTTTTAACTTATTTTTGGCAGTTTTTTCCTTACATCTAGCCTTTTCCATGGTTGTGATATTATGCATTTCTAATTCATCTCTTATGTAAGGCTTTAATCCATGCACATAAGTTTGAAGAAGTTGATCGTCTGATAAGTCGAATACTCGTGTTGCCAATGCTTCCCATTCATATTGTGTATTCATCTACATCACTTTTTTGCTATATTTTGGTATTTTTGCAAAGAAGTCATTCATCTTACAGTTGAGGCGCACTTATCAGGGACAATTATCCATGAAGTTAGGGTGCACTAGGTGATTAGACCAGTGTTAGGGTTTGACTGAGTCACTATGGAGCACTTCCTGCATGTGACCAAATACATTGTATCTTCCCTCGTCTTCATATTCCATAAATAAGATGCAGGGTGCACCGGCGCTGTTTATGGGGCACTCAAATCACACCCTTTTCCAGCGAGGGTGGTTTTTCAAGCTAGTCAAAGTTCCACCTTTTCCGATTATTTTTTTGAAAATCCAATGATCTGAGTCATCTTAAAATTGGCCAAAACCCCCAAGACAAAGTTCCCAACACGGGTGGAACTCTGACTTCCAGCATGGTTCCTACCGGTTTTAGGGCCAATTTTAATTTTTGACCGGATAAACGGGACGGTATGAGTGCCCTTTATCCCATGCCGAGTGCACCACTGTGTTGGTTAGTGGGTTTTTGGTTTTGAGCTATTGTAGTGTATTTTCTTCTTTCTATATTCAATAGAAGATAGATGTGATTGGGAGTTCAGATCTGCGTACTTGCTGTTATTTTTTTCTCTATGTATTTGTAGATTCTAGTATTCAAAGACTGTTGTTTTGATAGGTTTCAAGCTTTAAAGTTACGTAGGGCTTAGGATTGTAGTTTGAGTGCAGAATCTGCTTACCATGGTCTGAAAAACAACGTGGTCTCAAAGCATGTTTGATGAATTTTTCCAGGAATCCGTGTATGGATAGGACTGCACCGTATAAGAGGGAGTTGTCAAAGGCTTTCAGCAGTGGGATGCCCAAGTTTCAAGGGTGAAGCAGATCCAGACCTGAGAAGGGATGAGGGGTGAGATGCCAAGGATCTTCCAGTGATTTGAAGGTTTTTTTTTTATCTTGATTGCTGATATGTTTCATTTTTTTTTAAGAGTTGCAGCCGTGACCAGTCACAGTCTCCGAGATTGTCACGTGTTGGAGGGCATTTCCAACTTTGTTCCCTGGAAGTGCAGGCTGCAGATTGTCTTGGAAGAGGTTGAACTGGGGTACCTTGTGGAGAAGGATGTCGTACTCCCCACATAACCCAAGGATTTGACGGAGCACAATAGGAAATCGGTCAAAGTGAAACTAATAATTCTGGATTAGATGCAGAATCATCTCATCCCTCACATCGCAGAGAATAAAGCAGCCAAAGAGATGTATACTGCCCTAGTCACCTTGTACCAGCGTGAGAACATATCTTTAGAAGAGAAGGCTCTTGAAGAACAAACTGACCATTAACTGAGTGAACCACGCTGATACAGTAACTAGATATCTGATGAAGATCACATAGTTGAGAGATCAACTAGCTATAGTTGGTGACAAGATAG
Organism: Picea glauca; assembly: GCA_000966675.3. NCBI lineage: Eukaryota > Viridiplantae > Streptophyta > Pinopsida > Pinales > Pinaceae > Picea > Picea glauca. The sequence goes on from JZKD02S1889062.1 coordinate 40,699, forward strand.
CAGAGAATGAGCTAGATCGGATCAGTCTGAATGGATTTGGTCCATCTTGGTATCATTTTGTATTGTGTGTATGTACTCATGAGCATCTACCTTCATTCAAAAGTCTCTGGGATGCCTTTGTCAGGGAAGATACGAGATTGGAAACAGTTTCAGCCACATCTATGAGGATGTGTAAGATCCCTAGGGATTTTAGACTAGGAAAGAAAAGTTAAACCAGTTTGCAACAAGTTTATTTCCCACAGTATCTTACAATTTTTCCACAGTAAACAGTGACCATAAAGTAAACAGCATATCAGTAGAATTCAAGTGCTTTCAATTACTAAATTTCAATTCTGTCATACCATTAATACCCAGCAGTAAAACCCTCTAAAGGCTGCTGTCACAACTTTAACAAACACAGGGGTACAATATCCAATCAATTGATGTTGTTACAGTAGCTTAAAACCAACGGAATCTTTACTAATTTAGGGCTGCTATAACCCACGTTCCCTAAATTAGTTATAGAAGGGAACGTGGGATGGGTTATATGGGTTGGATGGGTTAAAACCAACGGAATCTTTACTAATTTAGGGCTGCTATAATCCCACGTTCCCTTGTATAACCCATCCAACCCAGGGGACTTGTCATTAACCATTTCCATCAAAGTTGTTGTCAGCTCATGAAGAGTCAGTACCTAATCACTCCTTAGAAAGGCATCGCAGCACCACATCCAGGCTTAATAGACTTAAGATGGATCTGTGGTTGTGAATAATAAGGCTAAGGTCACATCAGAGATTAAGACAAATCAACGCAAATTTGCGAATTCGATTTCATTGCACTCCCTGGCACCAATCGAAATCTTCAGGAAACAGTAGACAAGCTGGTGAAAAGGGCAACTGATTCAATGCAAAACATATTATGCCTGCCATTTTAACTAGAAGTATTTGGAAGACCTCTCATCGGGCATCTTTCATGTCGAAAACGCGCTCTAGGTTCTTCCATTTGATTATCCTTGTTTATCAGAATATTAAAAACTCTGCAAATTATTAAGGCCATAAGAGCTGAACCAACAATTTTTAGACATGGGACAGCTCAAGTTACGTAAGCACGATGCTTCTCGAAGTTAAAATTTCAAACTCATAACAAACTTCGTATTGAATGCAAATTCAACAAATAAAACAGCTGAATTGTGCTCGAAAATCTACTCTGCGCTTTCTGATTCAATTGTGTATATTTCATAGAAGAATTAAGACTTTAAACCTTGTTTAAAGTGTGAATTTCGTCTGCATGTAGAAACTTACCGGGAGGATGGCAGATAATTGAACCAGAATTTCGCTGGCGCGACAGATTCGAGATAATTTTTTAGCTCTGTGCCAGGAATTGCAGAGAACTTGCACGGCTTCGAACCTGCGTGGCCGAAATTTGCATTCCGCTTGAATCTGCGGATTGGAGCCCCGATTTGATAAAATTTGTTGCCAGAAAAGCTTGTTCGGGGGAGCGGAAAAATGGGTGGCTTTCAAATTATACAGCATTGAGGAAGATATGAGTCACATCTTCTGTGTTTCCTCTCTGTCGAAAGACGGTGACGGAGACAGAAGTAGAATGCCCTTTTTTTTAAATTCCGTGTGAATAAAGCAACTTAATTTTTTATTTATTGTTATTGTTATTTTTTTATTCCGTTCCAACTTAATTTTTTTATTTATTATTTTATTCCGTTGATTCCACATTCTCTGTGGATCTCACCTACCCATGCACGTAGTAAGAACATCCTTTTTGACCAATTTTCATCCCACTTTCAGAGCATGGAACTTATCGGAAGTATTCCCATACCACTTTCACAGCATGTAACTTCTGGGAAAAGTGTTCGTTCCTGAGAACGCTTTACTTAATTCACAATTTGATATTGACATTTATTTTAATATTGTTAAACTAAGTTTTATGGTCATATAGGGTATTATACAATTCCTAAAATATCGGGAAATAAAAAATTGTCATCTTAAGAAGAAGGCGGAAGAATCTTAAGAAGAAGGCGGAAGATAAAAGGGTATTTTTTTTTTTTAATTTTAATTTCAAAATCTATGTAACAATATTAACATTTTTACTTATCAAAATCTATGTAGATTTAGAAAAACTTTTCTCCAATCTTTTTAAATATAGAAATATAATCTTAAAATAAATCAATTAATTCCTTATCATTTTTCTTAAAATTTAAAAGATTAAAGTTGGTCTTAATGGTTAATAACAATTATTGTCATGGATAAATTGATGAGAAAGTTCTATTAAACTATGATGCACTTGCAATTTGAAGTTATTGTAATGAAAATAATTAAGTTCAAATTTTGGTGGACATGTTCTTTATGTGCATTGTGTGGGATCAATTGAATTCGATTATTAGGGCTTAGTTGTCTTTCTTGGGGCTTGTTTCTAATAGATGTTGTTTCAATGTTGTATTGGGCCTTGTGCTCATTGTTGTTGTAGCTTTCCAATATTGCCAAGTGTGTCTTCACTGGGTTGAGGTCCCCCCTAATTAAAAAGAGGTTGATTATGTTATTTTCATACTTGTTACTAAAATTAATGTAATAGTATTGGCTTAGTATCAGCGCCCTCAATTTTAATATATGTTTGAGGATGAGATTGGAATTTAACCAAGTTTTCAATACAATGGATTGTTTCCTTAAATATTTATTTTTTAAATTGATTGATGAGAAAGGAAGAATGTAATTAGAAAGAAGAATGTCGTAATTGTACAAGTCGTGTAACATATATTCCTCGTAAGTCACATGATTTTTAATGTTCAATCAATAATGTTTTATTTAGTTAGTTCTTTGGTTACTATGATGAACTGATGAACTATTGGCATCGGTCCTATATCTTGTTTCTGTGGACCGGTGGAAAAGTGGGGGCTCGGCGAGAAAAGGATTACACCATGAGAAAGCAAAGGGGTCAACCTATTATGAAGAGACAACATGGATTTTGGAAATGTAGTTGTACTCTCACATCATTCCAGATCAAGAAGTATTTCCATCCACAAAGGTCAATATTTGCTCGCTAGGCGATAAGATAGCAATGCTAGTTACAAATTTTGTTCTGGTAGGATGTCAATGTATTTATATGAAGTAGTTAATTGTTGCATAGGGTCTTCTCTTTTCTGTTATGAATGATGGATCATGTACGTGTTCCTGAGAACAGAAAATTGTTCATTTTTTGGGTCTCGAAGTGGAAACAAATCGTAACTTTCCATTTAGTTGTATCATATGATACCAACATAAATTCATCTTGACTTCGAAGCTACTAAGTACTGAGAGGGATCATGAGATAAGATAGATATACATTGGTGTATGTGTACTTATTAATGGTTGATATTTGTTTCACAATTTCTTTTTAACATTACTAATTTTTTTTTTTTACATTGCACGTCTCATCCACATTGTGTTGTCAATTTTTTATTTTTTTAAAATATTATATTGGGTCAACATATGATACAAGTTACCTCAGTGGTAGGCATAGACATTACGCATCTCCCTCATAATGTACTATAGAATGCACCTCACGTTTCTTAGTGCAATGATATTACCCAATATTTTAATCCTTATTGGTTGATATGGTATTTTCTTGATTCACCCATCTTTCATGCCTTTTTTCCAATGTAATGCAACTTCAATGGGTTCATGCAGCATAAGGCATTGCATTACCATATACCACTATTTCCTCCCTTGATTCAATATTCAATGGAAAAATAATAGGGATATTCACGGATCGTTGCATGTTAAAACTTCAATGGTCAATGTAATAGAGGTACAACGATGGCAAGATCAAATTTCCCTAGCTAATAGGGTTACCAAACCCTCCTCGCTCCAAAATTGTGTTATGCCTCATTTCTTGCCCCTATCCCTATAAAGTGAAAAGGCACGCTAGTGATCCCTAGGTTGCAACATGTATGATTGTTCACTTAGTGTTGTCGTCGTTTGTTTTTAACGCACATCAACCTTGTGATTGGTATTTTGAATTCAACCCTACATCTCCTTATCAACCATTAGGTTGCAAATCAAAGAAGTCAAGCCTTCATCTACTTATCAACCCTTAGTTAATAAAGTAAAGAAGTGAACTCTCCATCTCTTTATCAATCTATTGTTAACGAATCAAATAAGTGAACTCTCCATCTCCTTCTCAATCCTTAATTAACATAGTAAAAGAGATCAACCCCATTAAAAATCATTAGTTAACAAAGAGGTATTGTGAATTACATAATTCATTAAATCTAGAGAAGAGTATAAAACCTGTGAAGACCCATTTCCTACCAAGTCTTTTATGAGATGTACAAATATAAATAAAATGTAAGATAAACATGCAACAAAATACTCCAATTTATGAGCAAGATTCCTAATGGAATCTAAAAATTTAATCATAGTTTAACTAAAAAAATATGATCTACATATGGTTCCACAATGCTCGAGAGTTTTGAGGGTGGTCTGTGAATCAACTCTTGACCTTAAAGAAGCTTGAAACACATCAATTTGCTTGAAACCGTGAAGATTTGTAAGAGTTGACTAAAAATGGGGTGTTTTGTGCATTCCTTATCAAACACTGATATAAAATACAAAATTAACTCAAAGCTACTTATGAGGGCAACAAGATTTGGTTAGATGGAAAAGTGAGGGTGTTTTGTGTCCCCACTTTGTTTCAATTTCTTAGAGATGTCTTGCCCTTTGTAGATCATCTCACAAACCATTTGAAGCAATTGGGGCTAGGTGCAAGCCCCATGCAACTTTGGTGGAATAGATACCCCCACTTGTTGAATCTTAGTCAAAGGGATCTTTCTAGAATGTTGTAAGTTGGCTACATTGCATTATAATATTCCTAAATTGAGGAAGGCCATGTCCACTACACAATAGTATTGGGCAACATCTTGTCAAAAACAAAAGCTAATTACTTTTACAACGAGATAAGTGAGATACAAAAGATAAAATACAAATATAACACATATTTGGACAAAAATTCACAAAACTAAGGCTCGTCGCAAATTCATTATTTAATTCATTTATTATGTTGAAAATGTGTAACATCGGGTGAGTCATGCATTCTTAACATCAATCATCCAAATGAGTGAGTCAAAACACTATAGACACGAAGCATCCAACATGACTAATGTAACAACAACACTCAAATTTGATGAGTTAGAACATATAACAACTCAACTATATTCAAGGGCGACATGTGCAAGTGGGAGTCTCCACAATCCTAGGGGGAACAAGATTATGCACTATATTGCTTGGGGTCTAGGAAAGGTGACAAATAACCCTGTCGAAGCCTATTCTTTATGATGTGGGCTCAACATTGCTAGAAATCATGGAATTAGGTCCCTGATGGTGTTTGGGGATTCGATGTCAATCATCTAGGAAATAATTACCCAATCGATCCCAGGAGGGAATCAACTTCAAGGCCTTGTAGCTTGAATTAAGAAAATTGCCTCTCAGTTTGATAAGGTCTCTCTTTACCACATCACGAGGGACTTGAATGAAGAGGTGGATGCTTGGGAAAAATTAGCGTCCTCGTTGAGTCCAAGCAACATTATGTGAAATGGGTTTTTTCATTATGCCACAATCCCCTAATTATTTATTTAGTGAGAGATTAATTATTGTTAGAATGACCAAGTGGAACATATATGAAGTCCAAACAATGTGGCTTCCCTCGAGGTCACGTATAGTGAGCAGGTGGTAGAGCGATAATAGGATCAAGCGAGCCTACATACATTTATTAAGGTTGATATTATGTGAAGGATTTCAATGCTTTGTTATGGGGAGACGTAATAGATATGGGATTTTTTGTGGGAGGGAACTGCTTTGGTATAACAAATTTGTGGTTCGGTGACAAGTGGAGTTAATCCAGATTTAGTCGATGGAGGTCAAGTTTCCAATGTCTCAACAGAGATGGAGCTATGTGTTGTCAGCTAAGGCGGGACTAGAGTTGTTGACAATGATTTTGAAGGATTTTACGTTTCATTTCCCAGTTGATTTGGTCGTGGATGAGACTTCTCTGTCCCAGCATTCATTAACAGTGGATTTGGCCTTTTGTAGATCCTTATGAGCCTGGAGAATTTGGGGCTTTTCTCCAAGACTGGATTTCAATTTCGAGTTCAGTGAGCCAGTGTTATAGATCTCTATGTTTTCAGGGGATGTGGCAAGGGTGACGATGGCAGGTGATGATGCTCGGGAACTTAAAAGAATCCTTCGCAAGCATGAGGAAATTACACATGCTAGTAGTAGTGCAATCTTGGTCATTACCTCCAAGGTGGCAGAAATGGAGTAGTCTATCATTTCACACACTGCTAATATTTCCAACCTTATCCTCAGCTATAAATGTTGAATTGACTCATTGGAAGCATAATGTAGCAGACTCTGAGCTTTGGTTTTAGCTCAGCGAGTGGATAATCTCTCATTGGCTTCAAATAACCATGGAACTCAAAGATCTAATCAAGGGCGGGGAGCAAAGGCTGAAATAGTGTACCGGAACCAGGTTACCATGGAAATCAAAGGCGATGGTACACACCACTCTGGAGAGGAGAAAGAAGATCAAAACAACATGCGATAGTAAAACAATATGAATGTTTTTTCAAGTCATCTGTGTTTTGTGTCAATTTGTTAGGCATACTACCTACAAGAACACTTGGAATTATCAATTAGTAATTTCCTTTTTGTATGTAATTAGCTACTTAGAACTATGCTCTGTTTTGTGGGAATCCATTGATGGAATCTATGTAATCGATGTTTTCCTTAGTGCAACAAACCTCCTTTTATATATAATGAAAATTTTAAGTTCGAGTTAAAAAAAATAAACAAAACAACTAAAATGTATGAGTTGAATATGATAAATAACTCGTCATAAATTACCTTTGACAAACTCGCATGTAGGATTTCTAGGCCTTAGTGTTTGAACTTAGCCTCAAATTTGACATCTCTCGATAAGTAGAACAATGATGCATTATCACAACTACCTATTATAGGTCTTAGTGGTCAGACTCAACTCAATATTTGACTTTCAGTAAGAAATAGAACAATTCATTATTATTTTCACCTATCACTTTCTTTTTCCAGTTAATATATCCTGAGGGAAACCATCCGAGCACTTCCCCTCATTTTGAGGATGGTACCCAGGATAAATCCTAGATTCTTAAGGGCACAAGGTTGGGTCAACAACATATGAATAGGTCATATATAACTCATCAACAATTGGTTCACTAAAAGAGAACATGTCACAAAATGGGATTTGAACCCAGATGGAGAGGGTAACAATTGCTCATCACAACCACTCCAACTACACCCAATTGACTATTGTCACCTATCACTTACCATATGGCCAAATTGTTGTAACTGACTCTTCCTCTATACAAATATGAAGGATGTGCAATGTTAATATCGTTTAGTTATCTTAACATCCTTCACATATTTCACTCTTGTTAGTTTGTAGTTACTACATGTTGGGTTAAATATCTCTTCCACTTCTTGATCTGACCTAGGTTCGGATCTCAACAAGTTTCCAATAAAACCCTCTAAAACTATCGGCCCTCCTCGTAAACCAGAAGGAAATACAACACACAAAGTGCACTCGGTAGTCTCACCCAAGATAGATGGGTGACTACAATACTAAAGTGCTTGCAGTCTAGGAATGAGTGGGGATCTGGGAATGTATTTGATGTTCCTCATGTATTACTCTCATTATTCATTCAAATATTCCTAGGGTTCATTCATCTTTTAGGCCCAATGTGCATGCATTCTATTATATCTATCTTAACCATTCAATCATAAACTAATCATTGACAGAAAGTAAACATGCAAGAAACATCATAGATAACACATGTTTTACTGTGGTTCACCCCCTCCTAGGCTACGTCCACAAAGATTTGGATTCTCTGCTCTTTTATTAGGTTGCTACAAAATATGGCATTGCACGCTTTACATCTCCAATCGTACAAGCACTGTGAGATTAAGGAACCTCTCTGAGGTGGACTAGATCAGACTAGGCTCCTCAGCCTATGACCTAACCCTCAAAATATGGCCTACTTGACTCTTCTATCACCTTATTACACTAACCATTGAACTCACATGTTTCTCCACAAATCAATCAACTGAACCCTTCCTGAACCCCCAACCCAGACCTCCTAGGTTCTTATTTTTACTAATTTCAGGCTTACAGTCGTTACAATCTTTATCAAAAACCTTAACCCTATCATGAATAGTTTTTCCTGCCTGCGCGCCTTGCATGTTGCTTTTCCTCATGCGTGATGCTTTTCTTGCCGGTTGTTCTTATCCAAAATTAGGTCCTTCCTCAAAATAGGCATGTGCCCAACAAGCCCCCAATGCTGACATGTGGCTCGTTGTTGGTTTAATATCTACTCTTCTATTGGTATTTAGTATTCTTTATGGGGTATTCTGATTCTAATTTACCATCACAGATTGACCCTGGTTCATATTTAGTAAGCTTCCCAATAAAAGCCCTTTAAAATTATCAGCCCCTCTGGTAAACCAGAAGGCAATGCAGTAACTAGACCGTACTGCGCAGTCTCACCTGAGATAGCTCTATGGGTGGTTGCAATACTCAGGTGTTTGCAACCGAAGACTGAGCGAGATCTGTGGTTCAACGCTATAAACTTTATTCATTTAGTCTAACATCTAGTTATAAAATTCATTCTATGCATGCATGTGGAATACCAGATCTACTGAGTTACTTCATTTATCTAGCATTCATCAATTAATTAGACATAAAGATGCATTCATTCATTCACATAACACAATGTTATTGTGGTTCACCACCTCCTGGACTACGTCCACAAAGATCTGGCTCTCAGGCTTTTATTATAGTTTAGAATTATATCACATCGCGCGTGGTTAAAATATTAGATCTCCCCCTTTTCCACAGGCTCCTCGATCCCTACGATTCTGACTAGATCGCACCAGAATCCTCAGCCTGTGATCTAACCCTCAAGATCGAGTCGCTCACTCCCCCCTAGCTCACCAGCTTAATGACCCATACAGTTCTTACAACTCTCTCCCTTTCTCTCTAATGTCTCAGTCATATTATATCTTTCTCTTCTAAGTGTTACTTATTTATATCCTTGGCTCACCAGCCATTACAATACATTACAAAAACCCTAACCCTAGCATCGCTAGGTCTTCCTTGCATGTGCATTTTGCTTGCTTCTCTCACACGTGCTGCTTTTCCTTCCAGTTATATTTTCCTCCTTGCATGCTTCTCCTCCAAAAATAACCTTTCTCCCTGACTAGGCCTGCATCCAACATGCCCCCAAGACTAACATGTGGCTCGTCCCGAGCCACCTAAACCTTGTGCACTTCTTTGATCTCTCCTGCGAGAGCCTATAACTTCTTTGTGAGTTCCTTTGCTTGCGTTTGAGCCTGCGCGATCTTCTCCCTGAGTGCGTCCAATACTTGCACTGCAATCTCATCATTGATCATCTCTATGCACTCTGCCTGAGTTTGTGCCATGTTCTTATTTGCATCTTTCACCTGTGTAATGACCTCTGTTGCCCGCTCCTACAACGGTTCCATTTGAGCTTGGCACTCCTTCTTCTGTGTCTGCGTGGCTATGAGTTTTTCCTGCAGATTCTTCATATCTTGTGCCCCTTTAACATGCTCCGTGATCCACATCGTCTTCTGCCTCTGATTGAGGTCCTAGATAATTGTGCTTATCCTCTCCTCTTCTTGGTCCCATTGTTGGACATGTTGATCCTCTACCAGCTTCATCCATAGTTGTGCTGCTTTCTCGAACAAGTCGGATACTTCGTTGACTTATCGCTCCATCTCCTCTATCTGTGTTGTTGCTTCCTGCTTCCTATGCTCCTTCACCTCTGGGGGAGTGGTAGGTACGAGTTGTTCCCGGAGGTGCTTGATCTCCTCCCTATATTGATCAATTGTCTGAACAATATGATCAATCTTCTGCGTCGATGTGAGCTCTGTTGTCTGTACGCTCTTCAGAATTTTCTCATAGGCTACAACCAATCCATGTTCAAGCCTATCTGTGTGGTATTTCTCATCTTTGGTCTCGAGCTTGACCTTCTCAAGCACCAATTCCAATTCTTCTTGGTTGTCCTTTGTTTGCTACAATTCTGTTGCGTCTGTGCGACTGTACCTCCTGCACGACGCTGACTTGTAGTTTATACAAGGCCTTGGTTGGTATCTGCATCATTACCAACTATATTTGGGCCAAATCCTTCAAGGGTGTCTGACCCACAATTACATCCATGCACAACATGCTAGGTTTGATGTGAAATGTCGACCTCGACTGTGTTGTCGTCTGGATCCTATCCAACTCTCTCGATCTAGCCTCGGCTCCTGTCTATGATGCTGCTTGGACTGATTCTATTCAGTTGTCGACCCTCTATGTTTCTCTGATTTTCTCGAGGAGTTGCCTCATGTTTTCCAGCTCATCCTGCATCATATCCCTTTGGCACTAGGCTTTGTCAAAGTCCTTCATTGTTTGAACCTGGACCATCTAGACTACGAGGTCAACGTCGTCCTTCGTGATCGTGTATTCTGGTGGCCTTCTATGCGCCTTAGATTTCTTGCGCGCAACCCCCATTTGTATAACTAGCCTCTTAGTCTGGCCTTGCTCCTATTGAGTATCACTTAATGTGGTCCCCTGTGTTGTCTCAATTTGTTTTTCATGTTCCTGTGGTGCCTAGGTGTTGTTCTTCTTCCCCTCCTGAGTGCCTTTCTTGGACACACCCCCTTTCTTCTGTTGCACCAGGTTCTAACATATCCTTGGCTTCTTAGGCATTGTTTTTTCCTCTGCAAGTGTTTGTTCCTGCCCTCCCTCCGCCTCCTTATCTACGGGCATCTCTTGATTCAGGACTGGAATCCTCCAGTCATCGTTCCAATCCCTGATGGTCATTTCTACATCCTCTTTCTTGACGCAGTAGCACAGTTGTAGCCATTGGTTGTCAGGATCCTTCCATGCTTGGATCCACATTGTATGCATGGTCGCTTTGAAGTTGGCTATGCCCTGATATTGTGCGACCACCTCTGGTGCGATTCGCCAAGTGTTGGTGATGCTTTCCTGCAAGTCGTTGTAATATCCTTCGAACATGCATGCATTCGCCCTTTTGTTCTTGGGGTCTGAAGTGCTCCCCATCAATAGCTATCGCATTGCATGGCAGGGATTGGATCTCGCGGCAAAGAATGAATACTTAGGATCCTTCCATCTGACCAAGGCGATCAAGATGAGTAGCCATGAATAATGAAATTATGTCCCCAGGTCCTGTGTGTCCTTGCAGTCTTCCAGGAACAGATTTAACAAGTACGGGGCCCAGCTGAGTGTGGTGCCCTCCGCACACTATGCTGCAGCTGTGACGACCCCGACAGGGACATCCTCCTTGCGGCATTTCCTGAGTAGCTTGCATGCCATTATTTATATGGCCATCCTTGTGGCTGCATCACTAATGCACTTAATTCTGATTCCGTGCAACCCCCTTTCTGTACCATACTTCTTCTTCATTTCCTCGGCCAGTGCCTTCTCCTTTGTCTTGTCATCAAGGAACTGTGTAGGTGTCTCCCCCCGTGTTGGTAGTCTTGTGATGTATGCAATGAGATCCACGTCTATCGGACAAGTTGTTCCAGCCACATGTATCCTCCGTAGGTGACTGCCATCAGTCGCTTGAAGCAGTTGTTTGCGTCTCGGCCCCTCTGAAAGTGCAGGATGTCCAATAGGCCTAGAATCCCAGTTTTGGCCAATCTGGTTACCCACTATCTTGGTTGGTTAATTAGTTCACCAAAGGGTCCTAAGCCCACAGTTTCTAGGTAAACTTGCTTGGAAAACTCTGGAAACTTGTCCAGGTCTATCACATCGTGGTACGAATACCACAATTTCTCTACATGGCCTAACATGTTGTCCATGACATGCACGCCATCTAGAATGCACAACAAGACTATGACTATGGTGGCTTGCTTGCGCGGTGATCTTGCTACTGGTTGTTTGCCCTTGTGTTGTGGTGGTTGGCTTGAGGTTCCAACCTCCATCTTTCTCTCTTCTGCATACTCCTCTGCTCGGTCAATGACATCTTCCACTGTGCCCTCCCATGGATGTTCTAGCATGGTTGTGTGTGACCGTTCTGGCACAGTCGTTTTTGGCTAGTTTGGGACTATCCCATTGACTCTCGGGGCTTCTTCAAGGTTTTCGGGGTGTGAATGATTGCCCGTGTCCTCAGCCTATTGGCCCTGTCCTATTTCTAGCATATCAATGTCCATTCCCATTGGTGTTGTCTGTTGGGTTTCCTCCACCACTAGTGTGGGGCTTCCTCGTTCCATGTTGGGCGACGAGATTTCGTCCAAGTTGACGACTTATGGAGGATGAGGTGGTTGTTGTTTAGTTCCCTATGGCTGCGGTGGTGGTATGACATTGGTTCGAGGTCGTCTGCAGGTCTGGCTCGACGCTCCTAGTTTGAGTGGTGCCATGGTGTTAAAGATGTTCTTCGTCGAGCTTAGTGGGCTCTGTAACCTCTGCCAACTCGCTCTCTGCTCTGTATACTTTATTGTTGTATGATTCTCCCAATTTCCCAATAACCCTTCCAATCCTAGCATGCCTCCCTTATATAGAAATCGGGTGAAACTTCCCGGAGACGTTACTGAAATTACGTTTTAAATGAATTGGCGCTTCCTGTGTACTTACCATTGATTTCTCTTGTTGTTTCCAATTGGCACAATTAATGTGGTGTCATATCACTCTTGTCATTCGATTTTGATAGCCATCGTTCATTGGTGCTTATTTGTCGTACCTGCCATTTTCGTTGTTTTCACCTTTTAGTGATCGTTGGTCCTTTCTTTTCCATGCTAGCGTTTCCGAGTGCACGTGCTCATTCTCTTTTCTGCGTGCTACGCCTTTATTGTTATCTTTTGATTTCCAACGTTGTAACCCCTCTGGTTTTTTTTATTTTTTTTAAGTGCTAGGAGATCGACTGTCCCTATACAACTTCAGTCGACTCCCATTGATCATCCCTCTGAGTTATGTTCCTCCTAAATCCTTCAATTGTACAACTCCCCCATCTATGGAAATCTTTACTTCTTATGGTCCTAACCAATGCATTCTGATTTTTCTTGGGTGATGAAGAGATTTACCGTCATACACCAAGACTAAGACTCCTTCCTTGAAAATTTTCCTCTTGATATGTCTGTCATGCCAAGATTTATCCCTTGCTTTCTGTACTTCTTGGTGAAACCCTGATAGAATCCTATCTTCCTCCATGATCATTATCCGATTTAGCCTTTCTTGTACCGCGCCTCGCTTTGTCATGTTTGTAATTGTTGCTACGCGCAGAATAGGTACCAAAAATTCTATTGGCACCACTGCTTCTTTTCCATACACCAATCTGAACGGTGTCTACCCTGTCAACTTTTTGCATGTGGTCATGTACACCCACAATAATGATGGTATCTTCAAGTCCCAATCCTCCCTATTAATGTTGCAGATCTTTGTTAGTGCATTCTCGAGGACTTTGTTAAAGGCTTCCATAGTTCCATTTGCTCGAGGATGATATGGTGTACTCTTTTGAAGATAAACTTCAAACTCCTCAGTCATAGCCCTAATAGTGTTGTTAATGAAGTGAATGCCTTGGTCACTCATCAAAATCCTTGGGCATCCAAATCTAGTGATCACTTGCTCAAACAAGAAGTGTGTTGTTGTCTTTGCGCTGCAATCTTTTATTGGTGTTGCTTCTACCCATCTTGTTAAGTATTTTGTCGCAGTGATAATGTACCTTGCTCCTGACCTTTTTGCTGGTGGGTTAATTGGTCCCACAAAATCTGTTTCCCATTTGTCGAATACATGCAAGGTTACTTGTGGTCTCATGGGCATCTCGTCCATTCTATTTGGTTTACCAACCCTCTGACATACATCGCATTTCTGGCAGTATTCCTTTGAGTCTCTGTGAACAATTGGCCACCATAGTTCTACGCACAATACCTTATGCGCAGTAGCTTTGCCTACATAGTTTCCTCCTGCTATTCCCTCATGGGCTTCTGCTAATATCCTTGGTCTTTCATGTTCTAGCACACAATTTCTCAAGATGATATCTACACCCATTTTGTATAGCTGTCTTGCAATCAATTGATAATCTGCAGCCCTGACTACCATATTTTTCCTCTGTGTAGTGTTGAATTCCTATGGCGCAGTCCCCATACTTAGGTACTGGATGATGTCTGCGAAGTATTCATCGACTATTTGGACTGAAAATAGTTGTGCGTCAGGAAAGTTGTCCTCTAAATTCGTAGGTTCCTCCCCATTAGTGATCCTCGACAAGTGATCAGGTCCTGCGTTCAACTTTCCTGGTTTGACTATCACTTCAAAGTCAAATTCCTGGAACAACAATAACCATCTACAAATTCTCTCCCCCAACACTGGCTTGATGATGAGGTATTTGAGCATTGAATGGTCTGTGAACATCTTGAAATGTTTTCCCAATAAATAATGCCTAAACTTCTGAAGCATGTAGACCATAGCTAAGCCTTCCCTCTCTGTGGTATTATAATTTTGCTCCGATTCTGACAATGTTTTTCCAGCAAATGCTATAGGATGGTCTAGTTCTCCTGCTCCTAGTTGCGCCAGAATAGCTCCAAGTGCTATGGTTGATGCATCTACATGGACGTGGAGTGTCTTTTCCCAATCCGAGAATAATAATATTGGTGTGATTACCATCTTCTCTTTCAGGGTGTCCAATATGCGCTGACAATCCTCATTCCACCGAAACTTGTTGTCTTTTATTAACAATTTTTCCATTGGCACAGTGATCTCTGCATACCCCTTTATAAACTTCCTGTAGTAACCTGTGTGTCCCAATGTTGCTCTCAATTAGCGGACTGTTTTTGGTGGTGGTAGGTTAACAATTACGACAATCTTGGCAGGATCTACTAGCAAGCCTTGCTTGCATACTATATGGCCCAATAGTATCCCAAAAAGTGTTTAGAAGATGTACTTCTTGATATTTAATGATATCTGACACTGCCTACATCTTTCTAATATCAGCCTCAACACCCCTACATGGTCTTTCAACAGACTATCGACTGTCCAATCATCCAGATATAGCTCTAGAAACTGGTGGATAAATTCTTTGAATGTAGCTATGACTAGTTTGGAAAATATTGTTGGTGCATTCTTCAGTCCAAATGACATGATTGTATACTGGTAGGATCCCCATTCCTTGGAAAAAGTGGTCTTATATCTGTCTTTCGGTGCTATCTCGATCTGATGGTATCCTGAGAATCAGTCGGTGAATGAATAAGCTTCTTGTCCTCCTACATTCTCCAACACCTCATCTGTGAAAGGAGTAGGAAACAGGTCATGTAGGGACGCATCATTCAACTTCCTCAAGTCAACACATATTATTATCCCCCCTTGTTTCTTCTCTTGAACTACCATTGGGCTTACCCATTCTGATTCCTCTACACGTTCTATGATTCCAACCTCCAACATCCTATCGACCTCGGCTTTGACTTTTTGCTTATATATCGGGTTTAGTCTGTATGGTCATTGTCTGATCGATCTTGCCCCAGTTCTGAGCATTGTCTTCATTTCGCCTAGCTCTCCTGCTATGCCTTTCATCTCTGTGAACATTGTTGGGAATAGGTCGTTGTACTCGCATAGTAAATATGTTATGCTTTCCACTTTTTGCTCATCCCAGTAGTCTCTAATGCTGGCCATTTTGGGATTCTCAACTGTCCCAATGTTGACTTTCTTCACCTTGATCGATGCAACAATTACTTTTGATTCCATAGGTGGACCTTCCACTTCTTTTTCGCCTTCAACTTCCTCAATCTGAATATCACGCGAGTCATCTTCATATGGTGCTTCTTCCTGCACGTGGTAGCATGAGAATAATTATTTTATTGTATGTCTATTTTGTTGTTGTTCTTTTGTCATGAGTTCAACTTCCGGTTCTTTAATGAATATCACCCCTTTGATTTGTTTAAGTGTTGTGTCTATGTTGGGGTTCTCATGCTCAAATGAGAAAGTGACTATAAAGTTCTGCTGTAATATTGTCCATCTCGTAGTTCCTCTGCGTAATTCCTGGTCTGTATACCAATTCGCTGGGATGCCTTCTAATGTGTGAAAAAAATGGTGAGGCCATTCCTCTGGTGGTGTCATCCTCCATAGTGTTTTGCGCTTCTCCAAGTGTTCCGTTGGTGCCCCCTGTCCGTCATATTTTTGTAGCAGGTTGCTTCCTTGTTCTGTGCCAAACCTAATGCACAATAACCACTTACATTGGTAATAGTCTTTAACTATTTCTTTGTGCGCACCCCACCATCTTGTAGGTGTTGCATTGAGTGTTATATCTAGGGCTAAGAGCCTCTGATCTTCTAACACTTCATATTCATATCGTGTTAACAATGCTTCTAAGTCATTCACCCCATGGAAGCTGGGAGGTTCCCTTATCTTCGTACCTGCCCATCTTACTGTGCGGTCTATTCTTCCACATCTTGTTGTGGAGACTTCGTGTAACCTCTGCTACCAATTTTCTAAGCCCATATATGAGTCTGACGCACATGAGGTGATGCTTTGCCAACTGAGTACCCCATCTACAATCGGGTTCACATAATCTTCATCTCGCGCAATTGTTTTGTACAACTGGTTAATTTCCTTTAGGTCTAAACAAGTAGGTTCTACAAACCTTTCCCCTTCTCATGGGTCTAATGGCGCAATGACTCTGTATTCTCCTGACTCAAAGGTCATATTTTGCATCTTTAAGTTGATTATGTCCTGGTTATCAAACTTCTAATCCAATCCAAGCAATGTCGGATAAGGTGTTGTGCCATCCACTATCTCGATTACTTCGAAGTCGATTTTAGTCCACACTCCATCCAGATCTACTGTCACTCCTTTTAGTCTTCCAATTGGTAGAAATATGTGTCGATTTGCTAGTTTCAACTGAACATATGACTATCCTAATGTGGGTTCTCCCATGCATTGCCATGTCTTTTTAGGTAATACATTTACTTCAATTCCTAAATCTAGTATAATATCTCCCATGTTGAAATCTCTAATGTTGGTGTTCAGTCTGAATTCCCTATTTGTTCTCCTTCTTGTATGCAAATGATTAATTGTTTTCTGTTCTAGCTTTCCTTCTGCCTCTATGCTACATCTTTCTAGCATATTTTGTAATACTTTAACAGAGGATGGATCATTTAGTAGTCTAACACAGGATTGCAAAAAACCCTTAATGGTACTTACTTGTCCCAGTGGTTGTGTTTTTTCGATGTGATCCAACGATGGAGGCATATTGTACGTTTGTACTTCCTTATTATGTTGTAGAGTTGATGTTGATGCAATGTATGGCTTCATGAATTCTTATCTAGCTTGCTTGAATATCTCCTTCTCGTTCTGCGCATCAAATTGCTTCTTTGGTTTGGCGTTCTTCTTCACCCACTGGTGTTGTACTGGCTCTTGTCTTACTATGTCGTTTCCTATTTTAGCTCCTTCCTGTGTAACTATGTTGATGTTTCTTCCTTCATCCCTTGCTTGTGTTGAAATCCACTAAACTTTCTGATTGTTCTGATTTCTCTTCTCCTGGATCTTCCCTAATAGTGTCGGACATTCTTCCATGTCATGATATGATGCATGACAATACATACAGGTCGTTGGTGGAAGTGGGCATTCTTTTGCATAGTGTCTTGGTTGTTGACAAGTGTGGCATACCATTAGTCCTCTGCCTCTTTAAAAACCTCCTCTTGCTCTTACTCCACCTCTATAGCTAGCTCGATCCCCTCACGATGAGTTGTACAGAGGCGCTTGGTTATACTACACCGTATTATAGTGTGGATGTACGGTATTATACTGCGGTTGCACAATGTTATATTGTTGCTGCGCAGTGTTGTACGAGGCTGGTACTTGGTTAAATTGAGGTACGGCTTGCTCAATCATCATTTCTGCCTGCACCCTGTATGCATATGATGTTCTTTCCCTCATAAGTTACATGGTTCTGCAATCTTTCTCATCATGGCCTACTGACTTGTAAAATTTGCAATACGAGCTCTTCGGTACTGTTTGGTACTTCTGCATCATTGGGCGGTGGTATGGATCATGACCCTGTTTCTTATAGATCTCACACCATAGTCCTCCTGTTGGTAATGGTTTTGTCATTCCTGCTAACATGTACTGTGCAAATGTCGAACATTCGTTTATTATGGCGTCCTTTTGTCCTACACATGGTACACCAAACGACTTCTCTTTTGTCCTTACCCTTGTTCTGGTTTAGCTTGAACATTAAGTTCTTCAAATCCTCCTTCAGCTCTTCTATGGATGGATCTGTCTTCTGGTATTGGTTTTCTTCCAGTTGTAGGATTTCCTGTAGAGCCTCATCCCATGTCTGAAACTTTAGTTGTTGCAACAGATACTTCAAGTGTGGTAGCAGTGAACTGACGAACAAATGCCTATGCTACATATTTGTCATGACATATTTTAACTTTCCCTTCAATCGTTTGAATCTCTGGTCAGTCTCCCATATAGATTCTCCTGGTTTTTGTTTAATCTCTATCATCTCGTTCATGTATTGATCCTTTGAACTAGGCTTCTGGAACTCATTTATCAACAACTTCTTGATATCTCCAATCGTTCTGGTTCTCCCTGGCGGACTATTTGCAGCTAAACTCGTGTACCAATCTAGTGCACGATCTCTTAGCGTGATAACTAACCGTGTAAGTTTATTGTCCTCGTCTATGATCTATTTTGCTTCCCAGATATTTTCACAGATAAACAAGTGCTTCTCTGGGTCCTCCGATGCCTCTCCTTTGAATTCTGGTAACCTGATGGTGGGATCATGTCCTGCCATCCTGAATGTTGAACTACTACCTCTGCGTGGTGTAGACACTTGACTACCGCTTCCTGAACCGGCTCCCCTAGTTTTTGTTCCTTGTGTATATGTACTTCATGTTGTCTTCCTTCTCCTGAAATTTAGTTGTCTAAATGGTAGTGTTCTTCTTGGTGTATTACTCGCACATGGGTTAATGGTTTCCACACTGACACCGATATGGATAGGAGTGTTGCCTTCTATTTCCACTCATGGACCTCTCGTCTTCCTCTCATATGTCGTGTGTAGGATTTCCTCAATCTGCTCCATAGCCCAGAGATCCTATACCTCCTCTTCAACACTTTCCAAGCCTTCCCTCGGGGCTATGACTCTCTTCTTGGTGTTCACCTTATATTGGTAGGGTAATCCACTGTGCGTCTTTCCAGTTGTTGCCATGATCCGCTTGATTTAGTCTTTGTTCATCATAATTGGGTCCAACGCCTCCTCCTTATTTCCTTTATCCCCTTATCCTTCCATTTCTCCTTCTCCTGTTAGTGCTTCCCCCCTTCCCCCATGCACGCAGGGAAGTTTAGTTGTCTGACTCCATCATCATTACACCTTTGTTATATAGTAATATCATAATGGAAGTATATAATGATCTAATGTACCTACCTTGAGGTCCCTTCAAGAACTCTTTCTCATCTACACTGTACGACTTTGCTATATCTACTACAAACTCTGTGATAAATCCGACAACGATGTTGTTTAACCAGAAATCTGTTGTGCACGTAAACTTATTATCAACTTGTTGTAACTGCGTGATCTCTTCAGAATTCCACTGTAGATGTCTAATCCGATTTGTAGGATGGTTGTCTTTCAATATTTTTATCCACTTCAACAATACATGCGGGAAATCACAGAAAAAGACTTCATGCAAGTCACTGAATACGTACTTGTCCAGATATTTGCGCGATGTTAACTTCGAATTTCGGTTAATCTTTCTACGCAAACTTTATCTCCTTTGTCTTCAACCAACTCTCTATCTCTGCCTTCGTTGGATTCCACGGTCTCAACATCCCCTTTCAGATTCTCATTTCTTCAACGATTCATTGTCCGATTCGATATCTTTTTTACACATATTGCCCCCATTCTCACATACTCAATCCCAGTTTCTTCCACACAACCGACAACCGAACCATTTGTTGGTTTAATATCTACTCTTCTATTGGTCTTGAGGATTCTTTATGGGGTATTTTGATTCTAATTTACCATCACAGATTGACCCTAGTTCATATTTAGTAAGCTTCCCAACAAAATCCCTTTCAAACTATCGGCCCCTTTGGTAAACTAGAAGGCAACGCAGTACACAAAGTGTACTGCACAATATCACCCGAGATAGGTCTATGGGTGGCTGCAATACTCAGGTGTTTGTAACCTGAGACTGAGTGAGATCTGTGGTTTAGTGTTGTAAACTTTATTCATTTAGTCTAACATCTAGTTATAACATTCATTCTATGCATGCATGTGGAATACCCGATCTATCAAGTTACTTCATTTATCTAACATTCATCAATTAATAAGACATAAAGACTCATTCACTCATTCACATAACAAAGTGTTACCATGGTTCACCCCCTCCTAGGCTACGTCCACAAAGATCTGGCTCTCAGGATTTTATTATAGTTTAGAATTGTATCATGACGTGCGTGGTTACAATCTTAGATCTCCCCCTTTTCCACAGGCTCCTCGATCCCTGCGAGGTTGACTAGATCGCACTAGGCTCCTCAACCTGCGATCTAACCCTCGGGATCGAGTCGCTCACTCCCCCCCCTTAGCTCACCAGCTTAATGACTCATACAATTAGTATATCTCTCTCCCTTTATCTCTGTTGTCCTGATCGTATTACATCTTTCTCCTCTAAGTGTTATTTATTTATATCCTTGGCTCACCAGCCATTACAATACATTACAAAAACCCTAACCCTAGCGTCGTTAGGTCTCCTTGCATGCGCACTTTGCCTGCTTCTCTCACACGTGCTGCTTTTCCTTCCAGTTGTCTCTTCCTCCTTGCATGCTTCTCCTCCAAAAGTAGCATTTATCCCTGACTAGGCCTACATCCAAGACTCGTCCGGAGCCACTCAGGTGGTGCGTGCTCCCTGAACAGCCTTTGCCAAGATGTGGAATTTCCCTTCTATCTCTTCCCCTTTATCTTTGCCCTGTGCAACTTTCTCTGTGAGCTCTTCTACCCTTTGTGTTGTGATGTGCTCCTTGAGAGATTCCACGCTCTCAACATGGTCCTGAGCCATTCTCGTCTTTTCCTTCTCCAGTTTCACAATAATTTGTGTTGCTTGCTCTTGGAGAGGTTCTAACTGGGCTAGCCTTGCTTGCTTGTTGTTTTGCGTAGTCTTCAGTTCGCCTGCAGGGTCTTCATCTCCTGTGTGTCCTTCACTCACTCTGTGATGCTCATGGACTTTTTCCTCTACTTCAACTCCTGGATTACAGTGTTGATTACCTCCTCTTGCTAATCTAGTTGATGGATCTTATCATCTTCTTCCAGCATTGTCCATAGCTACGTGGTCCTGTCAAACAATTGTGTGACCATTTTAGCTTCTTTCTGCATCACTTCCACTTGAAGGGCTTCTTGTTGTTCCCTTTTAGCCAGAACTTCCAGAGGAGTAGTTGGAGTTAGTTTTTCTTTAAGTTCCTCGATCTCCTTCTTGTAGTTCTCGAGCGTCTGTGCAATGATTTGGATCTGTTCTTCCACATTTCTCATGGCTGCTTACGCGCTGTCTAGAATCCTTGTAAGGACTTCCTTCAGCTTCTGTTCTAAATTATATGCGCGTTGTCTCTCCTCTTTTGTCTTGAGCTTTAACTACTCGACTACTAGTTCCAGGGCATCCTTGTCATTCCTGGTTTGCTGCAATTTCACTGCATTTGTCCTTGCCCGCGATTGCACTTCTTGCGCGACATTGACTTGTAGTTTGTACAGTGCCTTGGTTGGTATCTTTGCTAGTACCAACTGTACTTGTGCTAGATCCTTGAGTGGTGTCTATTAGCTATAACCTCGTGCAACTACAACATCTATGATGTTACTTGGAAGCTTGGACTCACCTACGCTATGGTTTGGCTGGTATGTTCTTCGCTCGGCGCGGTCCTTTCCTCTGCTTATGTTGCTGAGGGGAAGATTTCGTTCCCCTTTCATGCCTTTGCGCTTCTTGTATTTGTTCTAGGACTTGCCTGATGTCGACCAACTCATTCTGTATCCTGCCTCTTTGGTGCTCGACCTTTTCAAATTCCTCGGTTGTGTGATCGTGTACTCTTTCGGCAACAAGATCGACATTGTCCTCGATGATTGTGTACTCAAGTATATGCTTATGAGCCTTGTCCTTCTTGCGCGGTCCCCCTGTATGTATAATTGGGCGCTTGGGTGGCCATGTTTCTTGTGGAGTGGTTGTCGAAGGGGTTTCTTGTGTCGTTGTGTTCCCCCTTTCTTGTTCTTCATGCGTCGGGGCAATGTCCTTCTTCCCTGACTGTGCATCCTTCTTTGGAGCACTACCCCTCTTCTACTGCAGCGAATTCTGGCTGGGCTTCCCCTGCTGTGTTGGCGTTTTGGGCGCAGTGTTGTCTCCTACTAGTATCTTAGATGACCTTGCTTCTACCTCCTTCCCTTTTGGCATTTCCTTGGTGATGACTGGGATCTTCCAGTTGTCTTTCCAGTCTCGTATTGCCATTTCCACCTCCTCTGCATTGATGTAGAAACAAAGTTGCAACCATTCTTTTGTTGGATCCCTGCGTGCTTGGATCCACATGTTGTTTTGTGTAGCCCTAAAGTTGGCTGCTCCTTGATACCGCACAACTACTTCTGGAGTTATCCTCCAAGTGTTAGCTATGTTCTCCTGGATGTCACTGAAATTTTAATTTTAATTTTAATTCTTCGTTTGGGGTCCGAAGTGCTTCCCATTGATGTATATCACACTACACGACAACGCCCTACTATATCACAAAAGTAGGAGTAGTGAGGCTCCATCCACCTGATTAGTGCTATCATAATCAATAGCCAAGAATAATGGAACTCTATTCCCAAGTCCTGCACGTCCTTGCAGTTGTCGAGGAACAGGTTCAGTAGATATGGGGCCCAATTGAGCATGGTGTTGTTTGCGCACTGAGTTGCAGATGCGACAACCCTTGTAGGGACGTCTTCCTTGCGGAATTTGCGTAGCAATTTGCACGCCATTGGTTTTGTGGCCATCCTGGTGGCTGTGTCGTTGATTCTCTTGATGCTAATCCCGCACGATCCTCTCTTTGTCCCGTATGTTTTCTTCATCTCTTCGTCGAGGGCCTTTTCTTTAGTTTTGTCATCCAAGTACTGCGTTGGAATCTCGCCCATTGATGGTAGACCTGTGATGAACGCAATCAGTTCTACGTTGATGGAGACGAGTTCTTCCATCCATAAGAAGCCTCCATGGAGGACTACCATCAACTGCTTGACGCAATTATTCACTTTTTCCCCCTACCGAAGTGGGGATGTCTATAAGGTTCAAGATCCCTGTGTTTGCTAGGCCTGTCGCCCATTATTTTGGCTGCATTATGGGGTCTCCAAATGGTCTTGTGCCTATGCTCTCCATGTACACTTGCTGCGCAAATTCAGGGAATTTGTCGGAGTCAGATACATCATGATCTGCGTATCTCAACCTTTCTTTCCGCCTTCACTTTCTACTTATATACTGGATTCAGTCTGTAAGATCTTTGCCTGACGAGTCTTGCCTTCGGTTTGAGAGGTATACACAAGGCGTGGCCTCACATTGTTTGTATGACTTTGGCCCTTCAAATAACTCCATTCTTACAATTTGTATATAAATCCATATAAATTAATATGGATGTGCCTTAGTGCAAATAATGCAACCACAACATTGTTTATGTTAATTCTTACACACGATTCTTAGATTATGGTGTAACAAATACTTAAGTTAATTTTGACATAAGCATAGATGAATTCAAAAATCAAGCAAATATATTGGTGCGAGAAATAGGCAACAACTCGTCTCTAAATTCTATCCCATAAGATGAAACTATACAATGGGATACAAATAGTGAAACCTAAACACAACTACTAATCCACTACTAACCAACCACCAATCTATGTACAATTTTAGGGAGGTGTATAAATAACCTACCAATGGAATATAATAAAATTTATTTCTCGTCTAATCATATCCTAAATTACAAATGAGTATAAAATTCAAAACAATGGAGAGACAAATAAAAGAAGATGGCCTATTATGATTGTTGGTCCCCTGAACATGATTGCTTCTTGAATTGTCCATTCACGTCAGTACACCTAGGCTAAGTTGGGTTGTGTTTTTGCAAGCAAAGCACACACAATAAAATAATGCAATGGTATATAAGCATGATTGAATTTTGGAGTTATGTCACTAAGTCATAATGACATAACCATGAAAGTAAATATTAGTGTGTATGACATAGTGCAAGTATACCAGTGTAATATGCATTAAAGTTTACCATTATAATGTGCATCTCACATTGATGATTTTGTGTAACTTTGCATTTCTTGTATAATAACCAAAAATTACATTCATACAAACAAATTATTTAAATAAATTATCATTAACAATAACATTAATCATAAATTTAATTAACTTTTAATTCATTTTAAAATCAAAATTAATATATTTTTTATTTTTTTCATTAAAAATAATTTGCAAGAAAATTAAAATTTGGGACATTTCCTCTTATTATACTTGTTGATAGGTATGGTATATAGCTTTGAGTTAGGCTTGATTTTCTATTAATTCATGGTTGACCAAAAAATATACATCTTTTTATCTAAAGTTTTGAAAAATAATGATTTATTTTAAATTTCAAATTTCATTAATCTGAGATCTTATTGGCCAAAGACTTTGAAGTCTTATTGTTGCCTTCACTCCCCCCAATGTTATTGTAATAAATATTTCTGTCATCTAGTCATTTCATGTATGCTCCTTCTCTCCCTATCTCCTTAAACAATAATTTCATTATTATATTCGGCAGGTATATGCTACCTAGTAGCCTTATTTTATATAGGTTTTTTATACCACGGTGCATAACAATGACTCCAACCTTTGAATTATTTTAATTTTTATTTATAAGTCGCGTAAGGAGGTGGACTAATTGTTATTATTGGTAATTTAATATGTCGTGTAAGTTTCTAATTAATAGGTTAAGTGCATTAAGTTCACATTGTCCATTTTATGCTATATACTCTCTTTTGAATAAGAGGAAATGTCTCAAATTTTAATTTTCTTCTCTTTTGAATAAGAGGAAATGTCCCAGATTTTAATTTTCTTTTAATTTTAATTTTAATTTTAATTTTTTTGAGTATATAACATAAAATGGACAATGTGAACTTAATGCACTTAACCTATTAATTAGAAACTTACACGACATATTAAATTACCAATAATAACGATTAGTCCACCTCCTTACGAGACTTATAAATAAAAATTAAAATAATTCAAAGGTTGGAGTCATTGTTACGCACCGTGGTGTAAAAAACCTATATAAAACAAGGCTACTAGGTAGCATATACCTGTGGAATATAATAATGAAATTATTGTTTAAGGAGATAGGGAGAGAAGGAGCATGCATGAAATGACTAGATGACATAAATATTTATTACAATAACATTGGGGGGAGTGAAGGCAACAATAAGACTTCAAAGTCTTTGGCCAATAAGATCTCAGATTAATAAAATTTGAAATTTAAAATAAATTATTATTTTTCAAAACTTTAGATAAAAAGGTGTATATTTTTTGGTCAACCATGAACTAATAAAAAATCAAGCCTAACTCAAAGCTATATACCATGCCTATTGATAGGTATAAAAAGAAAAGTGATGCAATATTTTTTAATTTATTTAGTGTATCTTACTCAAATTATTCATGATGTTAATATAGGATTGATAGATTGATACCAACTATGAACACAATTATATAAATAGAAAATTATTATTATTTAAAAAAAAATTGATTATATATAAATAAAAATTGATTATATAATTAATTAAAAATAATTATAATAATTGTTATATATAATTTAAATAATATAATGTTATAACAAAAATATTAATAATGAAAGTCATTATTTGTAATTTAAAAATATATAATATGGTACTTGATGTTGACATAGTTTAATAATGTAAGTATTGAAATATAAAAAATATCTAGATATATTAAGCCCAATTTTTAGCAAAGAAAAGAGAATATATTATGGTCATTAAGTGGAAGAGGTCGTTAGTTGAAAGTGAGGTTACTTATAAAAAACAACATAATAAGTGAGTTAGCAATAGTCATATGACCGACTTCAAAATGGACCATGCCAATGATTTTTTTAGTGACCAAATAAATGAATTATATAGGATACGATTGTATTTTTCCAATAGAAACAATGTTTAGTAATGATAGTGAAGAGAGTGTAATGTAGACGTGAACCATTGATTTGTAGCACTATTTGAGATATGGGATGAAATCAATCATTAAGTCATGGATTAGAGAGTTCGAGATCCACCTGGAAGATATCAACATTGTAGTGGAAGATTATGTGGATATCGATTGCATTTAGGATGTAGACTACTAGTAAATGAAATCATTCTCCAATTTGGCCAAGCTAAGTAAATCCTAGTAACAAAATGGAGTAATAAGTTAGACCACTAATGTTGTTGCTATCTTGACTATGAAAACACAACAATGTTATTGCTCATGGATATTTATTCCACTATTGTATTTTTACGTCGTAAGGCATTCCCCCTTTAGAATCATATGTTTTTCCACTGCTCATGGTCATCTGATTTGTTCGACAACCATCAATCCGATCGAAGCATCCATATCGAGAACAACTAGAATGAAGAAATGGATTCAACGCAACTTTCTTTCCTGGAGACTTATGAGTTTTTGTCTGTGTTGAATTCCTCCAATCTAGAGAAGGGAGAAGTCTTGATGGTAGAGAGTTTTTGTGTGGCTCTCAATCTCCAATCTGGACACCTGACTCCCATTGGAAGTCCCTCCTAGAGATTTGATCTCAAATCCAATGGGAAAGCGAGGTTGAAAGTCGCCTCTATCCTTTCAAATTATTTTTCTATCAGGACCCACACAATTGGAACCCGAAACCTACGAAAATGATCGATTACATTCCATCTTTTCCCTTCACTTCCCCCACTTTAGCTCTCTCTCCAAACCCTATCATGCTTGATGTCATCAACACCTCCAACTTCGCCCCCAATATCTCACTACAAAGCTTTGCGATCCCTTCCATTGATGTCACACATTTATTTATTTCTCCCTTCACAAATTCCCATTAACATTCTTTCAACATCTTCACCATCATTCCCTCCATGCTAAAGTTCACTAGAATGTGGAACATTCACACCAGCTCTGCTAAACTTTGGTTGTTAATGATAGGAAGGTTACAAAACATTCAATTCTGCTAAACCTCTGTTGTTGATGCAAAAAAACTTATAAGCTAGAGATAAAGTAGACATGATCTCTTGAACATGTAATCTCTCAGATTAGACCAAGGGAGACTCGAATCTTGAACCAATAGATTCTCCCAAAAAGAAATTTCTAGAATATATGCTTTAATGTGTCAAACTTAAAACATATCCTCAACACTGTCAAATATTATATTCTGAAACATTCTTCTCATACATACATACATGGTGCTACCTTGTAACGCCATCTCGATGCACCTTGTGTAATATTCCTTAATGCATCTTTATGAAAACAGGGTTCTTTAAAAGGGATTAAGGGTTCAATAAATTAAAGGAGGATTTGAAGAACTTAATTTGTTTTCAGAGAAATAAATTAGTAGGATATGTGTAAATTTGTTAATTTGTATTCTACTAATTTTTCATAATGCATCTTTCTGAAAACAAGGTTTATTAGTTTGATAATCTCAACTCTTATGAATAAAGTATTTAAAAAAACTATCTTAACTAAACATATATATCTAAGTGTTATATAATTTATGTTTATTATTACATATTTAACACCCTATTGCCATTAGACATAAATTTGTTTCCATTTAGTTACTTATTACAAATTTAAAACCTAATTCTTCCACATACAAAAAAAATTCTAAATTCCATCGATGAATCTAAAAACATAAAACACGTTATTATATATTAAATATTTAGAATAGTTGGTTAATCACCTAAACGAGATATAAAATACATATAAAATACATTGATCAATCTAAACCAATACATTATATATTAAATATTTAAGATAGATGGTTTAGTGAAAAAGAGAGTAATCGCATAAGGGTAGAAATACAAAGGTAATCCAATCCTCAGTCCTTAATAGAAAAACACGAAGGTGTCTCTCGCACTAACACAATTTTGAGAAAAATAAAGAACAATTTAAGAAAAATAAAGAATAATTTGAACAAGTGTCAGAATTGCTAGAGTTAAGGTATCTTTTGCACTAACACAATTTTGAGAAAAATAAAGAACAATTTAAAAAAAATAAAGAACAAGTGTGAGAATTGCTAGAATTAAGATATCTCTCATACTAACACAATTTTGAGAAAAATAAAGAACAATTTGATAAAAAAAAAAGAACAAGTGTTAGAATTGCTATAGTTCCTTCTTCTCTCTAAAGTGTGTCTCTCCTATTAATGTCATCTTGAGAGAACTAAAGAACGAGACTTTTTTTCCAAGAAAAAAATTACTCGATATATATTAATATATAATCATTTACAAAACAAGCTCCGTAGAGCTGTAAAACAGGAGTAGGGACCTACATTCAAACCAAAACCATCGATAGCAGAACTAACAAAATGAAAGATCCCAACGCTGAGATGGTCAAGCTGCCACCGATCAGCCAGTGACAGTTCCACCAGATGGGACGAGTCGACTGCTCGATGAAAACGCCCGAGAATCCAGACAAAAAGAACTGTGATATGTGCGGATCCAGCTCTCGCTTCCACCACAATCCATACTGTGGAGAATTCTCAACACTTATAGGCGTGCTGTCGCCGATCCAACAGTGGATAAAATAGGCTGAAAAGGAGATTAATTGCAATTAATCCCCCAGAAGGAGCAGGCTTCATCAATTGTGACCAAAGCCCGCACATAACACTCATTCAAACAGGTTTAAAAAGGTAATGGGACTTTCGATCCCATTCTCACTGTGGAAAATTGTTAGACGACCCACCACACCGCTGAGGGCTCTTTTAGATAGAGCATCCGCCTCCTTGTTATGCATTCTGGAGATATGGCGGAATTTAACATCCAAGAATTGCTTCGAGAGCAGCTGCGTTCTATCCATCCAGCCCTCTATATGAACAGAGTGGAGCTTACACTTATTGTTTATCCACTCTATGATTATTCTCGAGTCTCCAAGGACGAGAAGGTGATCCAGTGACCAAAGCGAGGCGAGGGCAAGGGATGACCACAAACCCAAAAGCTCTGCTTTTGTATTCGTGCCAATCCCACAGTTTAAAAACCAACTAGTAGTTCTGTTTGGGTGTGTTTTGAAAAATCCACCAGCCCCACAGTTTAGGCCAGTGGATGCAGCAGCTCCATTGAAACATGCCAGAGAATAACCTTCTGTTAATGAGATCTCACAAGACTTTGGTGACATTGATTTGATCGATGGGGAAAGCCAATGAAAGGTGGCCCAAACTCTGTGTAAAACTGCCAGTAAGGAAGGGGAATGACCTTCAAAGGTCGCTAGATTCCTCTCTTTCCATATCTGCCAGCAGGTGTAAACAGCTAAGCTCGGGGGAGCTATTTTTTGATTGTTCCAGTCATCAAAGCAGGCCGAGAACGTGCTACCTCCCCAGACCGCAGAAAGTGAGAGAGTCTTGATCAAATGAAACCAAACCTCCTTCGTGAAATTGCAATGAACCATGAGATGATGCACATCTTCTGTTTCGAGTTTACAGAGTGGGCACATGCCAGGGCCTTCCCAGCCTCTATGTCTTAGTGGCTCCCAGGCAAGAAGCTTCCCTCTACCTGCTAGCCAGAAAAAGAGCTTTAGCTTAAGCGGGACCTGCCAAGTCCAAATGAGACGTAACCAAGAGTGGTCAACCTCCATTCTCATCTGGTGTATGTGAGCATCATAAAGATTTTTAACATTGACGGAGCCCGTGGCGTCTCCCCCAGCCCAAAGCAAAATATCAGGATTATTGGTGAGCGATATCCCGGCACCTTTGAGGGCCGATGTGAATCGGCTCCACTCTAAGGCCAACGAATCATCCAGGGACAGGGAACGACTGTCCATCCAGTCATCCAGGAGGGATATGGCACCAGACTGTAATTTAACTTGGGCCAGGGAAGTGCAATTCAGCACCTCAAGTCGCGTGCTCAACGACGGCGAGAGGATCGATTGGTCACCCAGACCAAGGATCTTATCCCGGCCAATGTGTATTTCCGACCCCTTACCGGGTTTCCACCGTAACCAATGGAGAATTACCTGAGAGGATGCGACCATTCCTTTCCAGAAGGGAGAAGACCAATGTTGTAAGTGAGTCGGATTTCTGATCCAGTCAAGAAGGGAAAGGGGTCCCAAATACTTCGCTTTAATCAGACGGCTCCATATGCTAGAGTGGGTGAGAGCTCTCCAATAGGAGCTGGCCAGAAGGGCTTGATTGAAGGTAGAGAGAAGCTTTAGCCCCCAGCCCCCAGTCTTCCGAGGCTTGGACAGCTCTTGCCAACTGCAAAGGTGAAATCGGCGCTTACCAACCTGATCATTCCATAAGAAATTGAAAATGTGTCTCCGGAGGATCGATATAATCTTAGCTGGTATCCGCTCCAGTGACATCCAGTAGACTGCTAGTCCTTCCAATACTGACTTGACCAGAATATATCTACCCCCAATTGACAGCCATTTATTGCACCAGAAACCATTTTTTTTTTCAAAAAGTGCCACAAGCCATTGCCAGTTGCTGGGAGAAGAAGCTCCCAGTTTGAGATGGAAACCAAGGTAGGTAAATCCTTCACTGAGTTTATAGAAAGGTAGGGGAATGATTCCCTTTAGGAGCTGTAATTCTGAATCTGTGATGGCCCAGTAGTGTACAGTCGACTTAGTGAAATTGAGGGACAGACCCGAGGCTTGACAGAAGAGCTTTAAAGTTTCTTTTAAGACCAGCCATTCCTCCTGTTCAGCTTTCAAAAAAATAAGCACATCATCACAAAACATAAGATGTATAAGATTAATGCAAGTGGTGAACTTTAAACCTGTGAGATGATGGTCTGCAACTTTTTTAGCGAGAAGGATGCTAAGTCCTTCCATGATCAGGATAAAAAGAAAGGGGGAAAGAGGACACCCCTGTCGGAGGCCCCTTTCACTCTTGAAGAAGCAAGAAGGATCGCCATTGATTAATACCACAAAATTGGCGTTAGTAACACAAGAAAGTATCCAATTGCTGAACTTTTCTCCAAAGCCCACGGAAAACAGAACTAATCTTAGAAACTCCCAGTCAATATTATCGAATGCTTTCTGGATATCTAACTTCAAGACGAGGGCTTTTAAATTCTTATGCTTGATGGAATGAATGCACTCATGTGCGGTAGCAATAGCGTCTTGGATTCTTCGGCCTTTTAGGAATGCCAGCTGCTCTGCTGAGATACACCTTTGTAGAAAGGGCTTAATTCTATTGGAGATCACTTTGGCAATAAGTTTATAAACTAGATTGCAGAGTGAAATTGGTCGGAAGTCACTGAAGGCAATTTAGTGTTGCTGTTTCGGGATTAAAACCAAAAAAGTGGAGTTGATGCTCCCGATTACCTTGCCAGTTAAGCGAGAATCTTCTACCATCTGGAGTAAATCCTCTCCCACCAGGTTGAAGAAGTGAAGGAAGAATTCCGATGTCCAGCCGTCGGGGCCAAGACTCCTGTCCTTCTTAAATTTATGTAGAATGTGTTCTATCTCTGGCAAGGTGACTGGGGCGAAAAGGGAGACAACTTCCTCTTCAGTTACAACCGAAGGAAATAAACTGGCAGTATAGCACTTCTCCTGGAGGTTGAGTCGGTTCTGGAGGCTGTAAAGACGATTAAAGTAACCAGCCGCTTCTGTCTTTATCTCCTCCTGTCCACGAATGACGTCCCCCCCTTTAGTTTTAATGGACCAAATACTCTTTTTAAGTCTGTTATAGGATGCTACCTTATGAAAAAAAATAGAATTGGAGTCTCCACATTTAAGCCACGTGGCTCTGCTTTTGAGCCTCCAGGCATTTTCCTGCGCACAAAGTATCGATTTCCTGTTTGTCTCTAGCAACTTCAGTTCGGCTGTCTCCTCTGTAGATAATGCTGATATAGTTGATTTTTTTATAGCTTGTGTAATTCCATGCTCCAGCGTGTTGAGACGGGCCTGTTCCTCCTTCTTTTTTTTATGAAACCACGATCTAGAATGGTCCTTTATAACTTTCAATTTCCAAGTTAGCCGTCGCTGTGCATTAGCTTCCGTGTTGAAACAGGGGTCATTCCATACTGTAGAAACCAAAAGATTGTAGTCCTCCTCCACAGTCCAGTTGTGATTGAATTTGAAAGGGCTAGTGCAAATTCGGTCTGGTGGCCTCAGCTGCAAAAGAATGGGAGCGTGATCGGAGAAAAAAGGGAGTTCAACCCTCGAGGCCGGTAAAACAGTAGAGGACAAATACTCTTCAGCAACAAGAAATCTGTCTAGCCTTCTGGCAATGGCATCAGGTCCCGATCGACCATTCCTCCATGTGGGAACAAGCTGTGTAGGTAGTATATCAATCAACTTGTTAGTTGCAAATATTCTCCTGTAGACATCTTTGGTAGCCCCCGGAACAAAGCTGCCTCCCCAATTCTCTGTGGCAGAAAGGATTATATTGAGGTCACCACCAACAATGAGTGATGGGATGGAGAGAATTCCACTGTCATCCATATGTGTCCAGAATCTCTTTCGGTCCGAGCATGGGCCGTAGATATTCAGAAATGCTATTTCCCTGAAAGTAGCAAGGCAATGCCCCATACAAAGGATGCCTCCATTAATCAAGGAGGGGCTCAGGTCAAAAGTACTTGGCTCCCAAGCCACGAGTAAACCACCATAATTACCGACGGAACTAATGGCCACTGTGTACCATGAAGGACGAAAATGAAACACAAAATCCCTGGATTTCTGTGCCTCTGAAAGTGTTTCTTGCAGGAAGATAATGTCCGACTTTGTTTGCTCCAGGAGTCTTCTGAAGGAGGCAGCCTTGAGGGTGCCTCCAATCCCTCAAATATTCAGGGATAGCACTAACATTATTTAGAACGTGGCAAGGCCTTCATTGCTCTAAGGGCCTTTCCATCCTGTAGCAAGAGATCTGAAGCATTTTGATCGGATTTCTGGAGTTCCTTTTGTTTCCTGGAGCTTCTCGTTTGCAGCGGGGAGAGATTTGTGCCAATGCCTCTCGACCATGCTGTAGCCTTATCAGCTTTTACCAGCCCCAGGGAGGCTGAACTTCCAGCCTCTGCACTGGGTCTGATGAGTTCTTTGCCCCTGTAAATAGCCAGTTGAGGGTCTTTATCCTGCAAGTAGGAAGGGGTGGACGATGAGGCCAACACTTCTAATATGTTTGGGTCCACATCTTCCGACTGTCCAAAGCCTGGGGGATCCATGGGAAGAGCTTCAGGATCAACAACCGTGGGTGGGGAAATAGGCTGCCTGGCCGATGCTATGGTCTGCGGAAGTGAAGTCGAGGTCTGTGGTAAGCTATCTGAAGGAAGGTGTGGAGGATCTTCCCGGAGAGTGGACGGGTCAGTAGCTCTATTATAGATCCAAGGAAAACTATGAAAAGTGTCTTTTTCTGCAGCATTAAGAGTCGAGTAAAGGGGAAGACAGGTTTGGATAACTTTGTGCAGTGGAGAGTCAGCTGGTCCTATAGATGTACAAGAGATAGATGAGGGAAACACCTCTAAGTGTTCGAGTGAGGGATCAGGGTCCATATAATATGGAGGGTTGAGGAGAAGATCTCGTTCTTCAGTATGGTCCTTAGTGGGCTTACCCGGGCAAGAGCGGCGAAGGTGACCCGTTTCTCGACAGATGTTGCAGCGAAAGGGGATCCCGAGGTAGTCCAGGGGCTGTTGAAGCTTTCGTCCTCTCCAAGAAATCTCTAAGGTTTCTGGTAAACCTGTAGAAGTATCCAATTCCACCAGGACTTTCCCCACTTTCCTCAAGGGGCTTTCCATGGAACTAGTGTCAAGTGAAATAAACTTCCCAAGTGTATCTCCAATCGCTCTGAAAGCCTCTTCGTTCCATAGGTGGAGGGGAAGGCCCGGAAGTAAAACCCATAAGTGTCTAAGCTGGAAATGTTCAGTGTCCGGATTAAATGCCAGCCTCCAACGCTTCAGCATGACACTGCTGCCATCATAGACCCAAAATGATGAGAGAAGAAGGGTAGCGTCTTCAGGATTCCTGCAGTGAAATCCGAGCCAGCCTCTCTTGAGAAATAGAGTTTCTGGAGCATATCCTAAGAGTGGCACCCAGTGTGTGTTTATCCAGTCCTCCAGCTTCTGTGAGCATAAGCTCTTGTAGGATATTCGGCCCACCAGGGAGCATGTGGACATTTTGCAAAGGTTTTCAAAACCTACACCATCCCCCAGCACTAGTTGGGAAATCTTTTTTTTTGCCTTCCATACCTCACGACCTAGGGGAGTTCTTTGATTAGAGAGAATGGCTTGGGGTTTGCCTTGTACAGAAGGATGAGCAGGTAAGGAAGAGGACATAAAGTTTAGTACTCCAGGGGAAGGAAAGGCTCTGTTTCGGACTTCTGTTGATGGAGAAAATAGTTCACTTGAAAGGGGGGACTTGGCCGGAAAGGGCAGATTCCTGGCTGCAAGAGTGTCCACTTTGTCAAATAAGCCTTCCTGTTCCCAGATGATCTCATCTGATGGATGCATCAGCTGGTTGGTCAGTGAATCCATAAGGACAAACTGTGTGGTCCACCTCCTTTCCACTTGGCTGGGTGACAGCGCAAATGCAGACCAATGGGTAAGCTGTTAAGTGCCTGTCTGGGATGTTGTAGATAGGAAGTGAATAGGTCGATGAAGGGGTCAGTAAAAGTGGCCAGAAGGATCTCGATACAAGTTCTGTCAGGCTGTATAGTCAGTGTTATGATAAAAGGAACAAGTAGCCGACTGGGGGAGAGGGTAAACCGGATCCAGGCTAAAAGACAAAAGAAAACCGGACTAGGCGACAGCTAAAATGATTAAGATCCGATCAAAGTTCTATCAATCCAAAGAGGTTTAAATACGACTTACTATCTGCAGGGGGAAGGCAATACAGTCAGTTTAGTGTGTGTTGTGGTGCGGTCAGGAGCTCCGATATGTTTAGTGAAGTTTAGTGTTGCGAAGGTCACCAGCTTCGATACTTCTGTCAGGTAGAGAAGTCAATAAAATGGTAAATAAGTCAAGTGGCCGACAGGGGGAGAGGAAAACCGGAACCAGGCCAGTGACTGTAGGGTTAAAGGCTAAGAGACATAAGAAACTCTAGGCACGCCGACAGCTTTCTGTCTGGCTAGAATGACAATGAAAAGGTAAAGGAGTCAAGTGGCCGACAGGGGGAAAGGATAAATCGTAACCAGACCAGTGACTGAAGGGTTAATGGCTAAAGGACAAAAGACACTCTGGTCATAGCGACGGTTAAAGGTGAAAATAGAACCGATCAAAGATTCTATCAAACCAAAGGTTCAAAGAACGTCTTACTTACTGCAGGGAGAAGGCAAAACAGACTGATTCAGTTGAGCTGTGATGTGTCCTGGAGCTCAGTTATGATTAGAGATGCGAGGGTCGCCAGCTCTGATTCATGGGAATCATTAAGATATGATGCCTGTATGAAGAATCGATGCCTGGATCTATGGCTTTCTGGAATGCCATTATTTGAAATTTCCCTTCCCACCCATCGGACCACCAATTGATAAAAGATAACTTGAAAAAACTTAACCTACAAGGGCTAACTTGACTTGAAAGGATTCTAAAGAACGAGACTTAGAATTGCTAGTCTCTTCCTATCTAAAAAAAATTTAAGAGAGATTTCAACTAAAGTTTTAAAGAGATTTTAATGCAAAGGCACAAAGCTGTCTCTCTCGTACTAACACCATCTTGACAAAATTAAAGAATGAGTGTTATAATTGCCAAAGTTACTTCCTATTTCTAAAGTGCATCTCTGTCCTACTAAGGCCATCTTTAAAGAAATAAAGAACGAGTGTTAGAGTTCCTTCCTATCTCTAAAGTTTTAAGAAATTTTATAAATCTTATGTATTTATATGAACTAGAATTATATGGAATGCATAATGAGGTGGTATTGAATACATATCTAGGCAAGATGGGGACTAAGGAGTTGACTTCTGATTTGGAAAGATGTATTAAGGTAATGAAAGTCAAGGGGATATTGTTCATGGAAACCATTTTTTTTTTTTTATGTTTGGGAATCATTTGAAAGTTGATTGGGTTAGTAAGTCGAGGTTGACATTTGAGGTGATGGAGAAGTATGGATGTTGAAAGGATTTCATCATATGAAATTATCTTCTCAATGCATTGTGCAAGTATAATTAGATAAAAACGACCCTCGAATTGTTCAATAGGATGAAGGAGAGTATCACCCAAGATATCGATTCATATGTGTTACTTATAAAGGGATGGGAGAATGAAGGTAATTTGAAGGCTAGGGATACCTTTGGGGAAATGATCATCAACATCGGATAATTGTTGAAAAAACACATTGGCTTATAATACCTTCTTGATCACTCTTGTCAATAGCTTTCAAGTGGTGAGGCATTGAAGTTTTTGGCCATTATGAACACTAGGAAGTGTTTGCCTAGTCTAGGCTTCTTTCTTAATACACTTCAAATCCTTTGTTAACACACGAACACAAGTGATGCTTATGACCTTTAACAATTGATGAGGAAAAGTGGTATTGTCCTTGATGTCCACTTACAATGCAATGATTGGTGTTTTTGTAGTGCAAACTTGAGCTAGGTAGATCGGGCTTATCGTCTCTTTGATGAGATGGGTTTTAATGACATTTTTCTTGATTTTAAGATTTACAATACTTTTTTTTAATCTCTCATCACTGCATGCAAGGTGAAGGAGCCTTCGGCCATTTTTCGAGAAACAACTAAGAGTTAATGGTGTCCTTTCTATGTTAATTATGTTGTGGCAATAAATTTGTACTTTGAAGCGAATGATCCAAAGATGGTTGTAATGATGTGGAGACACATGGTACAAAAGGCCATTGCCCCCAAATGGGATTCTGTTTCTATAATAATTGATGGATTTTGTGACCTTGGAAGAGTATTAGAAGCACTAAAGTATTATGTGGAGGCAATTACTAGAGTAGTGCACATACCGGTTAAAACTATGAAAAAGTTGAAGAACACTTTGATACAAGTAGGTAGCAAGATACACATGGAAAACATGAAAAAAACGTATTTCAAATCAACAAAGTAATTGCCAGGTTTTTTTTTTTAAGTCATTCCCTTTTAGTGATGGAGCTACTTGCCTTTGGTCTAAGCTAGGGTTTATAGTGTCAACCTTGGTTTCCATGTCTTGTGGTAATGTTGTGGTTATTGAAATGAATTTAACAAACCTCAAGTATGTTGACTAAGGCAACATATATGAAGCTCAACAA